>CM076577.1:216027623-216483634 GCA_034641835.2 Pinus albicaulis | reverse complement strand
GTTCTCCTTTGCCATCTCGTTTGCCATCAATGACAACATTTCCAACATTCTCCCCCTTTGGCATTGATGGAAATACTTTAATGCTCTCCTTTTGCTTGATTTTCCTCCGCCTTTGACATTAATGGCAAAGGGTTTCCCATTTCCTACTGTGCTTACTATCTCTTCATTTCCTCTCTTTGAGATGTGTCTAGGCCTTCTGCTTTTGACTTTTTATACCTTGCTGCTCCAGACTGGTGTTGAGAGAACACTTTTGAGGATTATTGAACTTGAATATACACTGTAAGTTGATACAATCCCAAAGCACAGACTCCTTTCACTTCTATAGAGTGTAGATGGTGACAACCATATATAATCAGACTTGTATAATCAGAGATGCATCAATGGATCAATACTCTAAATATTGTGAATGTTCCATGTGACATATCAAGCTTGCTTCAGCTATACTTCAGTCCATATTATAATCTTCATCTATAATGCATATCTATTGAGGAGGGTTGTAGATGGAGTAAGTCTTTTTCTGCAATGCACATCTACAGTAAACATCTGTTCAATTGTGATGATGCCAATATATCTTTTATTGTTGTGGTTCACCTTTCCCTCCTGTTGGTGTTGACATGAGCTAGGATGCTGACAAGGATATTACACTCAATAGCTGAAAGGTCCTTGTTACTGATGTGATCAATGAATCAACCTCTTTTCAATGATCAACTAGTCCTTCATACTTTGGATATTTTAACTGTTCTATCATGATGATTTTCCACACAAACATATTCAAGATGTTTAATTTTAAGTCTCAGCAAAAAGACTTCACATGTTGTTATGAATAATCTTAAGAAAGAGGCCTTGAAGATATACATGTACTAACTTCAGGAAGGCATGCAATTATATATAGAAAAAAGATACTTCTTCAATGCTCAATACAATGTTTCTAAACAAAATACTGATCCTTTTGCTCTGTAATTGACCTTTTCATGCTTGAATAATGCAGATAACTTTGGGATACTAACTTGGTGTACTTTTTCCATAATCCTTTGATCCTGAGGACCTATACCATACTGTTGCTCCACTGAATCACTTGGTATTCTGTTGATAGGCATGTTTCTTGTACCTATATACTAATTGATACTACTTTGATAAATCATGCATAGATTTCACTTCAGCTTGCACATTAACCCATAATTAAAACATCCTTCATAAATTCCACTATTGAGATTTCCATTGTTCACACCAATAGTCATCAATATCCTAAATTTGATCTTGGCATCTTTAACCATTTGCTTATTCTGCCATTCTATTCAAAGGAATGTCACTGCATTTTCCTTTCTAAGACTGCTCCAGAATCATTGTAGCTTTAAGAATCAATTCAACAGTTCTAATATAAAGATCTTTGGGAAGGCATATTCACTTTCTTTTCTATGAATCTTCATGGGCTGATTACTCAAAGATTTATTACTCACTTAACTACATTCTTCCAAGGGGACTTTTCATAGATATTGTTCATAGATGAAAGATGTAATGAAAAGATGATGGGCACTTTTCTTACTCATCCTTCTTAATGTGAATCATGTTCATGGCTGAAGTTATTTCTACCATTATGGCTGCTTGCTGCTTTCTTCCATCAATCTGTTGGCTATTGTGTGCTTCAGGTGTTCTTCTTCCTCTATAGTTCTCTGTTGGAGAAAAAATCCTTTCCCTTCCTATCTGTTGGGGTTCCCATGTTTTGGCAAGGTTGGAAATACCAAAAGATGAGAAAACATCAAAACCACTTTCAGACCTCAGGATCTAGCCCTCCTGGGTCTAGAGAGGGATCTCTCTATGATATATCAAAGGTATATGACTTTGAAGCTCAGTGTTAATATGTTAGGCTAGTTATAGACACAGGGTTTGTTTATTTGATTTGTTTTGATTTGGTTTCTGGTTATCGGGAAGGAAGGGTTTAATTTAAGACAAGGATGAGAAAAGAGGGATAACGCAGAGGTGAAGTATTCCAGGGAGCATTCAAAACCATTGGGCAATGGAGTCAGGAAAGGATTTTCTTACTATCCAATGTGTAAGCTTTCATTTGGGCTAGTCATCTAAAACATTGGATCTTAAAGATGATTGTGTGATATGGAATGGTAGGAGAAGAGGAGACAACACAGTTTCAGGGCACAAAGTTAAAGACCAGTTGGTCGCACAAGGATCCTAGTGGACAGGGATAACTCTAATCCCCAGTGTTCCCAAATCTTCCAGCTAAATCCTTAACATGAAACATCTAAGAACAAATTCATCTAACTCATACATCAGAGAGCAGGCAATAACATCCACTACACTGGTTAAATTATCTGAAATCGATTCTTAGATAACACCTTTAGAAGAAAAACATTAATGGCAAGGAGAGCAGAAACATAGGGTACCTAACAAGGGTAAATCCTATGCAAATATTCTGATGCAAGCTAGTAGAAACAAAATGAAATGAATATAAACACAGAGATAGGAAAACATCACCGCTGCTTTAGATCAAGATCCAAAGAAATGTGCTTGTCATATTGAATAGCAATACCAGTCAAGTACAACAATGCCAATAGCCGAATACTCCGTCTGAAATCATATTCCTCAGCCTATCTTACAACTTTACACAGAGACTGTGTCTCAAAAGAAACTACTTGCAATTCTCTGATAACTGATCAACAACTTCTACAATGTTTCTTCATGAAATTTTATAGCAGAAAGATGGGCTGAGGAGGTAGGTGAAAACTAAATGCAGCATTAAAAATTCTGAAAAGAAAGAAAGAGACCGTCCCATTCTACATTTTAGTCTGACATTCAATTCTGTCACTCTTTGGATGGAAGAGTGGTCTTCTTCAGGCCTCTATTTACTTCGGTATGTCTCTTGATGTACTTTGATTGCAGGACTCTGTGGTACTATTGGTGAATAAACAAAAGATAAATGAACGACTGAGAAGTCTGCCATACTTGTGAAACAAATTCTCTGGTAGCTTCGGACTGTTGTCAGGGTGGATATTTCTTCAGGAGCACGGTGTAGAATAAAAACTACATGGGCGCTTTTTCCTTTATGGAGGAAAAACATTCTGTCGCTGTAGAAACCCTGATATGCATTGATTTCTGTGTGTTATACCTTCTGCGTGATCCCTGGGTCTTCAATCTGGTAAGAGAAAGAACCATAATGAAAAATCTGACACAATTGGTTAATGATAGTCTATATGCAGCTAATTTAATTTCAGATTATACTCCAGGAAAGCTGCCAAGGGTAAAAGCAACTGATACTAGGTGGAAGTAGGAATCAATCAATCAAAATCCAAAAATCAGTAAAATACAAGAAATTACATGGGATGTCCTATGGACATATTTGATTAAACCACATAGTCAGCAGATGGCAATCATGTGCCTTTCTAATGCCATCAATTTCATCATTCCAGAACTCTCTGATGCCACATACACCAGTCAGTTGCATTCAAGGCTAAGTCATTCAACCGAAGTTAAATATATGCTTAAAATTTTCTAGCTTAGCACATTGGGGATTGAAGAAATTAAATGAATCTATTTTATTGGATATCGCAAGTCTATTATCGGATCTCTGATGATCATTTCTAGCATAAGTTGTAGTTAATTTGTTTTCTAAATTTCCTATTTAAACCCCTTTCAAGCATTTTAGAGGGGGTCTTGAATTTGTAATATTTTGGGCTTGGACAATACATTTCTGTACTCCTTGACTATCTTATTTTTATTAAAGGATCATATCTTGTGATTTCATGGTGAATTATTTTTTGAGAGTTGCATTTCTGTACCTTGAAGATTGTCCTAAGTTAAACCACAAGATTCCTGTGATTTCATGGTGAATTATTTTTTAGAGTTACATTTCTGTACCTTGAAGATTGTTCTAAGTTAAAGTGCAGGATCAGAATATCAAATTGCATCAAGAAGATATCAAATGTATCTGGTATTTCTATCGATTTCATTTTATTTTATTTATGTGATGAAATATTCTCATTAAAATTTTCTATCACTTATATATACTTGTTTCTCAAATATTTCTTTATCATATCATTTCTGAAGATAGAGGGATAACATCTTTCATAGTGTGTGTAAACAATATAAATTTATGAATGTGATGTGCTATTATAACTCTGTTTAATTTCATAAAAAAAGTTATCATTATATGATACTGCATCTTTCTTTTAAGTAAATAATACATTTTCATGGTTATTTTTTAATTGGAACAATCTTTAAGTTGTATTCATATTTAATACCCGGGTTAGTTTTAGAATTATTTTCAAGTCATAGATTAAGTTAGATAGATTAGCTCAGTTAGTTAGTTCCATTATTCACTTGCACAAACACCCTATCACCAATGTTTTTCATTACTATGAAACTGGTCCTATAAATCCAGTCGGAGTCACCATTCCAAACAGATAAGGAGTTGTTCTAAGGTCTGGACCAGATGGTTTTCCCCCAATGTTTGAAGCAACGATTTTTTAGGCTTCAAAATTTTTGGTGCTAGAAGGAGGGCCTAAGCTATGAATGGCAAGTAAATCCAAATCTACAGGCCATTCCAAGAGAAATTCACCCTCGTCACCTTCTTCAATTTCCTCTACATCTCAAATCTCTAGGGAAGAAATTGAGAAGAACATCAATACACCCACTACCAAAGCTTTAGATCTGTTAGACAATCAACCTCCCGAGTACCCTGAAATACAAGATTTAGTTCATAAAATCCAAGGGTTCTCATTATATTTAGAAGAGTCTTAATTATCCGAAGGTAGTGTTACGTCACAATTCATATCTTCAAACCTCTTACTAGGTCACAAAGTGAAAAACTTGGTATTCCTCCAAAGGAATTTCCTTTACCTAGTCAAGTTAAAACCAAAAAAACACCATCAGAATCAGGTAGTGATATTATTTCTTCATCACAAACTCACTCATCTGCTTCCCAAACTCAAACCCAGAAGAGTACTGTTATTCCAACAACCTCTACTCAAACACCAGTTGTCTCTTCAAGTCCCTCAACCATTATCACAACAATGGCACAAATACCATGGACTAATCTAGGAGCTGTTGAAATGCCTGCACCTTTGCATGATTTTCCATATCATCCTGAAAAATGGCTTCCAAAATTTATTCCTGACCTTGGTATACAAGCAAAAGAACACATTAATAACTTTATGTTATCTGTAAATTTAAATGCAATACAACATGAAGATGTTGTGGTTAGGTTATTCCCTTATACTTTACAAGGGGAAATAGGATCCTGGTATTTTTCATTACCATCAGGATATATTACAAGTTGGGATGTTTTCCAGGAAAATTTCTTAACAAAATTTGGAGATGATAGATCAATAGCAACTATAATTAACGATCTCTCCAATTTGAGAGAAGAATCCAAAGAACCCATCAAAGATTTTAATTCCCGATTCAACAAACTTTTGAATAAAATTCTTACAACCTCAAAACCCAGTGAGCAAGTCCAAAGTGAATGGTATATAACATCTTTGCATTCAAATATATCCATTTTTGTAGATAGAGCTGCTAAACCTACTTTAGTTTAAAATATGAAAGAAGCAATTGCAATTGAACAATGGATCATTGCTTTGGATAAAAAGAATGCTAGTGAGGAAATAAAATCCAAAAAAGTTAGTTTTAAGGATGATTCGAAGAAGAAAACACCTAGGGATCCTTATGACATGGAAGGCTTACAGAAAGTTCTGAAGACTTTGTCCAATGAAATGGTCAAAATCAAAAGACAAGTAGCAGAAACTTCCACCAATAGATCTTTTAGGAACTTCAAAAGGAATCATAAAACTGAATCTAAACCACCCAATTCAATATCCAATGTAGAGTCAGATCTAGAAGAAGATGAAGAAGAAGATACACCTCCATTATCAGAAGAAGAATAAGAATAAGAAGAAGAAGAAATAGTTGAATTACACGAGATGTGGGATTTCATTTTGCCTAACTCAGACAGTGAAAAAGAACAAGAAGCCCTGCCAGTAAGTACTAGAAGGAAATCTACAATAGAACTTGTTCAAACAGTCCCCAAGAAGAAAATTTCAACTCTGAATATCAAAGATAAAACCCCTATAAAAAAAGCTTCTCCTTTGCCTACTCAAAATCAACCATCCTCTTGTAATCCTCCTACAACAACATCTAAGACTTTGGTAGTGTCTAATTCTATGGATTATAACATTGTTGAAGACATGAAGAAAACCAGAGCAAATATTTCTTTACATGAACTCAGCAAACTCAAGCATCAACAGAAGCTGTTATTAAAAGAATTAATGCAACACCTATTTCTCCTATACCAAGTGTTGTAGTTGCCAAAGCAGCCAAAGGATCAGGTAAGCCACTAGATAAAGTAGATGCTACTAATACTGTTCTTATTGGAGAAAAATCCAATTCTCAGACACCTCCTTTTCTCTTGACTTATGAGATCCACAACAAGAATGTACATAACTGCTTGATAGATTCAAGAGCATCATCAAATATAAGGCCTACTTCAGTCTGCTAAAAATTAAACATTGAACCCAAAAAATCTGCAGTACATATTGCTCAATTAGATCGGACTAAAGTGCAAGTTGTGGGAGAAATTAATTCGGTCACTATTAGGTTAGCCTCTGATCCCAGGATAGTCTAGAGAATTGATATTCTAATTGCAAATATTCATGAGTTTTATGGATTAATATTAAGCAGGGATTGGTCTGCAAAGCTTAATGGTTATATCGCCACTGATTATTCTCACATGTGGCTTCCCCACAAAGGGAAACCCAATCAAATCAAGGTTGAGAGAGAAAAACACATGATGCATACTGTGACAGAATTTGAAGAAGAAAATGAACCTGTGGCTTTTAATAACAAAATTCTCGGAGGTTATTCTACTGAATCATTCCTTGGAAATTTCACAGCACCTGAATCACCTTTTTCTGTAAATACTTTTACTTCACAAATTGAAAAATTTTCACAAACTTATTCTTCAAGATGCATTAATTTTTCTGATCAGTCTGTAAATAAAACTGTAGATAAGTCTTTATTTTGGTCTTTGTATTTTGATGGATCAAAATCCAACGATGGCGCAGGAGCTGGATGCATTGTAGTTGATCCAGAGGGAAAAAAAACTATGCTGTCATGCAAACTAGAGTTTGAGTGTACAAATAACACTGCTAAATATGAAGCCTTGATCCAAGGGCTTTATAAATCAATAAGGTTGAATGTTAAATACCTGAAAGTGTATGGTGATTCCGAAATTGTTATCAAACAAGTAAGAAACACTATCCATTATCTTTCAGATCATCTTAAACATTATAAATCCCTTGTTCAAGATCTTACCACTCAATTTCTAGCTTTCAACATCTCTTCTATCCCTAGAACTCAAAATTCAGAAACTGATTTATTAGCTAATGTCGCTTCCAAGCTTCTCCTAGCTGAGGATTATAGTCTAGATAGGTTTTTAGTTGAATTAATTTTTTCACCTTCTGTACCTAATAATTGTTCAACCCTTAGTTCAATTGAGAGGGGGGGGGGGTGAATCAGTTTAACACATTCATGGACTTTTAAATCTTTCCTTAAACTAATTTACACCTTCATTTCAAGATGAACTTAATATGTGAGCAATCTTAATTTGTGAGCAGTAAGTATCAAGCAGATTTGATAAACCACATCAACACATAGACATCATGCACAGAGACACCAGATATCAGTGGAAACCCATAAAGGGAGAAAACCACATCTTATTATTGTTTTGATGCAAAGGCAAGCTCCAACTCCCTCTCACCACTGATTTTCTGTAGGCACCAACCTACAGGAGGCTCCTACCTCAATTTTTCAAGCTACAACTTGCAAGGAAGATCCAACTCCCATCAATTTTCTGCAGGCACCAACCTACAAGAGGCTCCAACCTCAGTCAGCTACAACTGACATATATCACGCTACAACTTGATAGGGAAGCTCCAACTTCCTCACTCTTTCAAAAGAAAACATTTGCTAATTTTCCTTGGATATCAGCTCTGTTCTGTACCTTCTTTACTGTTGTCCTCCAATATTCATATATTTCCTGTATCATCTTTGCATCTTCTTATATTCTCTATCAGCTCCTCCTTCTTCCTATCCTCTCTACCTCAATTCTACATTCTCTAACCTCTTTATGCATATCTATGAGATATTATTTATAGAGATTTCCTTATGATTGTTAGCATTCCTCAGGGAATTTGAAATGGATAGCCATGCCTCTTTTTCTTCTGCTTTCTCATTTCTTTTACCAGCTCATTCAGAAAAAATATAACAATATGCATTAATTTCAATATTACAGTGGTTTTTTTTTGTTTTCCTCTGGAGACTTTCCAATGCATCACAAACAATATAAAGTCAATTTAAAACATTTACATTCACAATTTCAGTTACACACATTAATTTCACTCAGCCCCTTTTCTGGCTTTTGGCTTTGCTGGTTTTGTCTTTTCTGCTGCTATTAAGTAACTGTTCTGCATACCTATGTTCACCATGCCTGTAAAATTCCCTATGACTTTTTTCAGTTTCTGCATACTCTCCTGCTTTCAGTGTATGTACACCTGTCAAGCCCACATTTTCATTCCTGTGTATATTCACCTGTTTACTGCAATTATGTATCTATTGTATATATAACAGTTTTACCAGTTTATTTCCCCAATAACTCTCAAAGTCTTGTGCATATAAAAATGCCTCTCCAAATTTTGATCCAAGCTATTTCCAAATCTGGGCAATCTCTGTTCATTATCAATCTCTATGCTCGGGCTACCTGCTTACACATTCTCTGTCCATATATGAACTGCATACATTTTTATTTTTAAATCTGGGCAAATTATTTGCATTGCAAAAGCTCCTCATAAATTACAAACCCAATGGTTAAAACTCATTTCGTGGAAATCGAATAACATTTGATTCTATAATTAACCCCAATATAAAATTCTTCAGTCTTCCTTTATAGAAATATAAATTAGACTTTGGATTAAAATCCAATTTGCAATATGGTCCGTACATATGTTAATTTCATTGACTAACCTTACACCCACTCATTTCATATCGAAATCAAAATCCACTTTGTTAGATGGACTCGCCCGAATTTCCACAAGCATTGAACACATATAAGCCACCACTCATACTTCAATTAAAAACCCATTTCATTGCATATTCGAATTCGAGTAATGCAATAATGAAAGTTTCTCACTTCGAAGACTTAACCCCATATTTGAACTTTATCAAAAGTCCAGTACTTTATATGCCTAACATAGTGATTCATGTCAATTCCAAGCTCATTAACCCAACGTACACACTCATATGCATATAACGTGCTTTTACTCAACTTTCCTCCACCATTGGCAAACTCATGATGTGTTCCTAGAGTCAAACTATCACAAATATTAGATCTTATTATTAAATCCCTAATTTAATAATAAGTTCAATTCCAATCCTGAATGTGCGGGACATGTCTTCCTATGGTTCAAACCATAGCATAAAACTCATAACATATATTCACATATGATTGGCGTACGTTATATAAATTCATGTTTCAACTCCTTTGATGTAAAGTTCTGTTCATATATATATACTTCGCATAGTTCAAGGGTTAGACCGTGCATCGGACCCACAACACAGCATTACAATTATTTCATATGAACTCCTACTTTTTCATGAGGCTGGATCAAAGGTTCCAACTTTAAATTAACAATCAAACATAAAATTGGATCGATATGGAATCAAACCCCATGGTATAAACATAGTGTCGGCCTTATGCATTCAGACCTTACACACCTTGATTTAACTTAAACCAAACCCCAACAAATGTGAGGGTCCCGCAACTCCATAATACGTCGACCTCCAAAACTCAAAAGACTCAACCACATTTTAAAATCTATCGGGTCTGCAACATATCAATTTATTCATACAAGGGCCCACACCATTCATCAAACATTCATATGCACCTTATCATATAATATATATACCAATCATATATATAATCCCCGAATCGAATGATATAAACATTAATGTGAAACCCACTCATAGCACTCCAGATCATATGATTATTCAACCATACGCAATATCAGACTTTGGTAATAAACCAATGCCAACTTAAAATGATAGTTGGGCCCACGTTGTCCTTACGTTGGCTAAATGTCGAGAGGATACGACGGCCAATATTTTTTCGCTCTCCAAGTCCAAATCCGACGATCCTCACGCGATATCACGCAATTTTAACTGTTCTAGGGTTAATTCACCACAATTGCATGATGAACTGGGCCCTGGTAGTTAAACTACCCCTTGCATCCAACGGTCGCTGTCTTACGCATCAACTTTTGTGATCCAATAGTTATAAATGCATATTGCGTTTTTTCTCCACCCGAGATTTAATGCTAAAAAATAATGCGAAAAAAGTGGTTTTTATAAACCACTTTAGGACGCGTGGCCTCCAGTTTATGATATCACGTTATTTTTCATTTTACCACTTACCATTCACACTTTCGTGCAATAACACTGGTTTTCCCTTCCAAACCACCTTTACTGTACACTGTCCTTTGACTCGTGGGTCCGGTTCATACATGGTTCCACTTCTTGGTTCTGCCTCTTTTGTTCACAGTTATATACCTTTGCTTGTTAACAACTCGGGTTAACCTCCATCACAAAATTTCTTCACTTGTTCTTTTCGTGTGGGATTTAATCACCACAACTACAGGAATGGATTCCGCCCATTGGTTCTTTTTCATAGAACCCACAGTACATTACTCTGGAACATGGCAAGCTTCGATCTCCACTCAATTCAACAGTACGCAGCCACGTCTCATCTTCCAATTCAACCTTCCTCAATTCATTCAACTTTAATCCTTCAACGTAGTCTTCAAGACCCATCGTTATTCCTCATGCGTAATTTGACTTTGTACTTTCCATTTTATTCAGTGCTGCCCCTGCATCCTATCCAAGGAATTCGACCTCCACATTGTGGCAGCCAGAGAATTTATCTCTACTTGGTTAAACCTTCGTTGATGTCTCACTCCAACCCTATGCATTATATGGGTTCAAACAACATTACCATGTGCCAGTTCCGAATTTAAGTTCAGATTTCTTCCGTGTGATCGACCCTTCCAATGATTGATACACCTTAGCTCTTATATCTTCCAGATATATGTGCAAGCCCCTAATTAACCCATATCATTCAACTCAAACACAGCATTGAGCCTATTTTGACAATTTCATCTATTTCCAACTATGTGCATAGCATGATCCCGAATCCTATTGCAGAGTTACTTCATACATTCTTATACATTGCAGCTCTCTATTGCTGCCTCTGCTATATATAAGTCAATAAAAGGTGGATCGATTCTATCGAACCCCACAGAGGAACCAATTCAATTTGCAAGCAGGTTTTAAAGTATTTTAAACAAACAGAGACTATGCTTCAATTTACAAAATAACTCTCCAGCCTCCCTTGAATTTTCAATACAGAAGTCAATTAAATCCATTTCTCAACATATGCGAACCAAAACAAATCACAAAGGGGGAATCAATTCATTTCGAATGCCTCCAACCAATTTCTGCTTCAATGCATACAATCCAGACCAGTACACCATAACTTAGGAATGGGGTATAAACTCAAAAATTAAACCTCTGTACTAAACTAGTATTCACATGGAAAAATTTCCTTTCAGACCAGATCTGTTAATTCCCTATATAACCCTTTTTCAACTTAAAAAGGTACTCTGATTTCTAGCCCAAGTTCGGGTGACTCAGCCTCAGCAAGGATCCCTGTAACTGCTACTACACACTTATCAAAAAACAATGCCATCTTCTCCATTGCCATCTCTTGTCTTCTCCATTGCCATCTCCTTTGTTCTCCTTTGCCATCTCGTTTGCCATCAATGACAACATTTCCAACATTCTCCCCCTTTGGCATTGATGGAAATACTTTAATGCTCTCCTTTTGCTTGATTTTCCTCCGCCTTTGACATTAATGGCAAAGGGTTTCCCATTTCCTACTGTGCTTACTATCTCTTCATTTCCTCTCTTTGAGATGTGTCTAGGCCTTCTGCTTTTGACTTTTTATACCTTGCTGCTCCAGACTGGTGTTGAGAGAACACTTTTGAGGATTATTGAACTTGAATATACACTGTAAGTTGATACAATCCCAAAGCACAGACTCCTTTCACTTCTATAGAGTGTAGATGGTGACAACCATATATAATCAGACTTGTATAATCAGAGATGCATCAATGGATCAATACTCTAAATATTGTGAATGTTCCATGTGACATATCAAGCTTGCTTCAGCTATACTTCAGTCCATATTATAATCTTCATCTATAATGCATATCTATTGAGGAGGGTTGTAGATGGAGTAAGTCTTTTTCTGCAATGCACATCTACAGTAAACATCTGTTCAATTGTGATGATGCCAATATATCTTTTATTGTTGTGGTTCACCTTTCCCTCCTGTTGGTGTTGACATGAGCTAGGATGCTGACAAGGATATTACACTCAATAGCTGAAAGGTCCTTGTTACTGATGTGATCAATGAATCAACCTCTTTTCAATGATCAACTAGTCCTTCATACTTTGGATATTTTAACTGTTCTATCATGATGATTTTCCACACAAACATATTCAAGATGTTTAATTTTAAGTCTCAGCAAAAAGACTTCACATGTTGTTATGAATAATCTTAAGAAAGAGGCCTTGAAGATATACATGTACTAACTTCAGGAAGGCATGCAATTATATATAGAAAAAAGATACTTCTTCAATGCTCAATACAATGTTTCTAAACAAAATACTGATCCTTTTGCTCTGTAATTGACCTTTTCATGCTTGAATAATGCAGATAACTTTGGGATACTAACTTGGTGTACTTTTTCCATAATCCTTTGATCCTGAGGACCTATACCATACTGTTGCTCCACTGAATCACTTGGTATTCTGTTGATAGGCATGTTTCTTGTACCTATATACTAATTGATACTACTTTGATAAATCATGCATAGATTTCACTTCAGCTTGCACATTAACCCATAATTAAAACATCCTTCATAAATTCCACTATTGAGATTTCCATTGTTCACACCAATAGTCATCAATATCCTAAATTTGATCTTGGCATCTTTAACCATTTGCTTATTCTGCCATTCTATTCAAAGGAATGTCACTGCATTTTCCTTTCTAAGACTGCTCCAGAATCATTGTAGCTTTAAGAATCAATTCAACAGTTCTAATATAAAGATCTTTGGGAAGGCATATTCACTTTCTTTTCTATGAATCTTCATGGGCTGATTACTCAAAGATTTATTACTCACTTAACTACATTCTTCCAAGGGGACTTTTCATAGATATTGTTCATAGATGAAAGATGTAATGAAAAGATGATGGGCACTTTTCTTACTCATCCTTCTTAATGTGAATCATGTTCATGGCTGAAGTTATTTCTACCATTATGGCTGCTTGCTGCTTTCTTCCATCAATCTGTTGGCTATTGTGTGCTTCAGGTGTTCTTCTTCCTCTATAGTTCTCTGTTGGAGAAAAAATCCTTTCCCTTCCTATCTGTTGGGGTTCCCATGTTTTGGCAAGGTTGGAAATACCAAAAGATGAGAAAACATCAAAACCACTTTCAGACCTCAGGATCTAGCCCTCCTGGGTCTAGAGAGGGATCTCTCTATGATATATCAAAGGTATATGACTTTGAAGCTCAGTGTTAATATGTTAGGCTAGTTATAGACACAGGGTTTGTTTATTTGATTTGTTTTGATTTGGTTTCTGGTTATCGGGAAGGAAGGGTTTAATTTAAGACAAGGATGAGAAAAGAGGGATAACGCAGAGGTGAAGTATTCCAGGGAGCATTCAAAACCATTGGGCAATGGAGTCAGGAAAGGATTTTCTTACTATCCAATGTGTAAGCTTTCATTTGGGCTAGTCATCTAAAACATTGGATCTTAAAGATGATTGTGTGATATGGAATGGTAGGAGAAGAGGAGACAACACAGTTTCAGGGCACAAAGTTAAAGACCAGTTGGTCGCACAAGGATCCTAGTGGACAGGGATAACTCTAATCCCCAGTGTTCCCAAATCTTCCAGCTAAATCCTTAACATGAAACATCTAAGAACAAATTCATCTAACTCATACATCAGAGAGCAGGCAATAACATCCACTACACTGGTTAAATTATCTGAAATCGATTCTTAGATAACACCTTTAGAAGAAAAACATTAATGGCAAGGAGAGCAGAAACATAGGGTACCTAACAAGGGTAAATCCTATGCAAATATTCTGATGCAAGCTAGTAGAAACAAAATGAAATGAATATAAACACAGAGATAGGAAAACATCACCGCTGCTTTAGATCAAGATCCAAAGAAATGTGCTTGTCATATTGAATAGCAATACCAGTCAAGTACAACAATGCCAATAGCCGAATACTCCGTCTGAAATCATATTCCTCAGCCTATCTTACAACTTTACACAGAGACTGTGTCTCAAAAGAAACTACTTGCAATTCTCTGATAACTGATCAACAACTTCTACAATGTTTCTTCATGAAATTTTATAGCAGAAAGATGGGCTGAGGAGGTAGGTGAAAACTAAATGCAGCATTAAAAATTCTGAAAAGAAAGAGGGCCGAATCCCATTCTGTTTAAATTCTGAGCATTCAATTCCTGTCACTCTTTGGATGGAAGAGTGGTCTTCTTCAGGCCTCTATTTACTTCGGTATGTCTCTTGATGTACTTTGATTGCAGGACTCTGTGGTACTATTGGTGAATAAACAAAAGATAAATGAACGACTGAGAAGTCTGCCATACTTGTGAAACAAATTCTCTGGTAGCTTCGGACTGTTGTCAGGGTGGATATTTCTTCAGGAGCACGGTGTAGAATAAAAACTACATGGGCGCTTTTTCCTTTATGGAGGAAAAACATTCTGTCGCTGTAGAAACCCTGATATGCATTGATTTCTGTGTGTTATACCTTCTGCGTGATCCCTGGGTCTTCAATCTGGTACTTTGTCTCTAAATCTCTGAACATAAGGCTTATATATCTTCATTTGCGTGCCTTAAGCTCTCTGCTGCTTAATTTAAATCTCTGACTGTGAAATCTGTGTGTTAATGGCACCGGGACATTTTCACAGAGTAAAACCCTGGTCTTTTAATGCACGTCCTGTCGTAGAACCTCCTCGGGTTTTATTCATGGTTTCTGCCTTTGCACACGGTCTTTTCCTGTGTTTTCTGTCACTGTGACAGTGTGTGAAAATCTTGTCATCTTTCACCACCTCAAAACCCTGCAAAACATAAACTTGTTATGAAATCCATAAATGGGGGTAATGGATGCAGTGCGGATGATGAAAATGGTCGTGCAGCTGGCGAAATGATGGGACTGTGCTGGGAGATGGCGGAAAAATGTAGAGGAATGGTACAGAAACGCTCTGGAGAAGGTTGGTGGAATGCAGAGAAAATTATACGTGAAAACCTTATAAACATCGACCTTTTGAATGAATATATAAGGGGAACGGGCGAATGTATGGTGGAGACACGTGGAGGAAAAAAATCTGGACCGTTAGATCTCAGATGAGATTGGCAGTTGAAAATGCGGCGGAGGGCGACGAACGGTGGGCCAGGAGTATGGAGACCATGGGTTAAATCTCGTGCAAGTTCGCGGAGCGCCAACCGTCAAATGAGCGGCTCTGGATCGAACGGCCTACGTCGATATCGCTCCGCGTCCACGGACAAACGATAACGCGCGATGGAGAGCGGTTTATGAACCATACAGGGAGACACACGGCGCGTGATGAGTGGAATCGCTGGGCGATGAGAAAATGCCACCTACCGCCTGAAGGCAGTGTGATAGATACCACCGGGTTTGTGAAAGTGTTTACGGCGGGGACAACCGGCGGATAAACTCCAAACCGTTAGATCTGAGGGAAATGAATGTTTAAGATGTGACGATCGGCGATGAATGGATTTAATGGTAATTGCAGCAGAGGCGACGATTGCCGTCCGTTCTGTTTAGATCAACGGCCATAAACGCGCCTGATATTCAAATGCAATAAGCACCCTTTGGGCTAGTGGGTGGTTCTAGCACCACGGTCGCGTGGAGGGAAGAGTGCAGGGGGCTTGGCCGAAAGGGGCTAGGCCTCATATGTGTAGAGCATGGGTTTTTCGGCCCTTTTTAGTGAAATTTGAGGCCAAAAATGGGAAATGATAGAGGGAAGAAGGGAGAAATTGGCTAACCCAAGGGTGTAGGGATGTTTCAGAGGGGATTTTTGGGATGGAAAGGGGGACTTTGTAGGGATACAGGGGATAAATATAGATCTTTTGGAGCACAATTTCTGCAAACAATGAGACCTTATAAAGGGAGTCATCAGAGGGAAATTTATCAAAGGCAAAGGCACAGGAGACTTCAGGGATGATGTGTCTTCAGGGGGGATGCATTCCTTGAAGGCTCAAAAACCATTTAGCCCCCTACTTTTCCTATCAAAAATTTAAAGGGGGGCTAACACTATCCTTATAGCTGTCTTCATTCCAAGGAGCTCTTCTTATACTACTTTCATGGGGATTATTTATGAACTGCTCTCCCCCTGGAATGTTGCTTCATATTTATCACTGGTTGGATATTTGCTTTGTTTTCTAGAGCAGCTCCCCCTAAGACTATGATGTTTCCATTATGTTATGGAGATAATAGGCTCCCCATTTCTCTTTTCCTTCCATACTTTATTGGGTTTCATCACAATGTCTGCACTTCTCTTAGATTCATAGTTTTGTTTGATTTTATTTGATTCCATCATCTGTCTAGAGTTCCTTAATGTATATGGTAGATTATAGTCTTTTTCTTTGTGACCAAGCTTGAGGCATACATAAAATCTTACTTTGCCAAGGTATGTTTGAGCTGATGTATAATATTTCATTCCCCTTTCTGAACATAATTTACAATCAATAGATTTATGTCCAAAATTATTGCATGCATAACAGTAGCCATGGAAATGAATTGTGTACCTGGGGAAATATTGTCTTTTCCATTTGTTTGCTTGAGGTATTATTCTCATTTGCTGCATCTTTTGCTGTTTGAAGTTGATAGGCCTTGTCTTAGATTGTGCTTCAATGTGTCCTGGTTTATGACAAGAAAAACATGTGTTATTTTTCATAGGAGGAAAGAACCTCCTTTGACATCTTCCAAATTTATTTACTTCATAATCAAGAGTGTATGAGCATTTTTCAGCTGACTATTTCATCCTTTCATTAACTGTCCTTTCATGTTGCTGCTTGTTTTTGTTTGTTTCTTCACAAATCCTGTTCTTGCTAGCTTCCGCTCCTGCAGGAATCTTCTAAGTTGCTTCATTTTCCTTTACAGCTTTTACAAAGATGACATTCCTGTTATCTTCAACCTTGGACATGCTGGTTTCTCCTTCATATCCTATCCCAGACTTTATGAGAGGTGACCTTTATGCATTTATAATCTTGTCCAACTGTTCATAGCTTTTCATTTGAGGAGTATTCATTAATAATTCTCTTTGGGCTTTCTCTAATTTCTTCCTTAGGCTCACTACTTCTTCTTCCAAGCAGAGTGTCTTCTACTATGTCTTCAAGACACTCTTCAAGTTGTGTCTTTAGGCCAATAATTTCTTTTTTATCTTCATATTATTTCTCATCACATATTTGCACCAATGTCTTCAGGTCTTTGTTTTCATTCTTCAATCTTTCTATTTCAGTCAAAGCAGTGTCAAGTTTGGCTTTTTCTTCAGCTGTAATTTCTTCATGGTTCTTATCTCCATTCACACTAGTAGGTACCTCATTTGATTGAACATTTTCTTGCTGACATGAATTTTTCTTCTTCTTAATTCTCTTCTCCTTCTTGAAAATGTAGTCCTTAGTGTCTACTCCATGCATGAAATGCAATCTATCCCATATTTCTTTTGCAGAGGTTAAATAAATTATTAACTCAAGATCTTTGTTATGTAGACTGTTGTATATCACACATTTTTTCTTGGAATTCCAATTTTTTTCTTGCACCGAGGGAGATTCTGTGCAGTAACCATCACATACGAGTTTCCATACCTCAGGTGCATTATCCATTAACTCTGTTTTAACCTTATCTCTCCATTCAGGAAATTTTGTTGTACTTAACACAGGTACATTTTGATAGTCCATGACTCAACCATATCTCCTTCAAGCTATTAGGCTTACACCAAAGGAACCTACTCTGATACCAATTGTTGAACCCTTAGTTAAACTGAGAGGGGGGGTGAATTAGTTTAACACATTCATGGAATTTAAAATCTTTCCTTAAACTAATTTACACCTTCATTTCAAGATCAACTTAATATGTGAGAAATCTTAATTTGTGAGCAGTAAGTATCAAGCAGATTTGATAAACCCATAAAGGGAGAAAACCACATATTATTATTGTTGTGATGCAAAGGCAAGCTCCAAATCCCTCTCACCACTGATTTTCTGTAGGCACCAACCTACAGGAGGCTCCTACCTTAATTCTGCAAGCTACAACTTGCAAGCAAGCTCCAAATCCCATCAATTTTCTGCAGGCACCAACCTATAGGAGTCTCCAACCTCAGTCAACTACAACTGACATATATCAAGCTACAACTTGATAGGGAAGCTCCAACTTCCTCACTCTTTCAAAAGAAATTTTTTTTTGATTACCTTGGATATCAGATCTATTATGTACCTTCTTTACTGCTATCCTCCAGTCTTCATATCTGTCCTGTATCATCTCTGCATCTTCTTAGATTCTCTATCAACTCCTCCTTCTTCTTATCCTCTCTGCCTCAATTTTGCATTCTCTAACCTCTTTATGCATATATATGAGATATTATTTATAGAGATTTCCTTATGAATGTTAGCATTCCTCTGGGAATTAGAAATGGGCAACCATGCCTCTTTGTCTTCTACCTTCTCATTTCTTTTACCAGTTCATTCAGAAAAAATATAGCAATATGCATTAATTTCAATATTACAGTGGTTTTTTTTTTTTTCCTCCGGAGACTTGCCAATGAATCACAAACAATATAAAGTCAATTTAAAACATTTACATTCACAATTTCAATTACACACATTAATTTCACTCAGACCCTTTTCTAGATTTTGGCTTTTTTGGTTTTTTCTTTTCTACTGTTGTTAAGTAACTGTTCTGCATACCTTTGTTCACCATGCCTGTAAAATGCCCTGTGAATTTTTTAGTTTCTGCATACTCTCCTGCTTTCTGTGTATGTACACCTGTCAAGCCCACATTTTCATTCCTGTGTATATTCACCTATTAACTGCAATTATGTATCTGCTATATATATAACAGTTTTAGCAGTTTAGTTCCCCAATAACTCTCAAAGTCTTGTGCATATAAAAATGCCTCTCCAAATTTTCATCCAAGCTATTTCCAAATCTGGGCAATCTCTATTCATTATCAATCTCTTTGCTCGAGCTACCTGCTTACACACTCTCTGTCCATATATGAACTGCATTCATTTTTATTTTTAAATCTGGGCAAATTCTTTGCATTGCAGAAGCTCCTCATAAATTACAAACCCAATGGTTAAAACTCATTTCATGGAAATCGAATAACATTCGATTCTATAATTAACCCCAATATATAAATATTTGGTCTTCCTTTATAGAAATCTGAATTAGACTTTGGATTAAAATACAATTTTCAATATGGTCCGCACATATGTTAATTTCAGTGACTAACCTTCCACCCACTCATTTCATATAGAAATCAAAACCCACTTTGTTAGATGGACTCGCCCGAATTTCCGCAAGCGTTGAACACATATAAGCCACCACTCATACTTCAATTAAAAACCCATTTCACTGCATATTCGAATTTGAGTAATGCAATAACGAAAATTTCTCACTTCGAAGACTTAACCCCATATTTGAACTTTATCAAAATTCCAATACTTTATATGCCTAGCATAGTGATTCATGTTAATTCTAAGCTCATTAACCCAACGTACACACTCATATGCGTATAACATGCTTTTACTCAACTTTCCTCCACCATTGGCAAACTCATGATGTGTTCCTAGAGTCAAATTATCACAAATATTAGATCTTATTATTAAATCCTTGATTTAATAATATGTTCAATTCCAATCTTGGACGTGCAGAAAATGTCTTCCTATGGTTCAAACCATAGCATAAAACTCATAACATATATTCACATATGATTGGTGTACGTTATATAAATTCATGTTTTAACTCCTTTGATGTAAAGTTCTATTCATATATATATAATTCACATAGTTCAAGTGTCAGACCGTGCATCGGACCCACAACACAGCATTACAGTTATTTCATATGAACTCCTACTTTTTCATGAGGCTGGATCAAAGGTTCCAACTTTAAATTAACAACCAAACATAAAATTGGATTGCTATGGAATCAAACCCCATGGCATAAACATAGTTCCAGCCTTATGCATTCAGACCTTACACACCTTGATTTAACTTAAACCAAACCCCAACAAACGTGAGGGTCCCACAGCTCCATAATACGTCGACCTCTGGAACTCAAAAGACTCAGACACATTTTAAAATCTATCGGGTCCGCAACATATCAATTTATTCATACAAGGGCCCACACCATTCATCAAACATTCATATGTGCCTTATCATATAATATATATACCAATCATATATATAATCCCCGAATCAAATTATATAAACATTAATGTGAAACCCACTCACAGCACTCTAGATCGTATGATTATTCAACCATACGTAATCTCAAACTTTGGTTATAAACCAATGCCAAATTAAAATGATAGTTGGGCCCACGCTGTCCTTACCTTGGCTAAATGTCAGGAGGATCCGACGCCAAATCTTTTTTCATGCTCCAAGTCCAAACCTGACAATCCTCGTGCGATATCCCGCAATTTTAACTGTTCTATGGTTAATTCACAACAATAGTGCGATGAACTGGGCCCCAGTAGTTAAACTACCCCTTGCATCCAACGGTTGTTGTCTTATTGCATCAACTTTTGTGATCCAACGGTTATAAATGCATAGAGCGTTTTTTCTCTGCCCGAGATTTAATGCTAAAAAATAACGCGAAAAAAGTGGTTTTTATAAACCACTTCAGGACACGTGGCCTCCAGTTTATTATGTCGCGTTATTTTTTGTTTTACCACTTACCATTCGCACTGTCGCGCGATACTACTGGTTTACCCTTCCAAATCGCCTTTACTGTACACCATCCTTTGAGTCGTGGTTCCGGTTCATACATGGTTCCGCTTCTTGGTTCCGCCTCTTCTGTTCACAGTTATATGCCTTTGTTTGTTAACAACTCGGGTTAACCTCCACCATAGTGTTTCTTCACTTGTTCTTTTCACGTGGGATTTAATCACCACAACTGCAGGAATGGATTCTGTCCATTGGTTCTTTTGCATAGAACCCATAGTACATTACTCTGGAACATGGAAAGCTTTGATCTCCGCTCAATTCAACAGTACATAGCTTCGTCTCATCTACCAATTCTGCCTTCCTCAATTTGTTCAACTTTAATCCTTCAACGTAGTCTTCAACACCCAGTGCTATTCCTCATGCATAATTTGACTCTGTACTTTCCATTTTATTCAAGGCTGCCCCTGCATCCTATCCAAGGAATTCGACCTCCATATTGTGGCAACCAGAGAATTTATCTCTACTTGGTTAAACATGCGTTGATGTCTCACTCCAACCCTATGCATTATATGGGGTTTCAAACAACATTACCGTGTGCCAGTTCCGAATTTAAGTTCATATTTCTTCCATGTGATCGACCCTTCCAAAGATCGATACAACTTAGCTCTTACTTCTTCCAGATATATGTGCAAGCCCCTAATTAACCCATATCATTCAACTCAAACACAGCATTGAGCCTATTTCGACAATTTCAGCTATTTCCAACTGTGTGCATAACATGATCCCGAATCCTATTGCAGAGTTACTTCATACATTCTTATACATTACAACTCTCTGTTGCTGCCTCTACTGTATATAAGTCAATAAAAGGTGGATCGATTCTATCGAACCCCACAGAGGAACCAGTTCAATTTGCAAGTAGGGTTTAAAGTATTTTAAACAAATAGAGACTATGCTTCAATTTACAGAATAGCTCTCCAGCCTCCCTTGAATTTTCAATATAGAAGTGAATTAAATCCATTTCTCAACATATGCGAACCAAAACAAATCACAAATAAGGAATCAATTCATTTCGAATGCCTCCAACCAATTTCTGATTCAATGCATACAATCCACACCAGTACACCATAACTCAGGAATGGGGTATAAACTCAGAAATTAAACCTCTGTACTAAACCAATATTCACATGGAAAAATTTCCTTTCAGACCAGATTTATCAATTCCCTGTATAACCCTTTTTCAACTTAAACAAGTACTCTTATTTCCAGCCCAAGTTCGGGTGTCTCAGCCTCAACTGGGATCCCTGTAACTACTACTACACACTTACCAAAAACCAATGCCATCTTCTCCATTGCCATCTCCTTTGCCATCAATGACAAAATTTTCAACAATAATGTCACCAATTGGAGAGTATTCTATCATGATGAAGATATCTTAAATTTCTTGACTTCAAAAAAATCTTATGATGACCAAATCATTGATGAAAGTGATCATGATCTTCAAAACACATCAAAAGACAATGAAAATCCTATTCCTAGCTCTGTAGTTAAACTTGAAGATCTATATGACATCAAATATAGATTCAAAAAGGTTACTAATGCCAAACTCCAAAGTTCTACTTTGAATTTTGAATTAGTAAATCTTGGTACTAAGTCTAAACCACAAAATGTTAATTTAGGACTCGAGTTAACTTTAGAGGAAAGGATTTCTTTCATCAAGCTTCTCAATAAATACAAAAATTTCTTTTCTTGGAATTATGAAGATTTTAAAACTTATGATACTTCTATCATTCAACATACAATTCCAATGCTTTCCGATGTAAAACCAATGCAACATAAGTTGAGAAAAATTCATCCCAATCTAGAAAGTCAAATCAAAACAGAATTGAATAAACTTTTGAAGGCGAAAATTATTTTTCCTGTAAGACATTCTTGTTGGGTCTCAAACATGGTGCCTGTCAGGAAGAAAAATAGAGATATTAGAATCTGTATTGATTTTCAAAATCTGAACAAGGCATGTCAAAAGGATAACTTCCCATTACCAAAAATGGAACAAATACTTCAAAAAGTAGTTGGTTCTGAGCTAATGTATTTTCTTGATGGTTTTTCAGGTTATAACCAAATATTGGTACATCTGGATGATAGGCTGAAAAATACCTTTAGAACCAATTGGGGAACTTATGCCTACCAAAAATTGCCTTTGGTTTAATCAATGCAGGAGCTACTTTCCAGAGAGCCATGGATATAGCATTCAAAGGGTTGATTAATAGATAAGTTATTATCTATCTTGATGACATAACCTTCCTTTCAAATAAAAGAGCTAATCATCTGCATGATTTGAAACGGATATTTGAACGATGTAGAAGATTTGGCATTTCTTTGAATCCAAAGACATATTTCTTTGCTCTCAATGAAGAAAAGATCTTAGGATTTGTTGTGTCTAAATATGGCATATATATTGACCTCGATAGAGTGAAAGAAATTTCTAATATTTCTTTACCACATAACAAGAAATCCATGCAATCCTTTTTGGGACAAATCAATTTTGTGAAGAGATTTATTCCTGATTTTTCTCAAATATTTTTACCTTTGCAAAATATGATAAAGAAAAATTCATTTTTCAAATGGTTACATAAATGAAAAGAAGCCTTCGATTCAATCAAATAGGCAATCATTAATGCACCTACATTGAATACTCCTGATTTTTCTAAACACTTAATTCTGTATACTTTGGCTACTGAAACATTCTATGCTTCCTTTTTGACACAACCCAATGATCAACAAGCAGAAGCACCAATCTCTTTCTTTAGCTCTAACCTACAAGCAGCCGAACTTAATTACTCTGATGTAGAAAAACAAGCCTTTGCTGTGTTTAAATCAATCAAACATTTTAGACCATTTATCCTAAAGACACATACAAAAATAATTGTCCCATTCTCCACGGTGAGACAATTGTTAATACAAAAGGAAGTAGGAGAAAAGATAGCTAATTGGGTAACAACTTTACAAGAGTATGATATTGACATTAAGCCAGCCAAAATTGTTAGAGGAAAAGGTTTTTGCAGATTGTTAGTAGGAGCTTCCAACATACCAGAACATCAAGGTCAAGATAATATTGTTCAAGTAAATCAGATAATTATTATAGATTATGAATCTTAATATGCTGATCTGATCTTTTATTTGAAAAATAGGTATGCTCCTTCTAATCTCAGCTATAAAAACAAGCGCACTTTAAGATTAAAATCCAAACACTTTGAAATCATTGATGATGTGTTATTTAGAAGAAATTATGATTCCATTATATTAAGATGTCTTGAAAAAACTGAAGCACACAAGGTGTTGCAGGACTTGCATGATGGACCAGCAGGTGGACATTTTGGAGGAGACACTACAACCCAAAAAATAATCCATGCTCGTTACTATTGGCCTACCTTGTTCAAAGATGCACATGACTATGTAAGGAAATGTGAGACTTGTCAAACTGCTAGTGGGAGACAAAGGAAACTAGCCTTTCCTTTACAACCAGTGAACATTGAGAAACCATTTGAACAATGGGGACTTGATATTATTGGAGAATTTGTTCCACATTCTTCCAAACAACACAGATAGATCCTTACAGCAATGGATTACTTTACAAAATGGGTAGAAGCAATTCCTTTAAAGGTAGCCAATTCTAATGCAATCATTGAATTCATTGATCAGTTCATCATTACCAGGTTTGGTGTACATAATGCCTTTGTTTTCGATAATGAATCTTATTTTTCTGGAAATAGTATAATGGAATTTGCAATCAATAGAGGTTTCAAATTGAAATATTCAGAAAATTATTATCCACAAGGTAATGGTTTAGCTGAATCAACAAATAAAAATCTCATCAAAATCATCAAAAGAACAATTGATCAGAGTCAAAAGAATTGGCATAAATCTTTACTTTTTGCACTATGGGTTGATCGCATAACTCAAAAAGCTTCAATAGGAACTTCACCTTTTAATCTAGTATATGGAAAAGAAGCTGTTATACCATCAAACCTAGTACTTCCATCTCTAGCCCTAGTCCAATTCATTGAAGAGAATCCTTCATCATCTCTTCAATTGAGATTTGATCAAATTCTTAAGTTAGAAGAAGATAGAGACAAATCTAAAAGTATTCATACCAAACATCAACAACTCATAAAATCTTCTTTTGATTCAAGTTCTACCAGATCCAAAACTTTGCAAATTGGTGATCTTGTTCTGAAATGGGACAAAGCACATGAAGATAAGGGTAAACATACCAAATTTCAAAAGATGTGGCTTGGACCATTTCAGATTGTTGAAAATATAGGCTCATCAACATTCATATTGCAAGATTTAACAGGAAAGAGAGAATCTCTTCTTGTGAATGGGCTTATCTTGAAAAAATTCTTTTCTTAAGAAGGTAACCCCTTCTTACCTGTACATATTCTATTATGCAAGTTTGTTTGTTTACAAATAAGGTTGTTAATAGTCTTTAATTGACTTTTTACTATTTGAAAATTTCTTTGAGAAAATATTGTAAATACTTATTTATGTAAATAAGAATTTTTAAGGAAATTATTACAGTTTTGGATAGTTAAAATAAAATATTAAACTTTGAGAATTTGCTTAAAACATTTGCAAAATCTTCTGAAACCTTGAAAATATTGTAAATCATTATAAGTTAGTTAAGTAGAGAAAGGTTATCTATAAAAAGTAAAGACTTCTCCAATTTGGCACTTAAACTCTAAAAATTGTCATCCATTGACTCCTAAGGAGAAAATCATTCACCCCATCCATTAAGGTTGTGATTTTTTAGAATATAATTCTAGAAAATTATTTGTCTAATAATAAAAGATAAGAGGTCTCATCACGAGCCTTCTTACCATGATCATAAGAACTAATTAAACTGACATTACCACTACTGCATACCAAAACAAGGTAATGGCTTATAATCATAAGACAAGGGTTCTCATCACGAGCCAGCTTGTTCATTTTGATTACAACTAGTGAATGGCATTGTTATCAACTGGTTACCAAACCAGAATAATGGCTTTTAAATTAAAATAAAAAGAGAAAAACACAAGATAGTATATCTTATGAATTTATCTTTTAAAGAGTCATGCTCTTAGATGGATGGGACAATGAATGATTAATGGTTAAAAGGTAACCCTGTCGGGACTATGAACATTTGCGGGAAACACAGGCACTACCTGTGACAATAGAGTAAATCACAAAGCTAAGAGCGGAGAGGCCCCCTACTTTATCTTTATCAACTAATCAAAGCTTAACTAAACCAAAAAATGTTTTTATTTTTGAGGAATTAAAAAGAGTATGTAAGTGATTTTTATTTCTTTGTCAGAGTTAGATTTTATTTCATTTTTTCTAAGACAGTTTTCATTATCTTTAAAAAAAAATTTACTTACTAAAAGTATAGTGTTATTCTATTTTTCAGAGATAATTGTTTCTTCTACTGAATCTCCAATTTTTGTACTGTACAAAAATCCTCCCCATTTGAAAATTTTAGAATAAATTTCATTTAGAAATGGGTCCCCTTTCTTATTTAGATAGAAAAAAAAAAAAAAAACTTTGAGGAAATCCGATCATTATAAAATAAAAAAATAAAAAGATTCATTGATTAAAAATCATGTATCGCATATCGCATATCTCAAGTGCAAATAAAAAAATGTAAGATTAAGTTTATTCCAACCCGATCAACTATAAAGCTTATATCACATCAGCACAAAGTATAAAAGTTTTCATGTTAAAAAGTCCAATGCGATAAAGTAAATCGCAATTGCAAATCGGTAGAATGTTATGTTTTCATATTTTCTTTGCAAAACTCCGATGCAATGTGACTTATCGCAATCACATTTCGAATAAGTCATATTTCACTCAAGTCTATTTGATAAACTCCAATGCGATGTCATAATCGCAATCGCATTACAAAAAAGAAACATCACGACTACTTGTTTTATAAAAGATCCGATGCGATGGACCCAACCATCATCGCAATCGCAAATCGGTAGAATGTTATGTTTTCATATTTTCTTTGCAAAAATCCGATGCGATGTGAATTATCGCAATCATATTTTGAATAAGTCATATTTCATTCGGGTCTATTTGATAAACTCCCATGCGATGTCATAAATCGCAATCGCATTTCAAAAAAGAAACATCACGACTACTTGTTTTATAAAAGATCCGATGCGATGGACCCAACCATCATCACAATCGCATTTCGGCGAAGATCATGTACAACTCAAGTCCTTTGAAAATATCTGATGTGATATGACTTTATCGCAAATCCAAAATTTGGAAAACATGAGATGTTGTATTGTTTCTCCTTTTGAAAACTCTGATGCGATAAATCATCAGTCTTCACTAATCGCTATTTGCACTTCACATATATCATTTATTTCCCTATCACAATCGAAAGCTTCAAAAGGACATTTTTTTAAGATTTGAATGTTACCTATCTCCGATTGTACAAGCATCATTAATTCGAAAATAAAACGAATTATGGTAATCAATTCTATTATGAATGCATGAGTGTGAATTTCCTTTAAGGCATTCAATTTTAAATACGGAGTTAATCAATTTGTAATAATTAATAAAATATTTTTGCATGGTTGTTCTTCTAACTCCATTTCTTCCCACTTCTTAAAGGTTTTTTCTCATTTGCAGAGCTGTAGAACATCAAACCCTCTCGGTTTCCAAATTAGTGAAACGATACCAGATGAAGAAAATATCTAATAAACTTAAGAAATCAAGAACTGATGCCGCCTCAAAGACTGCTACCATTATCACAATGCCAAAAGAAAATACAGCCAAGATAAAGCTAGTTACGAATACTATGTGCCAGGGTCTTGGGAAGCTTTCTTGGGAAGAAGTCTATAATTTGCTTGAAAAAGAAGACCCTACAGTTACAGAGGTAAAGGCAACAATGCCAGATGAAGAATCAGATTCAGATGACAATCCCCTTAAATAACTCACAAATTATTTTCTTCATAGAATTGAAGCTCGGGCGAATGTATTCCCATATTATGACATAATACGATGGGTGATAGACAACACCACCATCACAAACAAAACATTCATGATAGTTGGGGCAAATATGTTTGGGTCCTTTAGAGCAGAAGACATCAAAGCAATGTACCATCTGCCAGATCCTCAAAAGACCTACAACAAAGCCTTCATAAAAGATTTCACCTCAAGCAATGAAATTGAATTAGACCCAATAAAAGAATGGAGACGAGCTCCAGACAATCATAAGCATGAGAACTCAGGTATGTACTCTGTAGAATCTCTCGCACATCTGTATTGCTATGTTGTTGCCATGATGTGCAGACTTTTTGGGTATGATAATTCTGCAAGGTTTTCTATTCAAATGGTACCCCTGATTGAGGCCGATGTTGTTTCTGTTATTATGGATTGGTCAGTTATTTTATAGGACAAAATAGAAAATAAGATTTTGTATTATAGAAGAAATAAGCATACTGGAAATGTTCCCCATTTCATTTATGTGCTTATATTTTAGATGCCTTGTGTTTTAATTCTGAATTTCCTATTTTGGGTTGGAAATGGATCCCTCAAGATCCTATCCCTATACACATCTACCATAAGCATTTGTGGAAAGCCCATTTTAAGAACCACGTATACAGAATTTTCCATGGCTACATGTTGCCTATTTACCAGACAATTTTTAACCAACCCCCTCCTCGGCTCTCTGATAAGGAAAAACTTGACATATCCCAAATCAGAAATTGGTTCGGTGAAGAGAAATTCACCTATATTAGAGTATTTGGAAGAATTTTTGAGCCTCATGTCTTACCTCTATATTTCCCTGATAAAATTTTAGCTCAAGAGATTTCTTACCAGTTGACAGAAAAAGGGATGTTCAGGTGTTTAAATAATTTCAAAAAATTGATGTGGCCTACTTTTCCTTTCCATAGTGGAACCTATACCCTTAATGATTTTAAGCATGCTGGAAAAGAAGCCCTTAAGATAAGAAATCTTAAGTTTGCAATCGTTCCAGGCAGACAATATGATCCAA
Source organism: Pinus albicaulis (assembly GCA_034641835.2). Lineage (NCBI taxonomy): Eukaryota > Viridiplantae > Streptophyta > Pinopsida > Pinales > Pinaceae > Pinus > Pinus albicaulis. The sequence goes on along the minus strand of CM076577.1, from coordinate 216,454,459 downwards.
ATAAAGTGGCTTTTGATTTCATAACTTTGGTCCAAATTTCTAAGTTTGAGCATGAGCCTGATGACTTTGATGATTTATTTGTCTCAATTGAGAAATTTTCCCAAGTTTGTGATCTAGCTAAATCTAAGTTTCAAGCAGAAGATATGAATAAATTTATGCAGTTCAGAAGCCAGAGATTACTTAAAGTTCCCCTTGACCAGCTAAGGATTCGTTCACAAGCAGATAAAAGTATTGAAATAGAACAAAAGAAAAAGGAAGATACATCCAGCAAAACAGAGAGAGAAGTGACAACCAACAAAATTGATTTGCAGTCAGAGAAGGAGAATACAGGTAGAAAGCTTGATGTACAGTCTAAAAAATAAGATATAGGTAATAAGCCCGATGATCAACTTGAAAGAGAGAAGGCCTCATAGAAAAAGGGAAATTCTACTGAAATGATTATTACTCCCCATTTTCTACAACAGTATGAAAAATTTGCTCAGATAATAGGAGAACAAAACAATCCTTAAGCTGATAATCTGAACAATCATGATATTGAGATCATTCCTGAAAATCCATATGAAGAAATTTTGCTGAGAGTTGAATACATACCTCCTCTGGATATCTTTTACAGCCCTAAGCATAGGGCTGTTGTCATAAAAAAAATAAAGAGAAGGAGGATTGATCAAGGACCACTTGCAACTTCACAAGTTGAATTAATGAATGTTGTTTGGAATAACAATGAAGTAAATACTTCAGAGGATCTTACCAAACTATCACAATATGCAGGTGCCTATAGTGCAACTACTATAGATAAAGCTACTGAAGTCACTCAATTGGTAAAACAAAAAGACTTACAGATAGCATTATTAGAAGAAAGAACAACAGGTGATCAGCAAAAGATATTACAGTTAGAGCAACAGTTGGAAGAAGAAAGACTCAGAGTCAAACAATTAGAAGAACAATTGAGTATTGAAAAGAGCAAGCTTGATCAACAAGATTTAAATAAACAACAACATTTGTCTCAAGAGGTATCCAAATTGCAGACATTGTTGCAAAATGAAAAGGTTGCCAAAGAAGAGTAAAGTAAAATATTTCAAGCGAGATTGGATAAATTCAAGGATTATCCTAAAATTGACCAATTCAAAATAGAAGCTCTGGAAACAAGTAAGTTTTTATCTCAACAGTTGGATGATCTGTGTCAAAAAATTGCACAAGCTGAAACTCTATGTGAAATAACATCATCTCTCATCAATGAAGTAGTCAACACAAGAATATAATTTGAAAATGCAGATGAAAATATTTCAAAATTTATTTCATGGCAGGACTCAGAATAGGGAAAGATTGCAAATCTTCCTAGAATTGAAGAAAAGCATAAAGATATTTTATTTGCTGAATGGGAAACACAGGTGATTAAAGAAGATCGTGCTACATCAAGAGCAAGAGCCATAATGAACAGTATGACACAATTGGTTAATGATAGTCTATATGCAGCTAATTTAATTTCAGATTGTACTCCAGGAAAGCTGCCAAGGGTAAAAGAAACTGATACTAGGTGGAAGCAGGAATCAATCAATCAGAATCAAAAAATCAGTAAAATACAAGAAATTACATGTGATGTCCTATGGACATATTTGATTAAACCACACAGTCAGCAGATGGAAATCAAATTCCTTTCTAATGCCATCAATTTCATCATTCCAGAACTCTCCGATTCCACAAACACCAGTCAGTTGCATTCAAGGCTAAGTCATCCAACCGAAGTTAAAGATATGCTTAAAATTTTCCATCTTAGCACATTGGGGATTGAAGAAATTCAATGAATCTATTTTATTGGATATCGCAAGTCTATTCTCGGATCTCCGATGATCGTTTCTAGAATAAGTTGTAGTTAATTTGTTTTATGAATTTCCTATCTAAACCCCTTTCAAGAATTTTAGAGGGGGTGATGAATTTGTAATATTTTGGGCTTGGACAATACATTTATGTACTCCTTGACTATCTTATTTTTATTAAAGGATCATATCTTGTGATTTCATGGTGAATTATTTTTTGAGAGTTGCATTTCTGTACCTTGAAGATTGTTCTAAGTTAAACCACAAGATTCTTGTGATTTCATGGTGAATTATTTTTTAGAGTTTCATTTCTATACCTTGAAGATTGTTCTAAGTTAAAGCACGGGATCAGAATATCAAATTTCATCAGGAAGATATCAAATGTATCTGGTATTTCTATCGATTTCGTTTTATTTTCTTTATGTGATGAAATATTCTCATTAAAATTTGATATCGCTTATATATACTTGTTTCTCAAATATTTCTTTATCATATCATTTCTGAAGATAGAGGGATATCATCTTTCATAGTTTGTGTAAACGATATAAATTTATGAATGCAATGTGCTATTATAACTCTATTTAATTTCTTAAATAGAGTTATCATTATATGATACTGCATCTTTCTTTTAAGTAAATAATACATTTTCATGGTTATTTGTTAATTGAAACAATCTTTAAGTCGTATTCATATTTAATACCTAGGTTAGTTTTAGGATTATTTGCAAGTCATAGATTAAGTTCGACAGATTAGATCAGTTAGTTAGTTCCATTATTCACTTGCACAAACACCCTATCACCAATATTTTTCATTACTAGGAAACTGGTCCTATAAATCCAGTCGGAGCCACCATTCCAAACGGATAAGGAGCTGTTCTAAGGTCTGGATTGGGTGGTTTTCCCCCAATGTTTGAAGCAACGATTTTTGAGGCTTCAACAGTTTCATATCCTAATTATTATCTTGACACCTTTTCTTAGAGTTAACTCAAATGTTCTTATCCAAAATCTCTTTATGTTTTAAGGGAATGTGTGGTCCATTCAATTCAAAAGTATACAACAACTAATTAAATCCATGCAAGTTTCTTCATTTGCTACTCCTGTCTCATTAATTATTCTCTCATCTATTATTCTTTCTTCTTGAGAATGTTTTCCTAAATATAAAATAAATTTGTATGCATTCCATGGCTACCCTTTGCTTACAATATTCTCTACTAAAACCCATAAACTTATGAGCCAATTGAGCATGTGGGTATTTATGTTTTAAATAGGAATGGGAATTAAAAACCATCTTTGCATGAGTTTGGGAAATTCAAGTAACCCACAAACCTTATGTATTTCCATGAATTATCTTTGGTTTAGCCTAGACTTCCATTCTAATTCTTGAGAGGACTATCAACAAATTCAATTTCTCGTATTCACTAGACCATAATAGGGTATGGATTAGTACCTAATATTTTGTGTCTAAGAGAATGGAATTCATCCCCTATGTTGTGTATATATGTGGGTGAATGATTGGAAACTAATTAAAGAGTTGATTATGTTTTGCCAATTATTTATTCGATAGAATTGCAGTAGTTTTTCACTCTACTAGAATTCATAAGTCTACGGGTTGGTTATGAGTGATTATAGCTTGAGACCATGTCTTCTCCCTTATGGTTTCAAAGTCCCAACCTCTAGGTGTTTTTTGATGAGGATTGTCTATAGTTTGGTGGAAAATTGCACATTTGCAACCAATTTGTTGGTCCAATCTAAGAAAGAAAGTATGTGTCTTAATATTTGCATAAATGTCTATATATTATATTGTTGTTATTGGTTTCGTGAATTCTTTTGGCTTATTTGAGAATTCTATAATAGAATAGATATCTTGAATGGTAAATATACTTAATGTATATGCAATTAGATATATATTGATTATGTCTTAAGATTGTTGTTTATGCATGTTAATTTCAATTAAGAATACATGGCTAGATTGTTGGTTGCCTTCATTAGTTAGTTATGATGGATCAAATGTGTTAAGATGCTTGTATGATCTATTTTTTTTTATATATTTGTATTTTTTACATTTAATGGTTAAATTACTCTTAAGATATGATTTATACATATAGTATAGGATGTGTTATGCAATTTCTATTCATAAGAATCACTTAGAGTTTTTATTTGGTTTCTATGTTTATTTATGATTATGAAATATAAATTTTTATTTTATTTTCATATGAATTTATTTATTTATTTATTAGAATTCAATTTAGACTCTACTTGGGAAATGTTAATGATGAAAAGAAGATATTTTGAACTAGGGTACCACAATATCCAAAGGAGGAGCATCCCAGTGTTTGATACCAATTTTTCATTATGAAAATCTATATTCATAACAAATATATAGATTTATAGTCGTTATCACATTTTTAATCATTTTTTTAGTAATATTAACCTTTTCTCCAGGTAATACATCCCAAGGAAAACTCTCAAGTTCTTCGTCTTATTTTTTAGGATGGTGCCTAGAATAAATCCTAAATTCTTTAAAGCCCAAGGCTATATAAACAAAAAATTTCAAAGACATTACATTAATATACACTTTTAAAATGATTTCAACAATTAACACCACCAACGCTGGGGAAAATATAGGGCTTGGTGATCTTAATTAAATTCCAATCACATACCCTCATACATGATAATATAATGAAATTCCACAATCTCATTGATCCTGAAATCTTGAAAATTATCAAGTCCATAGAATTTTGAATGGATATGATATTATATTTTCTCCATATGAAATCAAATGAGGTTGGAAAAATTCTAAAACATCCTAAGTATTTCATGGTAAGGTTACAAATTTTAGTAGAAGGATGAAAATAAAAGATAAAGGGGAATGTCATTTATCTTTCATTTTGATATTTTTACTCTAAGAATTTAACATTTCCACAAGAGATCTTGTAGGAAGCGTCTAGAAAGCATCAAGGGAGCACCTTGGCAGTGTTTGGTAAACACGATTCCTCACATAGTGCTTCCAAAATTCCAGGAACCATGTATTTCCAACCCAAGGTGTGGTTCTATTTTTTGAAAGCATGGTTACACATGGTGCATGGTTTCGATGTCTAGTGTGCGGGGTTTTGAAAATTATAACTAGGATTGGTCTTCATATTAACTATGTAATTATGAATTTATATAAAAGATAATAAATGTATTTTGTTGTACTTGCTTCATGGGTTTCATGAGAAAGATTATATTATAGGTCAATAGACTTACTATTTATGTCTATAGGGATTTTTCTTCTACCGTAATTAAGAGTCATGATTATGAAGTATCTAGTCTGAAGAATGCCTCCAAGATCTTGTGGAAGAAAGGCTCATAGCAGCCCTTAAGACAACTCTAATTCAACGCTAGAAATAATGTGATAAATCGACTTATAATCAGTGATGAAGTCAACCTACATGTCGGCCTAAAAGTTTGTTGTAGGGTCGGCCTAAAAACCAGACAGTGCACTGTATATATACGCCAAACAACTGCAGCTCATTAGCATCATATATACTATGGATCTCTCTATGATTTCCACAATAAAAGTGCAAAATTTTCTGAGTAAACAAGTGCAGATTTCAAAGGACAACATATGCAGATTTTAGAAGGTGAAAAAGTGTGAATTGCTGAGATAAGGGACAGTGTTACAGTGCGGACTTGTATGAGGTGTCTCAGAATATATTTTTGGGTCCTATATTAGGTAGAATCTGCGGACATCAAACAGAATTTTTGCATAATGTTTTAAGTCACCAAGTAATGTAGAGAACCTTAATCATAAGCAAGGTTAAAGGCAGTGGACAAATACTATAAGTGTGGATTTGTTTAAAGAAGGAATATCTAACTGTGCCAAGGTTAGATTATGGATTAGTTTACATACATGAAGTTGAGACAGTGACATAAAAGAAGAAATTAGTCTTAAAGGTTGGAGTAGAAGAGAAGGATCAATGTTGAAGGCAGTTAAAGAAGTAATGGCAAGGTCTTGGAGGCATTCATAGATCAAGTGTCTAAGTCTTGGTCATGGTACTTATCATTTGAATATCTATAAGAATAATTTCTCGTGGGTTTTCCTCTCCAAGAGGGAGAGTTTTTTCCGTGGCTCGAAGAGCCTAATTTTGTGTCTTTTGTATTTTGGTAATTGACTTGATGAAAGAATAAATAAGATAATCAAGAGAAGACATAATTAACTCAAGTAAGCTCACAAGTAATTATCAAGAAGATAATTTTAATTAATCGCTATCCCTAAAAATTCTCAACATGGTATTAGAGCTAAGGTGCTAAAGGAAGGGCTACTTAGCAAAGAGGCACTCAAGGAAGCAAGAATCAAAGGATTCAAAGGATTCACTCTTCAAGAAAATAATATTTCCTATAAAAGATTTATATTCAAGACATTGTTGAAAGAGACATCATATTTTGGAAACATCCTTGGTCATCAAGGATTCAAGATCACCTACATTGCAGAATTTAACCAAATAATAAGTTCGTGACTTCATCTTCATCATCATCAAGGAAGATGCTGAAGGAGAAATTCATTTACTCAAGTAAGTATCTGTGACTTTATCTAAATCTGTCAAAATGACTTATTGTATAGAGAGAAACAAATTGGTTGGGTCATAAAACTTTAATGCATGGAAGAAAATGATAGGTATGAATCTAATTGAGAATGAAACTATGGGCTTCATCGAAGGAACTAAAGTTCAGCCTTCGAAAGAAGACATTATAGCATATATCAAATACATTAAGGGATACATAAGAGCCCGAAGGATTCTTATAGAATCCATAAAAGACTCTCTCATTCCCTATGTATCAAAGCTAGAATCCTCAAAATAAATATATGATAAACTGGTGGAACTATTCTCGAAAGGTTATACAAATGAAATAATATCCCTGAGACAAAAACTATACAAATTGATAATGTCAAGAAAGGAATGAATAATTCCATATCTAATGGAGATTTTCACAATATGAGATCAACTACAGAAATTGGGAGAAGTAATGTATGATGGAGAAATAATCACTATGGTACAAACTTCTTTACTGAAATAATGGAGAGGTTTCACTTTAAGCATAGATGGGAGAGAAGAATACATGCCATTCCAAGGTCTAGGTTATATAGAAGAATCAGTATTGAAAGCAGGATCAAGTGTAGGGAATCAAGACTTTGTCGCCATTTCTAGGAAGAAAGGAAGATTCAGTCAAATTGGTCCTCGGAATATGAGAAGAAATATGGACAAAGCACGATGTTTTGGATGTAATTATCTTGGGCATTATAAAAGAGATTTTCCTAATTTTAGAAAGGAAAAGAGGAAAAGGGAAGAATCCCATGTCATAGATGAAACGGAAGAACCATATGCAAAGAAATATAAGAAAGAAGAAAGAAGAAAGTGAAAGATCTTTATGATCATATTTCTCCTCAAAGATATTTTTTTTATTGAAAAATAGAAGGAAGCAATGTATATTAATAACATCATGATAGAAGCATGAAAATAGCACTTGGTGGAGCAACTCTTGGAAACCTCATTGATAAATGAAATTGATGGAAGGCAGTTATCAAGATCAAGGGTCATCATGGAAAATGCTGCTGAAATTTTCTAACGGAGTTCTCTGTGAATTCACTGATTATAAATAAAGAAGAATGGTTTCAGGAAGGATTCTATGCTACAAAATTATGGGGTGTGATGACATATTGAAGGAGCAGGTCAAGGGAATGAAGCTATTCATTCTCTAGAAATTTCTAAAGGATGACTCAAAGGAAAAAGGTATGATATATATATATATATATGCTGACATTGGATGCTGTGAAGTCATGTCATATGGTTCCATGTAATGGAATTCTATATTTATACTCTATGATCTATGGAGAAGGATCTCTCGGTGCACTGAGAGATGAAATCAACATAATATATCCTCATATGGAATATGAGGTGGTTTTATATGAACAAGGAACTAGAACATTGTAAGTTCTTGCGAATCAAAATGTGCAGAAAGGAAAAGATCATGAAATGCAACCATGTCAAGAGGAAATTATCTTCTGGAAGCCAAGAAGATGTGACTATAATATCCCCTAGGAGGATATGTAGACTCTGATAGAAGTCTGGTAAAGAAGAAGGCCCTTGAAAAAACGTATCATTAGGAGATGTGTCAATCTGAATAAAGGATGTTGATGCCTACATGAAGATTTCATGGAGATAGAGCATCAATGAGGTAAATTTTGTTTTAAAAGCTCATACGTATATGTTTATCTGGATGAATTTGTGCAGGGTTGTTAAACATGAGAAAGGATGTAAAATCCTTGGAGATGATTCAAAATAAAGTAAGATTGAATAAAATGTGGACAAGTTAATAAGGATAGACGAATCACTTTGTGGTAGATGACATGACTCATCAATGAAAGTGATAGATAATCTGTGCCCTATGGAGCTAAAGTTGAAGATTCCTCAATATCAAAATCCATGACATCGAGGGGAGGAATTATTCATGAGCAGCTGGGCGTCTCACCATTACTACTGCAGGTCCCTGATTTAGAGGGATCTTGGTGATCAGTAATAATGAGCTTAGGTACATTCCTTATACAACAGTGAGTACATTCCCTTGTGGAATAGGTCCTCCCTGGCTGAGAGGGAGATATAGACACATCATTCTGGTCTTCACTTGGGAAGACAGAATGGAGGATTAGGTAATCATATGGCATTTGATACTCTTTGAGAATGTGTTAGGGAATTCAAGATAAAGTAGTTAGGGACCGATATTATTTGAGGGCTAGCTACCCAATAGAAGAATAGTCCAAGAAGGTCATACTTTGGGAACACCCAGGTGGAGTATGTACCTTGGAGAGAAAATGAATATGGTGTCTATAATTCATGTGTCTTACCAGCATTGTAGCCCATTGTCTTGTTGAGAGATGGGGTTGTTAGTCAAGGCCTTGCACTAGGACAATGTTGGTTGATATGATTCTATACATATCTGATTACCAATCTGATTATTCTTATGAGAATATTTAGTTTGAAAGTGACCATATACCTGTATGAATGCCTCCCTAGTTAAGAGGGAGTGTTGAAAAGTGTAACTAGGATCAGTCTTCATATTGATTATGTAATTATGAATTTATGTAAAGAAGAAGACAAATATGATAAATGTATTTTGTTGTACTTGCTTCATGGGTTTCATGAGAAAAATTTTACTATAGATCAATAGACTTATTCTTGATGTCTATATGGTTTTCTATTCTAGTGTAATTAGATGTCATGATTATGAAGTATCTAGTCTGAATAATTCCTCCAAGAACTTGTGGAAGAAAGGCTCATAACAACCCTCAATACAACTCTCATTCAACGCTGTAAATAATGTGATAAATCAACTTATAATCAGTGATGTAGTCAGCCTACATGTCGGCCTAAAATTTTGTTGTAGGGTTGGACTAAAAGAAAGATAGTGCATTGTATATATACCCCGACAACTACGGCTCATTAGCATCGGACATACTATGGATCTCTTTATTATTTACACAGTAAAAGTGAGGATTTTCCTAAGTAAACAAGTGTGGATTTTAGAGGACAACAGATGTGGATTTAAAAAGGTGAAAAAGTGTGGATATAAGTATGGATTGTTGATATCAAGTACAGGGTTATAGTGTGAAATTTTCTGAGGTATCTCAACATCTATTTTTGGATCCTATCTCAGGTAGAATCTACGGACATCACACAGACATTTTTCATATTGTTTTATGTCACCAAGTAATACAAAGAACCTGAATCATAATCAAGGTTAAAGGCATTGGAAAAATACTATAAGTGAGGATCTGTTTTAAGAATTCCTTGCTAATTGTGCCAAGGTTATATTACGGATCATTTTACATACATGAAGTTGAGATAGTGACATAAAAGAAGAAAGCAGTCTTAAAGGTTGGAGAAAAAGAGAAGGATCAGTGTTGAAGGCAGTTAAAGAAGTAATGACAAGGTCTTGGAGGCATTCGTAGGTCAAGTGTCTAAGTCTTGATCATGGTACTTGTCATTTGAAGATCTATAAGAATTATTTCTTGTGGGTTTTCCTCTCCAAGAGGGAGAGGTTTTTCCCTGGCTCGAAGAGCCTAACTTAGTGTCTTTTGTATTTTGGTAATTGACTTGATGAATGAATAAATAAGCTAAGTAAGAGAAGACATAAGTAACTCAAGTAAGCTCACAAGTAATTATCAAGAAGAGAATTTGAATTAATCACTAGCACTCAAAATTTTCAACATGGGGGGTGGCGGTTTCTGCAACATTGAGTTGAGTAGTAATAACAAAAGCATGCTTCCTATCATAGCTTTAAACACTAGTAAAATTCACTTAAGGATAAAGAGAAGGTGGATTATAAATGTTATTTTCTAGTTCTATAAGTGTGTGGTATTAGAAGAGGATTCAATTCATATTGGTGACATCATTAAGTATATATTATTATTCTAACTAACTTATTTAAATAGAAACTATGGTGTTACAGTGAGATTGAGAAGAAGAAAAAAATATTTTAAGACAAAGAGGCCATAAATTATAAGTTATAAGATAAAATTATCTCTATAATATTACTAGTATCAAGAATAAGCTAAATATTGCAAAAGTAAGAACAAAATCCCATGAGCTTTACAGTGAAATTGGGAGGCGCATTAGGCATAAAGCATCCTAGATTTATAGTATTTGTAAACTTTACAATTATAAAGAAGTAGAAGATGGAAAATATTTTCTCTTAACACACAACTTACATGAAGATTACATCCTATTTTCAAAACAATTGTAATACCATTAATATTAATTGTTTTAACCTATGAAAATCAAGTGATATTGGTAGTTTTTTTTTGTAGGATAACACCCACAATGGATTTGAATTGGTGACCTATCACAAAGAGTGTCATAATAGTGCGGCCATTCATTTTCAATCAAAAGCCTCATGGATAACTGAACTTGGTAATCATGTTTCCATACTATCTGAAATTAGAAGGAACATAATAAAATAAAATAACTAACTTTTATTTGTAAAGGTTCATAAACCATTGATATTCTTAATAAATAGGAAAGTATCCATCATCATTATCAAATAGTTGAAAAGACTTATATATTGTAACTAACTAATTTAATAATATCACTACCAATATACTTAGTGAGAGTAAACAAGGCATATGCATGCTTTCATAATGGACATACATGTGCTTTATAACTTAAATAACATAGGAAATTTATATCTATAAATTATTATTATTATTATTATTATTATTTTTATTATTTAGCCTAGATTGGATAAATTTGTATTAATGATGCCCATAACTAAAGAAAAAAATCTCCAATGGCACCTTCACATATTTCCTATCAAATAAGAATTCCTTTATCAAATTTTTAGTGGTTATATACATACTAGCATGCCATTTATAACACTTATAAAAGGACATTCAAAATGTAAATGTTTACAAATTTCCATTTATATTTGTCTACAAAGGGATATGAGGCTATCCCACTTGTTTTGTTTTTTTATGATGTTGTCCAAATTCCCGAATTTTTTTCTTTTTCCTCTTTCTGAGATATTATATGTCCTATAGTTGTGGAATATGAAGTCAATTATTTCCTTAGATATTGGATGGAGCACTTGATTTTGTAGCAAACTGTTAGAATTTCTTATGTTTCCCTTCATAGTATCTTAGAATGCCCATGGCCTTGTCATACAACTCACATTGTTTCCTTTCCATGTTATGCATAATTTATAAGATGGACTTGAGGGAAATTTCATAATTGGATAAATACTCTTCATACCTCCTCAAAACCTTACAAAGATATTTGGTATCTTTTAAATCCATTATTCCCAATTCCAAAAGCAATATTTTGTTTTCTATTATGGAATCTAAAGACCAATCTGATAAAAGAAACTCCAAGAACCCTCTTAATGAAGTTACAAAGTATTGATCCAAAATAGGGTGAATATTTCAAACTAGAAAAGATTACCTAATTCTACTCCACTTCACCAACATAAAAACCTTATCCAAGAGGTAAATCCTCTTTTCCACTAAGACAATTATCCCCACTAACAATATTGAACTAGACAAAGAAAAACCAAACCCCAGAGAGATTGAGGCACTAGATTTATACAACCCAGAATTACTCAACAAATTAATATTATAAGACCACTGCCACACATCAAAAACAATATTATAATCCTAGATGAAAACAAATACATTGAAGAAAAGAAAAACACTAAGTCACTTCCACTACGAATAGAATATTCACCCAACAAACTGCACCAAATAAAGATACATGATATCATTTGGATGAAGAAAAACATTTTGATGCATCATAATATTTGACTCTAGGAGGATTTAATGTTGACCTAAACCAAAAAGAACCATAAAAATTTAGTAATAGGATCGCAATCCTTCCACACAACCAACCATAGAAAAAAAATCCCAAATATAGATATGGATTCTAACAAAAAGAAGATCCTACTCAACATAACTCATCCCACATTTAATTATATCTTCCCAAACCTTGTTTTAAATCATCCCACCATGCATAATGGAAAAGAAATCAGTGCAATAACATATTATCTCTCCAATACCAATTTTTGGATACCTCATGAGAGATTTGTACTTGAGGCTCCATCTCGTAGGCTTGACACGTGCTTGTCTTTAATGCTTCTCGAAGTCTAAAATTGTCATACCTATTAAATGGATTTGAAGGATGTTCTTGTGGGATATAAGATATAGATAAACCCTGATTTTTTTAATATTCATTATGATAATCTTTAACCTTCTTTTAATGGCCATGCCATTTTCCTTATCATTATGCTTTCTTAGAACATGGTAGAAATAAATGTTGGCCAACTTACGTGTGCATTTTATGATTATAGAGATAATTTAAGCTAATTGAAATTATTTTAGACATTCCTGATTATTTAGTGACTTAATTACAATCCTTGAATCACCCAATACTACCAATTCTCTCAATACCAAAATATTGATTATCTAGAATCCTTGGAGTAGAGCATAAGATTTATCTTGGTTGTCCACTAGAATTCATATCCCCCAAGCATAGACACACTCATGTTTCCCTTATGGGCAATAGATGACCCTTCCACTATTTATACCCTTGGATTTTCTTTTTATGCTCTATGAAAGAAGAATATATGATCTCCTCTTTGATTTCCATTCTTTAAACTCTCATTTCCCAAGTTTAATTTCCAATTGGAGATAAATTTGTGCATCTCAACTTTTGTGACGTTGGGGATTGCTCCATATTATCTTATATAATTCTGTTGTTCTCTATCCAAAGGTTTTTTCATTTCATAAGGACAGGTTATTTGAGAAATTTTTTACCATCACGATACATTTGGATTTTTTCCGCATACATTAGGGTTCTTAAACGTGCTTGAATTTTATGTTGTTTCTAGCTAGCCATATTTTCCATAAAATGAATTTTGGAAATGCCACCTAGTTTCATTGGAAAATATTCTTCCCTTTGATTTTAACTCTATACAACATGATTCATTGACTGAAAATATCATTCCATCATTTTAGCTTATGATGTTTGTGGATTAAACCTAAAAATGTTACATCCCATACCTATATTGCAAAAGGGAATTCCATAAACAAGTTTCTACCCATTTCCTCTTCTTCTATACACACCCCAAACTATTTGGCGCTTTGAATTCCTATTTTTTAAATATTATCAACCATTACAATTATTTTATGAATAAGTAACCAACATAAGATATTAATTTTTTGGAGACCATTCAGAAACTAAACCTTGTTCCAATTTATATACCTTTGAGGTAAGGGGAGTGACTCGAGTTGGTTTATATCTTCATTTTTTTATCATGAAACAAAAATAACCCCATCCAAGTTTATAAAAATTCCATTTTTTGAGATGCACATATTTTTAGAATAAAAATTAAAGAACAAACTAGGGAGTGTAGGTGGGGAGGATGTTCTTCAAATTTCCATCCCAACTAATATCCTGAATTTTGGGACTAATTGGAAATGTCATAAAGAGAGTTGTTTTTTCTTTCATTCATCCAAATCTTAAGAGGAAATACCTCTCAAAATTCCTCCAATAGTCGATTTCCCATTACGTTATCTTGCCATAATCTTATATCTTTTCCATTACTTAGTATCCAAGGAATTTTTTTATGAATCAAAGGGATTGCAAACTTGATTAATCTCCATATATGTATCCCATATTATTTTCTATTTCACCTTGTATGAAAAAAAATGTTTCCCCCCTTGGAGTATTTCTTCCATATCACCATTTTTCACTAATAATATTTTCTAGATATCAACCACCATATAATTTTTCCTAGCCCTCGGCTCGCCCCCCCCAACAAACACCAAAGTTAGTAGAGATGGATATCTTATATCTAGCTCACTTCTATCTTAGGTGTCTACAATACATTCCAACTAAGTGATATTTCTTTATTTTTGATTCCCTGCTTCCATAATAATTTCCAAATATCTCAACTTATTCTTTACATAACTCCTATCAATGTTAGCATGGATGAGCACTGAAATACTAGAAGGGTGGAGAGGACAAATTTAAAGAGAATGATATGCCTTGCAATATTTAACCATTGTGCACGCCACCCCACTAATTCAATTTTCCTTTAATTTTATCCATAATGTTTTTCCATCATTGAGGCAATGGATTGCTTAAACATATAGGCACACTAATAAAATTAAAAGAATTCCATTGATCCTAATAAGGAAATTATATGATTTTGAAGATGCACGAAAAATTTGAAGTGCTTGCAGTCCAACCTAGTATTTGACTCTTTTTCTTGTTAAAATTTCCTCTTGAAGCACAAATAATTGCATCCAACACCAATTTAAATCTAGTAGTGATGGTAATCAAAGCTTCCTTGAATCAAATAGGTGTCATTAGAAAATTGTGAGTGATTTATACTCTTAACACACCTTCCAATATTTGTTCCAAGTAAATTTCCTATATCTCTTTTGTGTTCTATATCCTTAATTAGATGTTTCAAACGTTATAATATATAGCAAAGGAGATATGAGAAAAAATTTCCTAAGCCCTCCGGTAATTTGAAAAATGGAATTGGCCCTACTTTTATTGTGGGTTCAATCCAAGATGTGTAGATACATATAGAAATACATCTAACTAAAAAAGGGTTGAAGCTAACGATGTCCATAATATAAAAAATAAACAATTGTCTCACCCTGTTGAAAGAATTTTTCATGTCAATTTTGATTACCATTCCTCTCTCCTTGTTTTCTGTACTAGTGTGGATCACCTCTTGAACTAGTATAATGTAACAAATTATTTGCCCTTTTTTTATAAATCCATTTTATTTTCAAGACTTATCTTTCAAATCACCTTTCTTAGTCTATTTTCCATGATATTTTTATTATTTTGTAGGATGTATTGTAAAGTGAAATGGGTAAAAATCTAGTGAAAGTTGATGGATTTTCTTCCTTTGGGATTGGAGCTAGGAAAGAAGATTTTTTTTGTTCTTCCAAAATATGAATGGTTTTTATTATATATTATCATTATAATGAGATCATGTCTCATCAAATCCCACAATATTGATAAAAAATGGACTATGAAGTTGTCAAGTCCTGGAACTTTGTTTGGTTCTAAAATCTAAACTTCTTTGACTAATTTAAATTATTCTACTTTATCCATTACATTTTAATTATATTTCTAGGATATTAGTGAGGGAATATTTCTGTCTAGTTAACTATAATAATAGGGTCTACTTCCTCTTTTTCTTAATATAAAATTGTGGAAAAAATCTATATTAACTTGTTTCCATCCTCCATCTCGATTTCCTTAACATTTTTCCTCTATCTTCTTGCTTTGGCTTGGTGATGGATGAACGTTATGTTACAATGTCATAATTTTAACCAAGATTTCCTTGATTTTTCTACCATGTTTCTTCTTCTTTCCTTGGATCCTTATATATATATATATATATGCTAATTTTATTTTATCTCTATTATAATTCGTTCATCACTTTCCTTTCTTTAATCTATACCTGCATCATAGTAAATAATGATAGAAGATGTTCCTTTTCTAAATTAGGATACATATAAGAATAATTAACCCAATATTTAAGAGCCATTTTCACATATTTCAACATCTAATCATAGATACATACAAGGGATCCCACAATCAACATATGTTAATCCCTAGTGATTTCACCCATTTCATTTTCCTCTTGCAGCCACAAAGGGTCAAATTTGAAAGGGATGAGTCCGTAATCATGTGCCAAGATCCTATAGAGTAAATAAGTCTAGTTTTTTATTTGATATGTTGTAAGGAATAATATTTAAAGAAATATTGAAACATTGTGATTATGTATTACTATGCACAAAAAAATGGTCTAGTCTTGTTGTTAGATGCCTTGGTCAAATCATATTTCTAGCCAATGTATAATTACCTTTGGATGGTTTGATATTCGTAAGGTCCCAATCCTTCAACAACTTCTCTAGTCTTTCTTGAAAAGGATTTTGAACAATTACGTTATTCCTAGAGTCCTATTAATTTTGAAGAGAAAAAAGAGAGTCCTAAAGAAAAAAAATTCTCTATGTGCCATTGACATGTAAACATTAACCAAGTTTAAAATGCTTTATTTATTCACTAATATGGGTAAAACTACTAAGAATCCAATTTGAGTACTAAGATAATTTACCACCTTCATAGATGAGTTGTTCTAGATAACACAAAGTCCTCACGAGGCTCCTCATTAATTAGAAACAACACCTTCATAAAATCACCATTATTTTTGCAAACATAGAAAATTCCTAAAGAATCCAACTGCATCTCCTGGAGGAACATAATTTTGGGACTTTATATTCTAAAAATGTCTCTCAATGCTTCATACTTGATCTTATTCCCTAAATCTTAGACAGTTCTAGGAGAGAATTTTCATTATTTATTCTAAGATTTTGAAGGACCACCTTGATACGATGATGAAGCACTTGCAACCTAAAAATTAATTAGTGTTTAGGCTTCACTGGGTTCCCATAGCCATATCCCTAGCAACAACAACTTCTCTAACTGTTTTGGTTGTATTTCTTCTAACTCTCTTGGAAAATCTCCCTTATGGTTCATCTTCCACTTTCTCCTCGTCTTTTGGTGGTTGTGCTTTTTTCCTTGTCCTCATCCTTGTTCCTACTTATGATTTCTCTGTAGTTCACTCCTTTCTATCCTCCCTATCTATTTGGGGTTTTTTTCATATCCTATGGAAATTTCATTTTACCACGTTTTTTGAAGGGTTTTTGAGTCATTTAAAATTTTAGAGTCTATGTGCTCTAAAGTTCCCATCCTTATATTCTTTATCATTATTATAGTTTCTTCGTCAAGAATGAATTTGTACATAATATATATTGTATCATCATAATTTTTCATCTATTTTGGTACTTTTGGGTGGAAATTTTGAAGGAATTGGCATGTAGTCCCGTTTTATAGGTTAGTCATATTTTGGAGAATTTGGGTTTGGAACCTTATAGAACCATTTTGAGATGTTAGAATTTTCTTTTAGGTATCTAACATACATAAATTATTCTCACACCTTTAACATTAATATACATACCAAGAGCTTTCCAAAAGTGAAAAAACGCCTCAATTATAGTTTGTATGCAAAAGTTATGCCTCCCACAAGGCGAACTACCTTGCTAACCACCATGGTATGAGTGGATGTCATGTCAAACCTGATTAACCACACTTTATATCCATGTGTGGACTTCCAATAATATTCTAGAAAGTACAGAACATTATCATTAATTTAACATCGAGTAATTCAAAACCCTAGCCCTAGATGAATATTGGGCTATGTTAAATATCAGGTCATTAGGAGGATAAGGGATTCCATTCTTTAAAATTGTAACTATTCCATAATCAATTAAAATATATAAGAGTGTTATTTTGATAGCATAACATGGGAGGAGGGGGATTTTGTAATATCCATTTTAAGTCATGGTGTCAAAATGTGACTCCATAGTGATTTCTCATTCCTTCTAGCTGGGTTTTCTCCCATAGTGGGCTTCCCATGATAAATCACTTATGTTCATTTGTTTGGATGATGTATATGTTTTTCTTTTTCTTTAATTTTCATATTCCATTTATTTTGAACATTCAAGTCATACACTAGAAATAACAGATCTGAGATCTAAGGAAATAAACCTACATAATCTAAATTTTCATAATATTAATATATTTTTGTGATGAAATGTTTTAATGGAATATCCAGGGTAGTTTATAGATCAATATCTATTGTATTTTCATGATGGTGATATTATTGGATATTTTACTAGTATTTCATGGGTGTTATAGCCACCTATATTTATTTTATGTTGATCTTTTTCCTTGGGTTAGATTTCAACTTAAGATTGTGTTCCTAATCCTTGGCGTTGATTCAAAAAACATTTCAGAGTTTCATGCTTGTTCGTGATTTTCATTCATGTCATTTTCCATTTCTCCTCCTTTTACTGAATATAGGGAGTCAATTTGGTATCCTTCTTGTAGTTTTTTGGAAAGCAATCATATTCATGGTATACTTTTCATTTAATAAGAAGTTGTTTGTAGTCCACTACCTATTCATGTTTCTATTTATCTAAGGTTATAAGTATTAATTTATTATTGCCTTTCTCTATAATAACCTTGACACATATTCACAAACATGTAAGCATTCCATCCTTTGGGATGGTCATATTTATGTATCTTACAAGAGTTTTATTGATGCATTTTAGGTTTTCATTATTCCAACAATGCAACAAAATATGTTGAATTCATACATAGATAGGAACAATAGATGGAGTATCATTTTATTTTAAATACACAATTTCCATATTTCAACCCATAAAATGATATTCCATCTATTTTAGGTTTTCATTATTCCTACAATGAAACAAAATATGCGGAAGTCATACATAGATAGGAACAATAGATGGAATATCATTTTCCGGGTTGAAATGTGGAAACTGTGTATTTAAATATATCCTATAATCCCCATGAAATAAGGTCTACTTTTGAAAATTAAGTCCATGTCCTCTTTGCATTAGAAGAGAAAAGCATAGTATCCATAGCCATAGAAAATAACTATGTCATTTTTCCCTTGAGATATATTTGGAATTTATAGTAAACCCAAGTAACCATATCAATTGTAGATAATAATACCCCAATAAAATTTCCAATAAGTCCTTTATTAGCCATCAACATTTCCATTTGTCAAGATTTCTTTCTAGGAAAAGGAATTTTGGAATTTTCTTAGCTCATTTAAAAAATCGAGTTATTTGTCCTTTGGAATTCATAGACATAACTATAATCATGGCTTGAAACATAGTAAAATATTTATTTTTATGGGATTTTGAACCCCCTAACATCCGAGGGGGAGAATCCATTAATTTCTCAATGTCAGCAAATTTCTACTGTTTTGCAAACAAAGAATTTTGCTTATGATAAAATCCTTCAAAATTAGTATATGCCTATTAATCATTAGTTGTACAAATTATGTTATATATAAAAAAATACTATATAATAAAATTACATTAATATCAATAAATTATGATGATGATGATTATCATCCATGGAGACGAATATTATCATATCAAACTTAAAAAATTAAATTATCTATCTTGATTTTCATGTAAATTTATGATAAAATAACTTAGAAATAAAATTAGTTTCATTTAATTTTTAGGTTAATAAGTTATGAAGTAAGGTTTTATTTCAATAGTTTTGAATGTTATATCTAATGAATTTGTAGGTTGAGCATTGTAAGCAAAAATATATTTTCAGCCCCTAGAGTATTTTTGATGAATTAGTCAATATACCAACACTAATACAAAATTTTGAGATATTACTCATGCATACATATTGAGTATAGTCCACTCCATTAGAAATATGAGATACACATTAATAAACCTCTGATTATAGCCATATTAGCATTTTATTTGTAAATGTAGTGCTATTTCAAGAGGATGGATCACTCTACATGCCTAAAATGTCTAGATTTATGACACACTTTTTGTGAGGATAATATGAAAAATTATTTTGTTGAAGGTAGAAAAAAATATTATAATTTAATTGTCAATTAAAAGAAGATAGTTGTTATTGTCTATTATTTGTAAATGTAAGTTGTTTCATCATAGCTTTTTAAGGAAAGTTGCACCACCTAAAATAACCCATTGATACTTCTTAAAGAGTTGAATTTCACCTTTACAAAATGATCATTGATTGGGATGTATCTAGATATTTTGGACTTTTCAATCCAAAATTTCATTCTAATATTAATTTATGAGCTATTGGTATTAACTACACCCAATTTTCAATATAAAAAATAAAAAATAAAAATAAAAATAAAACTCACCATGTAGGAAGGTATTAAAAAAAATCCTACCCACATATGGAAAATATTACATGTTATGAAACATACTTCACTTATTTAATTGAAATATGTACAATATGTCCCTATTGGGGGTGACGAACATGAATCATACACAAGATGGTGGAAATTAACATCCCCCATGAGACAACCATGACTTTGAAGCGTGTTGAGCAAGTAGCGATAGGAGGTTGGCAGAGGAACATTCTCGAGAATGGTAGGGGTATAATTTCCATGAATTTTGTTGGTACAATCATTTGTAACAGTTGGGAAATGAAATTTGTAGATATAGAGGGAAGTATTGGCACCATTTCTACAGGTGGGCTTCTTAGAGAGCCAAGTTGGTTCACTTTTTCAGTGTGTGTCTTTATATGTGCTTCAAGGGACCGAGTATGGTGATGTGTGGTTGTTTATTGATGCCCAGGTGGTAATATGGGTCCCAGGTTCAAGTTTCTTGTTGGGTTCATGCACCATTTGGAATTCATCTCACGGAGGCAAAAGCTCCTCGCAAGGCCTATGTCATTCTATTTTGATGTGTAGTAAGAGGGTCCTTTCAAGTAATTTGTCTCTCATTTTCCGATATTGGGCAGTATTTATGGTCTTCTCTAGTTGTGTGGCATTTTTTTTCTATTAATCCTGCTAGACTATTTATTATATGCACGGTATAAGAGGTCTTGATGGGTGAGCTTACCTTCTCTATTTTTCTCCTTGGATGGGATTAGTGTTGTCCTTCATCTGTCTAAGAGGTAGGGGTTGGTTTCGTCTTTGGCCCCTTTGATCCTATTGTTATGTTAGCCCTCTCCTAATAAGCACAAAGGAAAAGCTCAAGGTAAATGAAGAAAATCCATTTGGATGTGTGAGTGGGCTAAGTAAATATATGGGAAGTATGGTATGAAAACCATCCCCTCATGGTAAGAGTGTGGACAAAGGAACCAATGGTGCCTCACAGCTAAGCAAAGGCAGGGTCGCGGGCCATACAGGGCACAATCGAAGAAAAGGCACCACGTGGAGGGATTCTGGGGTACCAAGGACGTTATGAGGAAGGCATAGCTATATCCCTCGGAATTCATGATGTCACCAGTTAGCGGAGTAGGTTTTAACCATTCCGTGGGGTGGTGGAGCATCACGAGAGGACTTCATGTGCCCCCACTGGAACTATTCAATGGACCCCTCGAGAATAACAGGTGGCATGATTTAAAGTGAAGGTAAGGTAAGTTAGGAAAGCCGATACATGGCCAATATCGGTATTAACCGACGCGTGGTTCACACCTACCCAGCACCTGGTAGCCAACATCCCAATGCCATGCGCCCCATTGTCAATTTCCTTATGACGTCAGCCCTATAAGTTGTCACCCTAACCTCATTTCCTGTAAATCTATGGCCTATTTAACCCTGTCTTATGCCCATTTTTGGTAAAATACTTTTTTTTACAAACTTTTCATGCAATTAAGCTTGAACTCCAGCACCAGGTCGCTTTTATCCCCCACGTTGCTTTCCCTCTTGGGTATTCCTCATTGGTTGCAGGTATTTAGTTGTTCCCCCACCTTACAGTTTTCCTTCCATTTTACTTTTCAAGATGGTCATGGGGAGAGCCAAGCCCAGAAAGTCTGAACCTGAAACCCCTCAAGCCCACGAGGTCAGGGAAGTCCCTAGACCTGAACCTTTCATTGACATGCAAGCTCACATCCACAACCTTCAATACCCTTTCAGTGTCTCTCCTGTCAGACCTGACCTGTTAGAAAGCCATGTGAAGGGCCAAGACTGGTTCAGAGTCGTTCAATCAAGCCTATATTACCAAATTTCTTTGCCCACCTTTATAGTTACTGAGTTTATATGTTGACTCAGGGATGCCTATGATGAGCACAGGGATGTATTCCTTTCAGCTCAGGGAAATAATATTTTCTATATATCTCCCAAACTCATTAAGGAAGCCCTCTATTTCCCCCACAGCCATAATTATGATGAGTTCATAGAGTTGTCCCTGTCCCGCCAGTTTTCCAAGTTGCCCTGGAAATAAAAAAGTGAATTCCTCTCTTTCATTTCAGATTCTCATTTTATGGCTATCCCGTCTTCAGATATGATGCCCTTGACCGCATTAAGAGACAATATCCAGCCTGTTCTCGCTTTAATCTCAGGATTGTTAGGTTTTAGGGAGGTCGAGAGGGTGTCAAAAGAATGTATATCTCTCCTTTGGCTCATGTCCCAGCTGGGTGTTTTTTTAGACATCCCCACTTTCCTGGCTTCAGCCATTCAAACCCAGTTCCAAGAACTATCCTCTTCGAGGGCTTTCCGGTTCTACTCACTAGTGTTTTACCTCTTCCTATTTGAACACGCTAACAAGCTCGAAGCTTTAGGCCTCAAAAATATTTCAAGAATGAATGGCCAACCAAGAACTTTCTTTGAGTGGATCGTCTCAGTGTGTCAACAGCCTAATGGGAGGGGTTATTGAAGTTTTTTGAATGATTTCATTACCATTACCTACACATTACTTCATGATAGCCCTCCGCCCAGGATATTTCCCAAGCAGAAGGATTGGCTGCAGTTTGATGATGAGGAGAGCACAGGGGACTGGTACTTGTTTGACAACTACACCGAGAACAGAGTCTATGGTGCAGACGTACCCCCCTACCACCTGTCGTTGTTCCCTACTATGTGGATTTTCGCCCTTGAATACATCCATCAAACCCTAAAAGTGGACTAGTTCCACTTTGTCCCCCCGAAGAAAGGCTACATTCTCAAGCTCCCTACCACTATCGGCCCCTTCACCATAAACTCAAGACATGCCCTCTCCATAGTGGAGATGCTACTTCAAGGGATGGATATAGTACAGGGGAAAGCTTTGCCCTATGACCAAAAAGAAATCCTTTCCAAAAGGAAAAGGAAGATTAATTCCACTTCATATGTACATGAGACTAGGCCCTTCATGGAATGGAGAGCTAACCTTGATACATGGCCTTTGGCTTCGCAGATGGAGGCTGAATCTTCGGCTGCAAAAGGAAGGGGATACACTGCTTCAGCGAGTACAGAGAGAAGAGGGCAGGCTGATGAGGCCGATGTTTCAAGGGAGCAAGAAGGTACAGATATGGGGGAGGGGTCCCATCCCTCCAAGAAGCATAGAACTGATGAGGTGGAGATCATCTGGGAAAATATTTTGTAAGAGGAATTGATCTGGTATGGGGATCCTGACAAGGGAAAGGTTGGTTTTATGGTAAATTATGATGGCACTTCCTCTTCAGAACCCTCTGGGATATCTCAAACCATTTCGGTCAATAGAGCCAAAGTAAGGGAATAAATTGTAAATAGAAAACAGATAGTAAGGGAGAAACTCCAAGTAGAATTGGCCGAGTTTGTGGATAAATATCATACTCGGCTCACCTCCGATCTTGATATGGACAAAGAACAGTTGATAATAGCTATCATAGAGGCAATGCTAGACCCTACAGCTGATGGAGTTAGCTACCAAGCTTTGGAGGTCGCTGTGAACCTGGAAAAGGTTACTTTAACTAACAAGCTCGGTCTCCACCAATGCATCGGGGATATGTTAAGAGACGAAGTAATAAAGCTTGTGCTTGCTCTGAGGAAGCTGGAAGACAAATACAAAGAGGTATTGGAGAACTAGAAGAAAGAGAGGGCTAGTGCTAGAGGCATCAGCAACAACCTGCAAAATCGTAGGATAATAGTGAGGGAAAAAGGAAGTGACAAAGACAAGATTCGGAAGCAGATAATTTTGGAGCTAGAGGCCTAAAACTCAGAGTTAAGGATGAGATTACACATCCCCCATGGGCGATATATAAAAAGGAGGAGTTAGCCCAAGTGGAAAGGGAGAAATCAGCTCTCGCTAATTCGTTGGCCTAGGAAAGGGATGAGAATGCTAAGACGGCTGTAGAAATGGTTGCCCTTAGACAGAAAGTGGCCAAGTTACAGGGTAAATAGGACACGCACGTATGCATGACCCCAACATCCGATACGCCCGATACCACTCCAGCGCAGCTAACCAAATCTTTTTTGAACTTGCAGGTCTCAGAAAAGTAAGCCCACACATCACATCAGAAAATACATGAGTTGGAAGCCAAGCTGGAAGAAAATGACAAGGTGGTAGCAGCCCTGCAAGAAGAGGTGGAAGGAGCAAAAAGGGAGAAGCTACAACAGGAAAGGATCATCAAGGAACTGAACAATCGGATGAAAGGAAATGCAACCCTCCTAGAAGCTACGCACCTCATTTGGACTGAAATTATATCGGAGGTAAAGCAACATTGGAAATATATTACTTTAATGGATGATAAAAATATTGTGGTCCAATCATTCAAAGGGAAGTTGCAGGAAGGTCAAGCAGAAGCCAAGGAAAAGGTGGCCATGGCTAAAAGGTATATCACTTACCTAAACGGATTAGACTCTGAAGAGTTAGTTGTCCAAGGGATCAAAGACTGTTTCAAGGGAGTGATGGAAATTATAAGGGTAATCGAGAAAGAGACCGCATGTGCAAACACATTGAGTGGTTTGGAACAAGTCACCTATGGAGTGGAGTGGTTTGATCAAGAATGGGATGAGCTGGTGAAAGTGAGCCTCCCATCATGCTGGGAGCCTGTAACGGCTACGTTTTCAGGTATAATAGATTATGAAGAGAAGTTGACAGCCATTATGAATCAGACTGATATCCCTTATGAGAAAACTACTTGCCTGAAAGCTAAAACAATAATTGCTGCCCTCGGCAAGGAAATTTCCCTTCTCTATCAGTTCAAGCAGCACTTGACGGTCCACGTGGATTACTCAAAATTGACTGATATATAGGTCTTAGTGGAGATTTTTTCCACTATACCCCCACCGAGGGTGACCAGATGGCAGAAATGCAGCGAGTATGTCAACATACCAGTCACCACAACGTCCCACCAGTCCCCACCTCCTCAAAGACACAAATCTGGCTCTTTCGCATCATCGGTGCTTCCAAATTAGCTGGCAGCAGCCATGCCTCATCATCCCAAAAAATGATGCTCATTATCCGGCCCAAGTGGCCTTTTACTTGTTCTTTCTTTTACTTTGTAATATGAGGGGAAATCTTCATTTTACCCTATGCATTTTATTTTCTGTTTAGTTATTATGTTTTCTGTTGGTGCCTTCGTTAAGGCCACTCTGTAGATGATGAGAGGAATTTTTCCTCATCATCAGTTTTGATTTTGATAGAGACTCAAAATAGAAAATATATTTCTGTGAATGAATATTGGTCTAAACATATCTTTTACAACACTCAGCTGATGGTTATAGAGGGAACCTGAATCTGATAGGGGGTTCTGGATTTTCCAAAACATAGACTATTAGTCATGAATGTTCCATTTTGTAAAGTTTTAATGCATTCTCATAGTATACATTGAAGGATCCCATTGGGAAATTGAAACTAAGTTTTTCCGTTGTGAGATGGATTCCTTATGAGATAAGTTACAGTTTGTATTCCCTATGTTATACTCTGATACAAATGTTCTTGGCATTTCAATTACTCTCTTTATATTACAAGTTTTCGGAATGCAAGTGTTGATTAACTGGATGTGAATTTATCTATGAAAGGGTACTCATATCTATTGGTCTATTACGCTTTAAATATGGCTTGAAGCTTGAAAATATGTTCATATGTTACATCACATCTAACGACTTTCTTTTGATATTAGCTTGGGTAGATTCTTATGTTACAATAGGCCTACCTTTTGTTAGTATTCCCTTCTTTTGCTACCATCGTTTCCACACTCTTTATTTTGATAACTGTGCACGGATTTCATGTTAGGCCCTCCTCACAGTAGTTTAAATACAACTTTGCCTTTTGATATGTGCTTATATACCCTTATTTTCATACTACTGGACGTTATTGTTATCTACTCTCTGTTTCTGATTGTCTTGGTACTGACTTATGAAATTTTAAATCCATTTCTAAGTAAGAGGTCTTTTATTGTCAACCACAAATTTTTTTTTTTAATCCTCTTGGTTTAAGATGTCCTAGGCACTGGTCCTTCACAACTCGAGGCTATCTCTAGGAGTTAAAACAGATCCTTAGATGGAGAAGGGGGTGGGAACTCTCATTAAGGAGTCTAGTTGTTGTATATGTGGGAACGTCGACATTCCTATTTTATCAGAAGGGTGGTCACATCTAGCTACAGGTGTCAGTCATCTATAGTTTGGTGTCCTTGCTCTTTTTTCACGTTGGGTCCTCTGGGGTATATGAATACTTCCCATAAGAGATGACCAATAGTGGTGGTGCCTACTCTAGTTCTCAAAATAGTGTGGATTCAGGAAAGAATCCATGTCTATCTTTAAGTGGTGGGGTTAGTTGTCGTGAGCTTGCGCAGATGTAATAGAGAGCCACAACAACGAGGGCATCCTCATTATGTGGGAGGCTAGTGGGGTTGAGGAGATAGAACTCAAGGAGATTCGCCAGTAGAATATGGAGAGTTGAAACCTCTTAATGGCTCACCCGAGAGGGTTGAATTACCGCCCCCATTCGACAACATAGAAGCTCAAAGTATCCTTGTCCAAGCATAAGTGGATCAACAAGCCTGAGACCGCCACAATGATCACAATGAAGTTATAAATTTTATTAATTACATTCAACACAACCAATGGAACATTATGAACCAACAAGACTCATTGCATCACAACCAGAAGAGACTACAAGACCAGATGGATAGTTTTGAAGCGGATATGGCCAATATGAAGTCCCATGTTCATGATGACTTTCATCACCCAAGTGAAGGAGGTAATGTTGATCAGGATCCCAAAAACGATAATGTGTAATGAAGTGGGTCAGAGAATTTTTTTTTGGCTCATTTTTGGGCTTGTTTGACCATTGACATGTGATCTTATAGTTTTTTTTAGTTAATATTAGCCTTCTTTTGCATGCACTTTATGGAAAAAAAAATATGGTAGGGTTGAGGACATAGTTTTCTAGAATATGTTTACTGACAATGTAATCTCTTCTTCAATTAATATAAATTTATCTACTTACAAAAAAAAAATTACAATATATATCTCAATTGAGAACAATATCTTAGTTATCACTTTATTGGGTTTATAGGGACATAACATTATTAATAGGATTTATATGGCCATATACATTCTTTTCTTTTTTTTATCATTTTATGTGAGTCCTGAGATGACTGGAATGACTAATGTTTGGCTTGAGTAGTCATGACCCTGATCATCTAATTCATCAAGATCTCCCAGGGATCACACCGAACATGGGATGCAACATCCCTTAGCATGCTTATATTTTTTCCCACAATGTCAAATCAGTAACCTTTACACCATAGAGTGCCTTAACATAACAGCTTGTCATTGTCTTCTCTATGCCCCGTGGGCTTATACGGTCGCATAAATTTAGCATGGGTGGAATTTATTTATTATGTTTTGGATTAATTGTTTAGAATGAGAATTTTTATGTAAATAGTTTAGTAGAGATTTAAAAAGGTGTAATTGTTACCATCCTATTTCTCACCCTTGGACGGAGTAGAGCCCTTCTCTTTGCTCACATTAGTTGGGATTGAGATACCACTCGCATATCCTTGGATAGCCACACTTTCATGCTTAATAACTCCCTCTCCTTAACAAATGGGAGATGTATCTGTCAGTATCATTTACCAAAGGGCGATGGAATTGTCAACATCACTAGTTTCCTTCAACAAGAGAGCGATGAGGAATCAAATCTTCTAGATTTGTGTTTACTAAGATGATGAAATTGAACTGGGATAAGATGACTTAGCATGGGGTCAATAATTGAATCCTTTAGCCTAACTTCTCTTGGGCTTAGGTGTCCAAATTAATCCTCCTATATATATTAGAATCCTATATAATAAGACCCTTTTGCGGGGAGGAACATATAGAGACATAGTTAACACCCTTATGCTAGTGAATTTCCCTTAAACACTTCCCTGAATTGTTTGGATGAGCCCAATCATAGCTAGAAAACCAAGGTAACTAGGAAGGAAAGACCTTACACTGAGGTATATTTGTAAATGATTGTTATTTTGATAATATAATCTACATTATATTTCCCACCAAATTTCGTTGTTATCTGTTATGGATTTTAATACATTCATATCTTTCTAATTAAATCGATGATTGTGCACTAACTCTTCTTTTAGGGACAAGATATTCATTGTTTTGTTGTTGTGTGTGTAGGTTATAGGAATTGGTCACAGGAGCAGGATCTCTAGAATTGGAGCATGGTCCTTCGTGGTTGTCTTGGTAAAAAAAACAACACCAAATAGCAAAGGAAGAACTTATGTCATTTGTTAATTCTCTCGTTACCATAATTGTGAAGAGATGCATATGTAATATCTAGGGGAAAACTATAAGTGGTGTATCATTACTATCTAGTAGATCTAGGGTCACAATATATGAAGCAACAACTCCTTTTCCATTAGGAAATTTTAGGCAAGTAATGGTCCAACTATTCTACATTTTGGTTTTTTTTTTGTAGCATCTGATATAACAATTTTTGGCAAGATCGTAGGTTTTTGTTGTCTAAAATGTTTTTTTTAATTCTTAAATGGATTTGATACCTTGAAAAACCTTAGAAAACTTAGATTATACATATTTCACAACTCAAAATTATGATTTCAATATATCTTTACTGAATTTCAATCAAAATTAACCAGAAAATCTAACAAAAAAAAAACCAAACATGAAAAATTTAGACTGCCACATTTTACACACACACACACACATATTAAATTAAAAATATTTATTAAATTATAAAAAATAAACATATAATTTAATAAACTTTATGTAATAAATAATAAAATGCTTATTATAAACCAATTCCATATAAATTCAAATAATACTCATATAAATTTAATTAATAAGCAAACAATTTTTTTTTTGAAGTGAAAAGGTATTTGAGATACACCTAGACATTTGCTTCTGATTATTGGGAAGATGAAGAGAAGACCAAGAATTGGTATAATTCTTTGAGAGAATTTGGACCGGGTGATGAAGTAGGCCCTTCTTACATAGTACATGGGCTAGATACTAATCAAGAAGGGACCCAACAAGAAGTGGTTTCTCAAGTTGATATCGAGCCAAATATAAGATAAAGATATGATGTTGAAGAATAAAGGAGTAAGAAATTCAAGGCTAATCCATGCACTAAAGGTGAAAATGAGGGAGAAAATAAAAGGAATGAATTCGAAGAAGCTAGGAAAAGAGAAGAAGAGGAAGAGTGCAATAGAAAAGAATATTAAGAAAATAAGAAGTAGAAATACATGCATAAGAAGAAAGAAGAATTGAAGAAAAGAAAAGAGGAGGAAGCCCAAAAGAAGCAACAAGAAGAATCTCTCATAAAACAAAGGGAAGAATAGGATAAATAGAGGCTACATGAAGAAGAATAAAATGGGAGGTAATAGGAAGAGGGGTTTGCAAGAAATATATAAGAATATTTAGGGCCCAAAATCTAGATGATGAACAAGAGGATAAGAACCAGACAACACAAATTGAGCCAACCATAGATCCTCTAAATATTCAGCCTTCAACTCCTCTAACCAGTGACCATATTCTATTTAGTGAGTTGGGGATTCTACCTCCACTTGATGATAGAATTATGGAAATATCCAAAACTATACCGAAATTTTTCCATCCACACTGAAAGGTTCATTGTTTCAAACACCAAGATGAATCCTAAAGCACTCACTTCAGTAAACGCAACCTTTCCACTATTTGCACTAAATAATACACATTTCTTGATGCAAAATAAGGAACAATTGTAGATGGAATTGGATAGTGCAAAGCAACAAATTGATCACCTCCTTGAAAAAAATAAAAGGTTGTCTTCCATCAGTTCTATAATAGAAGAGTTACAGTTATTTATATGTGAAGAGATCAAGCCATTTGAATACAATGGAGTGATTATTGGACATTAGATAAACCAACTCTCCCTGTGTGTATTGCGACATGTGCTTAACTGCCTCTCATAGATCTGTTAACTATGGTGATGCTCTTGTTTACTAACACCTACAACTTTTGGTGTAATGGAAATCATGATTCCAACAAGTCGTATCAAAGCCAAAGGTCTCAAGTTTGAATCTCACCTAGCTCGTGCTTGGGGGGATATTGTTTGAAATTGGATAAACCAATGCTCCCCTTGTGTTTCATGACATCTGCTTAACCACCTCTCGTGGATCCATTAACTCTGGAGATGCATCCATTTACTAACACTGACGGGTTTTGGTGTAACAAAAATCGTGATTCCAACATTGTATGAAGATATTATCACTTTTCATAAGGCAATGGTGCCTTTATACATAGTTTAGATAGGATTGCAGGAAAATATGAGGAACTTAAAATCAACTTTTATAGTTATAGGTGTGATTCAGGAATGGGGCACCAAATATTCAAATGCACCTCCAGTGTTGGTTAGAAAACACAAGAATGTTGAGATAGATAAATTGGAGATCAGAATGCATAAGAAAAACTATGGCTAGCTAAATAATCACATGACCAACACTATATCAACATATACATGGTTGCATAATGATTTGGAAGCCTTGGTGCGGGTACACAAAATACTTTCTATAGGTGCACGTGGGAAGGAAAGACATAGAAATACTATCATCCATGATCTATAATAATTATTAAACTGTATCATACAAGCGACCACTCGAGATGACTTGGAAGTTACTAAAGATTATGTTCTGAAATATGTAGTTGAGCCAACGAAATTAGATATGAAGCAATAAATGTTGTGGAACAGTGTACAATCAGGCTCCAAAAATATATATCTAGATGATTTGGAGGGAAGTATCAGATAAAATCTCGATATACCATAGAAGGTCAGAGATATAGCAACAAAATATAAAGCTTGGTGTCAATATATCACAACAGAGCTACATGTCACAATTGTCGAAATACAATTTCCCTAATGTGAATGAAAATATGTCCATTTTTTTTATGGCTTTAGCCATAATTTTGTTAAATGTAATTTTGTATTTTGAAAAATAATAAAAATCATAAATTTTTGAGGAAGTACAAAAGTCACATGTGTAATGTGAAGAGTCTCTAGGAAGGAAAAATGTCTTAGAGGAGCTCAAGAGTCATATGGGAGTTGAAGAGTCCTGAGGGAGCTCAAGAGTCACATGGGAGGTGAAGGATCACCTAATTTTTTATAAATAAACCCTCATGCCTCAAGCAAAGGAATTTTAGCCATGGGTTCTCTAGCTAAGCATAGGAGAGAGAGAAATATAATTTTTTTAAGGAATAGGGTGGGGCTTCATGTTCCACTATTGGAACAAGTGAGACATATTTTTAATTGTTTGTATTGGCACCTTCACTTAATGTTTTGAATCTATTAGATTCTGATGTAATTTCATGCATGTATCAAGAATGTTGTAAGACTTTTATTTTTATGTTTTCAATATATGTTTATGTTTGTATATACTAAAGAGAATGAACTATTTTGTTAGCTTTAGTGCACATTTTAATTGAAATGTGCTTCTTATTTTGTGTTCATTACCGTTGTTATTTTGAGAACTACTTTTCAAACTAATTAACAATTCTTTCTATGCATGTTTGTCTTTATTAGAGTGGCACAATTATTATTCTTCTAAAGCTTCACTTTTCTTTACTCCTTCCGTGAAAGTACTTTATACACATTACAATTGTGTGTTTCACAAAGCTAACATCACTTTCTTGTCTCAAAATCTATGTGTTTGTTATTTTATGTTGTTAATTACAGCCAAGGAAAATATTTCATTTAAAATGGAAATTAGGCCATCATTCTGAATGGGACTCCTACTCCAAATAGTATAGAGTCTATTTGGGACTTTATACTAGGGAGATCCCATTATGTTGGCGTAATTTCCGGAACCGTCGACACATCAGAAGGAAAGAAAACTAAGCTTAGAGGTATCCAGAGGAAACCATATAAAGTGATAAGCTCTAATGGAATGAAAGAATTAATCAAAAAGGGGCACCAATGTGTGACGACACAATTATGTTCAGTAAATTTTCAAATGTCAATATCATTTATACTAGGGAATCTCCATAAATTTGTTAATAATCATCCCAAGGTATGCCGATTAATGTATAAGGGTCTTCAACCTAATAGATAGCATGACCATTCTATTCATTTGCAGTCAGGAAGTGTACCAAAGATAAATGAATAAGGGAAAATCACACTAGAATTAGAAATAATTCTTGAAAAAAGGATTAAGAAACCGAGTATCCCAGAAATTTTGGAGTAAATAATCAAACAGAAGAACCTATAAGTTGAAGAGATGACATAAATGATGACTTATTCTCGCAAAATCCCTGGTAGTTATTTAAGTGTTAATAACATTATTTATTTGAAGTGGAGGGGCATCTTAAGCCTTATATAAATTCCATGTTAATCGTAAAACCCCTTATTAAGCCCTAGATATTGAGTGATTAAATTTATATTGTTATATTATTATGTAGGATAAAACCCCCCATGAAGAGAGAGACGTAGTCTTAAAATCACCAAATATTGTCTCGTACATTGTATACATTGTAAATAAGGTTTCCCCTTTGAAAAGGATTGTAATGATTGGTTTCTTATCATTTTTAAGGCACAAGGATTATAACAATCAATGAGAAATATGCATTAAAATACATACATCAAATAATTTCTTTCAATTAATGTATTGAAATGTATACAAATTCAATACCTATAATATTAACCCTCAGGGTGTGTGCATGTGTGTGGTATGTGTAAATCCAAGTGAACTATATTTAATGATTTTGGAATTTAAATTCCTTGTATATATTTGTAATTCAGATCCAAAGGTAAAGACATGATTAAGAATGGATAAATAATTTTTATGCTTTTTTTATTTTATTTTATGATGTTTTAATATGTTCCTAATGACCATGACACACTTCAAATTGTGTTGAAAAAGTATGTAATTAAATAAGAAAACTTAAAATAATTTGAACCACAAAATAGGTTTAAAAGGGGCATAAAGAAGGGACCACAAACTCATGAGAGGCGATGAGAAGGAATCATATGAATTTAACCTTTAAACCGAGGTTTCACATTCTAATTATTATCTTGCCACCTTTTCTTAGAGTTAACTTTTTAGGGCCCTATATTACTAGTGTAGTCTCTTATTGTTGTTAGTGTAACCCCCTTACTGTTATTGTTGTACCCATGTAGTCCCCATATTGTTATTATTGTGCCCTTACATTATTATTGTTAGGTCAGCTAGGTTTATATTGTGATCCCATGGACTCCTATAAATAGAAAGGAAGCTTTGTCATTTGTATCATCCAAGAATTGTTAATTTATGTAATGCAAAGGAGGTTGCCCCATCGAAGAGGCTGATTTCAAAGATGTTGATCTATCTTTTATTTTATTTTGTGAGCTCGTTTCATAACATTTGGTATAAGAGCTTTGGATTCTAAGGTTTTGCTGCTTCAAACAGGTCATCATGGAATTTTCTCTTTAACATTTTTTCTATGCAGGTTCAGAAGCTAAAAAAAGACCCAATTGTGAATAAATCCTGAGGAAATTCATGTAAAAATTTTAGATCCTGGTTCACAACACTTGCAGAGATATGATCTGTGTAAGTTAGGGTTGTTTCAGGCTCCTGAATTTTATCTCAAATAGGTGACGTTGGGAAAAGCGTCATAATTCTCTCTCTAAGCATCAGATTGGAATTATGTAAAAGATGGCTGAAATTAAACGGACTGAAGTTTCCTGTGTATCGATTTTAGAGCCGAAGGAAGAAACAATGACACGTGGCATGCCATACATGTTTTCTCTACTAAACCAATCCATAATCAAGCCATTGTGGGAGATTGGGCCTAACTTTGTCTTGAAGAATCCAAATCAGGTTTGACCTGTGGCATTCAAAAGAATACTCAGAGGGCTACTAAAGGACCTAATATAAAATATTGGGGATCCTAAATTACAGAGATACATCAGTTTCAATAATGATATCCTTAAAATAAAGAAAAAGTTGTGTATTTTTTTTTTTTTTAATTTCATAGGTCTGGTTTGAAAAATAAGTTTGAAGTGACTCCAAGGGCATATTGAAGCATAGATATCAGTATTAGGTTCTAAAACCCCCCCTAAAAATAATTCAATGCCCATTAAGCCCTCAAAAGGCTCTAGTATGACTCATGAAGAGGAATAAGTGCAACGTAATATCCCAAAATTACAAGAATACGTGCAAAAAATTTCACTCTCACAAAGAGTAAAAAAAATGAAATGGAAGATAAGATGGATGGTTTGAAGAAAGGTGTGTAAACTAATATGGATGGTTTGAAGAAAGGCATGGAAACTAACATGGATGGTTTGAGGAATGGCATGGAAGCTAAGATGGATGGTTTGAATAAAGGTGTGGAAGCTAAGATGGATAGTTTGAAGAAAGACGTGGAAGCTAAGTTAGACGGTTTGAAGAATTGAATGAAGCTAATATGAATGGTATATAAGGCAACATGGATGGTTTGAAGAAATGTGTGGAAGCTAAGATGGATGGTTTGAAGAAATACGTGGAAGCTAAGATGGATGGTTTTAAGAATGGCATAAAAGCTAAGATGGATGGCATGGAAGCTAAGATTGATGGCGTGGAAGATAATATGGATTGTAGAGAAGGCAAAATGGAAGATTTGAAGAAATACATGGAAGGTTTCAAGGAAGGTTTGACAAATTTCTACAAGAAAATCTTCCTAATGGTGAAAATATAGTAGAGGAAACTCATGATGAGATCAAAATAAATGTTAATCATGATTTCATAGACTCTAATGTTGGATTTAAGACCCACCATATTCCAAATATAGATATGAGGAAGCTTGATGGCAAGGATCCGATAAATTGGATACTGCAAATGGAACAATACTTTGAGCTCCATAATACGAAATACGCAAAACTCACAAAAGGTATGCATTGAAACATTATTTTTATAATAAAATCAGTTTGTATGGTATCAATGGCTTTGTTCTCGTACACCACTGCTCACTTTGTCAATTTTTATGGAGGAAATGATAGCACATTATGAGGATACAAAGAGAAACGCCTTCTTTAGCCAATTGATAAATCTCAAACAAAAGGGTTCAATGATGGAGCACATTGAGGACTTTCTAAAATTGAATATAAGGGTAAATAATATTCCAAAGGAGTGTAGGATTGATGTCTTCATAGAGAATCTAAAGGATAGCATCCAACATGAGGTTCACCTTTGGGAACCTGATACATTGGAGAAGGCATTTAGGTTGGCAAGAAAACTTGAAAGAATGGAAACAAGGAATCCTACCACTCACAACTATAAATATGGAAGTGTTGCTACTCCTAGACTTCCACAACCTACAAGGTTGACACCACAAAAATTGGAAGAAGAAAGAGAAAAATGGCTTTGCTATAGTTGTGATATCAAATACACTTAAGGTCATAAGTGTTCTGAGAAGAAACTATTTTACATAGATTGTGAAGAGGAGGAAGAAAAGGAACAAGAAACTTCTAAAGAAGAGGGTATACACCAAGAACCAACCCTAGAGGAAGAAGAAATGAATCTGACCATAACCTGTAATGCATTGGTAGGAATTACCACTCCTCAAACTCTCAATATAGAAGGACATATCAAGAAGAAAATTTTCATAGTGCTTATTGATTCGGGTAGTACCCATAATTTTATTCATTGTAAGGTAGCCAAGGAATTGAATTACTTCCTATACCTAGGGTCAGAGTGTCATGTGATGGTGGAAAATGGAGGAACTAAACATTTCTCTGGAAATTTCCATAATATCAAGCTAACCATGGGGGAATATGTATTGAATATTCCAATTCTTTCCATTCCAATAGGTAGTGCTAATGTGGTACTAGGAGTATAATGGTTAAAATCTTTGGGGACGGTAGCTTTTAATTTTCAAGAACTTTTCTTGATTTTTTTTTGGAAGGAAATGAAGTTGAATAATAGGGTATCATAGGAAATATAGGAAAGATAATAAGCTCTAATTTCATGAAAAATATTTTGAAAAAATACCAACAAGGCGTCATTGCACAATTATGCTCACTAGAAGTTCCAACATAAAAATCATGATCTATTTCTTGAGATCTCCAAAAAGTCTTAGACAATCATTTCAAGGTGTTTGAAACTCCCAAAGGACTCCCACCTATTCTTGATCATGATCATTCTATTCATTTCATTCCAAGAAGTTTTCCTCCAAACATCAGGCCTTACAGATATCCTTATGTCCAAAAGAGCGAAATTGAACGTATGATTGCAGATATGGTAGAGGTTGGTATAATTCAACCTAGTCAAACTTCTTTCTCTACTCCAGTAGTATTGGTGCACAAGAAGCATGGATCATGGTGAATGTTTCCGGATTATAGGGAGCTTAATAAAGTCACTATTAAAGATAAATTTCCTATTCTTGTGATTGATGAATTAAGTCGGATCTTCATTCAAGATATCCTCAAATTAGAATGAAGGCTGAATACATTCCGAAAACATCATTTTGAACTCATGAGGGTCATTATGGATGTTTTTCCATGCATTTTGGCCTTACCAATGCACCTACTACATTTCAAGGGTTGATGAATTCCATTTTCAAACCCTTCCTTAGAAAATTTGTGTTAGTATTTTTTGATGATAATCTAGTCTACAACAAGTCTTGGAAAGATCGCGTTCAACATGTTAACAGAGTGCTCAAACTATTGGAGGAGAAAACATTATATGCAAAAACCTCCAAATGTTTCTTTGGTGTACAAGAGTAGAATATTTGGGTCATATTCTATCCCATGAGGGTGTGAAGGTAGACCCTAACTAAATTAAAGCCATTAAGGAATGGAAATTCCCCACAACCATAAAGAAGTTGCAAGGATTTATAGAGTTAACAGGGTATTATCGCAAGTTTGTTAAGAATTATGGGAAAATAACAACACCTCTAACAACATTATTGAAGAAAGATTAAGTTTCATGGAATCCTGAAGCAACTAAGGCCTTTGAACATAGTAAGATTTAATGTGCCAAGCATCGGTCCTGGCTACGCCATACTTCACAAAAACCTTTATTATGGAATGTGATGTCTTAGGAAATGAAATTGGTGTTGTTTTAATGCAAGAAGGAAGACCCATTGATTTTGAAATTCGTCCAATCAAAGGAAAGTATTTACAGAAAGCTATTTATGAGAAGGAAATGTTGTAAATGCACTAAAGCAATGGCGACCTTACCTAATGGGAAAACACTTCAAGGTAAAAACTTATCATGATAGTCTCAAATAATTTTTTTAATAAAGACTATATTCATAAGCGAAGCAAAAGTGGGTCACAAAGATGTTGGGTTATGACTTTGAAATCATCTACAAAAAATGGAAGCTAAATGTTTTTGCAGATGCATTCTCAAGAAAGGATGAGGATGTGGAAGAATTGCTTCGTGCCATTTCTATTATCCAACCAGAATAGATAATCGAAGCATAGGAGGAATGAAAGAATGACGAAGAAGTATGGACACTCATTCAAAATTTGCAGCAAGATCCCAGTACATCTGATACATTTAGTTGGAAAAATGATTC
Organism: Pinus albicaulis; assembly: GCA_034641835.2. Classification (NCBI taxonomy): domain Eukaryota; kingdom Viridiplantae; phylum Streptophyta; class Pinopsida; order Pinales; family Pinaceae; genus Pinus; species Pinus albicaulis. The sequence continues at coordinate 216,416,775 of CM076577.1, read as the reverse complement.
CTTATGGTAGAAAGATCACTTATATCTTTGTAAGGAGGTTTTTTCATTTGTATCATCCAATAATTGTTCATTTATGTAATGTAAAGGAGGTTTCCCCCTTGAAGAGGCTAATTTCTAAGGCATTGATGTATATTTTATTTTATTTTGTGAGTTGGCTTTATAACATAACTCAAATGTTCTTATCCAAAATCTCTTTATGTTTCAAGGGAATATGTGGTCCACGCAAGTCTAAAGTATAAAAAAACTAATTCAATCCATGCAAGTTTATTCATTTGTTACTTCTCTCTCATTAATTAGTCTCCCATCTATTATTATTTCTTCAAGGGGAATGTTTTCCTAAATCTACGAGAATTTTATATGCATTCCATGGCTACCCTCTGCTCACAAGCTTCTCTACTAAAAACCATAAACTTATGAATCGATTGAGCATGTGGGGTTTTATGTTTTAAATAGGAAGATGAATTAAAAACCATATTTGCATGATTTTTGGAAATTCAAGTAACCCACTAACCTTATGTATGTGCCATGAATTATCTTTGGTTTAGCCAAGACTTCCATTATAAGTCTTGAGAGGACAATCAACACATTCAATTTCTTGTATACACTAGACCGTCATAGGGTATGGATTAGTACCTACAAATATTGTGTGGAAGAGAAGAGAGTTCATCCCCTATGTTGTGTATATATGTGGGGGAATTAATGGAAACTAATTAAAGGGTTGGTTATGTTTTTCCAACTATTTATTTGATAGAATTGTAGTAGTTTTTTACTCTACTAGAATTCCTAAGTCTTTGAGTTAGCTATGAGTGATTATATCTTAAGACCATGTCTTCTCCCTTATGGTTTCAAAGTCCCAACTTGGGGTGTTCTTTTATGAGGATTTTCTGTAGTTGGGTGAAAAATTGCACATTTGCAACTAATTTGTCAGTCCATTCTAAGAAAGAAAGTATTTGTCTTAATATTTGCACGAATGTCTATATATTATATTGTTGTTATTGATTTCGTGAATTCTTTTGGCATATTTGAGAATTCTATAATAGAATAGATATCTTGAATGGTAAATATACTTAATGTATATGCAATTAGATATATATTGATTATGACTTAATATTGTTGTTTATGCGTGTTAATTTCAATTAAGAATACATGGCTAGATTGTTAGTTTTCTTCATTAGTTAGTTATGATGGATCAAGTGTGTTAAGATGCTTGTATGATATATTTTTCACATCTATTTGTATGTTTGATATTTAATGGTTAAATTACACTCATGATATGATTTATACATATAGTATAGGGTGTGTTATGCAATTTATATTCATAAGAATCACTTAGAGTTTTTATTTGGTTTCTATGTTTATTTATGTTTATGCAATATAAAGTTTTATTTTATTTTCATATGGAATTGTTTTTTTTAATTAGAATTCAATTTAGACTCTACTTGGGAAATTTGAAAAGAAGAGATTTTGAATTAGGGTACCAAAATGGCCAATGGAGGAGGATCCTAGTGCTTGATACCAATCCTTCATTATGAAAACCTATATTCATAACAAATATATAGATATATAGTCGTTAACACCTTTTTAATCATTTTTTAATAATATTAACCTTTTTTTTCCAAGTAATATGTCCCAAGGAAAATGCTCAAGTTCTTCGTCTTATTTGAAGGATGGTACCTCAGATAAATCCTAAATTCTTTCAATCCCAAGGCTATATAAACAACACATTTCAAAGACATTATATTAATATACACTTTAAAAGCTCAATATGTTACTTGTAGGAACTCATACTCTTTTTTGTGCATGTCAACCCCTCCATTCAAATTTTTGGCCTACCGCCCCATATAAGCCTTTCAAACCTGCTACCGTGGCCAAAAACCTCCATATTCTGCTTGTCATTACCCTTTCCGCCCAAAAAATACACTGTACAAAGGCTAAAAATTGCAGTATAAGATTTATCAGGCCTAGCCCCTGCAGTTCCAACCCCTTTGTTTTGTTCCCCATACGACTCAGGTGCTAGACCAAGCGCTAGATGGAAAGGAGCCTATCGTTAAATTTTTCGGGCGCGTCTGGAGCCATCCGATCAAATCCAATCGATGGAGCGGAGTTGGTTTTCCGTGGTGGTCCCCGCACCCGCACGCATTACAAAAAACGGCAGTTTCATTCCACACTACCATTGCCGAGTGGGCGGTATTCTCTGCGGGGCTAGTAATCCCATTGAATGTGCGCCGCGTGTCTTTTGTACGGGCCCGAAACCGCTCCCATTTCACACGTTAATGTTCAGTCAAAGGTTGGGCAGCGGAATCATCGTCAGCCATCAGATCTCAAGTCCTCCATCCAACGGTGGTTATCCTCCGGAGCTGCACACGTTTTAACCCACGTCTATTGCGTCCCTGGCCCACCACTTCATTGCTATTTGATGATTTTAAAACCGTTCATCTCATTCAGAGATCGTGTGGCCCATAATCACTCGCATTTTTCCCGCTTGACAAAGTCCTCCACCATGTCATCTGTTCCCCTTAGTTGTTCGTACGCCTACGTGTCATCACCCCGCGTGCCCATTGTATTTCCATTCTCGCCACCTATATACATGCGCTGCATTCATTTTCATCGTTTTTTATTTGTACATTATGTTTTACATGGAAAACTTACATCCTATCTGTTTACCAAAACCTCTCTATAATTATGCCGTCACCCCACATGTTCTTGCCATGTAGCCATATCATTGACGCCACCATTGTCTCCACCTCCACTCCCCTTGCACCTGTGTCTGGTTTTTCTAATATATTTGTGAGTTTTGCAGGTTTATATGGAGAAGGAGCTGCCGCAATATATCGCCTCCGTTGCAGAGGCCAAGATCTTCTCTAAGGACACTCTTTAAAAGCAGGAATTTAAGAATAAGGCTGGCAGTGGTTGCTATGATATGACCTCATTAATGGAAGCATAAATGAAATCCATTGAACCCTAAAGACGCCTGCAGAGGGAAAGATTACACAGCAAGAAATATTAATTGGGCGGCATACAAATATCAGTGAAGATCGAGAAAGCCAGTGCCCAGCCTTATGATTTTGAATTTTAATTCAAAGATTGGAAGACCGGGAGTACCATGCACAAACACAAGCAACCTCAAATTTTTATTGCAGTATATTTTTCTCTTTCAGTCAAGTACAGAACATTTGTATATTTTATTCTTTGTGTCTTGTTAAGAGTATATTTTCATCCTCAGCATTTATTCCATGAAGCAGCAGCAGAGTACTTGCACCAGTTCAGCACCATCAAATAGTATAGGCGGGTTTTTCTCGTCAATTTGTTTTAATAAGTCAATTCAATGTACATTACCTACCTCATTCTCTAGAGTTTTTGGTCTTTCCTATAAAAGCCAAGAAGAAAGACATTGTAAGGGTTCCAGATTTCTATCAGAAAACTGTGCAGTGAGAAGTTCTTGTATACATCTTGTAACACTTTTGTATGAAGGCTCGGAGTGCGTAGAGATATAGGTGAGGAAGAGTTTATATTTGTAATGAGGATTACTGGTCTTTGGTGTCCAGGTATGTAATCTTCTCTTATGTTCATTAATACAATATCTCATTTCATGCTATTTATCTTCTTGTATCATGCTCTAGAATGCGAGTGGCTCACTAATCTTGAGTAAGGATTCATCCTAGTTGATGCCCATACTAGGGTTAGTCAAGCGCTTTAAATAGGGCTAGTCATGATATATTGTTCCATGTTCATCTTATCCATATTTTCTGCTATATTAGTTACTTTAGGAGGGTGCTTTTAAAACTCCATTGTCATGTATGAATTCTTAGTTGGATAAGCCCATACGTGATTCTGTTGTGTATCTGGGTATCAGTCTCATGTTAACTAGTATCTTCTCCATGTTTCTGCACTGCATCCACTTTCTGATATTTGATTTTTGTGGCATATTATTTGAACTGGCCCTCTTTAGATGGGTTGTCTCTTAAACTGTTTGATCTTTGTTGTATTCAGGTTTTGTATCTTGTTCATTATTCTTATCTTTGTATCAGCTTCTGAGAGAGTTTGGTTCCATTTAAACTAATTTCCTTGTTTTACGAGAGATAGTAAGAGAGCTTTTGGATTGACAACCCAAGATATATTATGAGCTCCTTGCTATGCTAAGATGTCCTAGGCACTAGTCTATAGCAACTCTAGGCTGTCTCTAGGGTAGACAAGAATTGTCGACAACATCTTTCTGGCACCGTTGCCGGGGACGAATTTGAGAATATCAGTTTCCTTGGGCCTCGACAAATCATATTCACTCTCTAATCAGGTGAGCACAGAGAGTTGAAGAGTTGCGTATCTCTCACCTTGGCGACTCACTGTTCTTTATTTGATAAATCTATTGGTAGTCCTGGCTCCTCGAAAGCCACATTTGAGGTCAGATTCCTCTAAGTTAAAGACATCCTCTGTATCTGACCGAGAGAAGATTATTCATAGAAGAAGTTGGAAATAAAGACAATCAGCTCGTGCTGAAGTCCCTAAATATTCTGTAGAAGATCATCCATCCTCCTCTTCTCAAGAAATCCTGGTTGAAAATTTCGACTCCACCGAGGAAAATCCTGAATATTAGTCAGATTGTCCACCCCGAGGAAGTGCAAGAACTAAAGTGAACTTTCATCCTACCCCTGAGGCTGAAGAAGTTAAAGAAGTCACAGAAGTAGCTGTTGTTAACCGTGAACTATTCCCATCTACACCTCGGGCTTAAGCAGAATTTATTCCATTTGATATACCGCCTCACTTCCCTCCTCCTCCCCTTCCTTCATTTGTACCTCGGATTGTTGCACAACCCCCACCTCCTCCAATGGCTTCAATACCATCTTTCTCCTGAACAATATATCATAGCCTTACCCCATTCAAAATAAATGCCTACAGGATTATTTGAAGATTTTGCCTAGATTTAATGGAGAAAATGATATTGACGCTCATAAACATCTTGAGGCTTTCTGCTCTTTTGCAGAAAACTTAAATGTAGAACATTTGGATGTGGTCTTGAGATTGTTTGTGCAATCTTTGGATGGTGAAGCCAGAAAATGGTTCAAGACCTTGGGAAACCGTTTAGTGACCACCTGGGATGACATGGAGAATAATTTTCTCAGGAAATGGGGAGAAAAGAAAGATCATGGACAGTGTCTTACTGAGTTTAATACTCTGAAGAAGAGACATAATGAAGGGGTGTCAGAGCTTATTAAGAGATTTAATAAGTTATATCTAAATCTCCCTGCAGATATGAAGCCTCATCAGAATGCTGCAAAAGTTGTTTTCATTGCAGCCTTTGACTCAGATTTCGGTTTCTCCCTTAGGGAGAGAAAGCATGCCACCCTAGATGATGCTCAGTCAGATGCTCTTGAATTGGAAGCGAACTTTGCTTCCTCTAGAAAATTAAAAGGAAAAGTTGAGCAGATGAAAGGAGAAAAGAAGAATTATCCACTTCCAACCGAGGATAGATTCAGATCTGATGGGCGGCTCAGCAAAATGATGAAAGATGATCAAGTTAGTGGGTCAAAACTTGACTTCCAGAATTTTATAATGCTCAAATAGAGAGTCCTAATCCTCAATATAGAAAGCCTGCGAGATGTTATAGAGAAGCAAAATAGAAACCAGTCGAATTACCACCATTGCCTAGAAGGTCCAACAGATGACTCCACTGAAGATGCTTCTTATGAACTAGAAGATTCAAATATTGCTTTCTCAAACAATGATGAAGTGGAATGCCCATTGCAAGAAGAAGAAGAAGAAGCAGAGATTGATCATTATTGTAAACAATTTGCTGATTTCATGCAAGCGCAATTCAATGTAAGATATGATCTCAGATCTTCAAGGAAGAGGACTCGGACTCAAGATCAAGAAGAAGAGTCATCCCAGAAGGAGGCACCTGCTCATAAGGAGTCAACAATGAAGAAAGCCACAGACAAAGGTAAGAGTCCTCTAAACGAACCTCTGCAGTCTAATGATCGAGCTCCCTCTTCTTCCAATACAATTAGCCCTCCTAATGTCAAGTCTGTGTCAAAAGAAGTAAAATCCCCAGCTGAAAATAAAGAGTCAAAAGAAGTTGTAACAGAAAATCCCCCTTCTCCTTTCAATTTGCAAAAAGAACTTGAGGAGAGTGCAAAATCCGAAGAACCTGATTTGATTGCCAGAAGCAATCAAGAGGGTGGAGGACAATTACTAAATATTGTCAAAGAAGAAGAAGAAGAAGAATATGCTGAAACAAATGTGCAGCATATTGATGAAATGCTTGAGAATAAATGGCTGATTTGTTTGCCGAAAACATTTAGAGAAGGGAATGAAATTGCAGACACTGAAGTGAAAGTGCCTGAAGCTGTGAAAGAAACAGGAGTAGATACTAGTTTGCAGAATTTAAATATGCTTACTAGTACACAAGGAGAAATGAATGATTATGTTACTGCAGTTAGAGAATTAAAAGGTAATTTACTTTTTAAAGATAAATCTGCAGATGATGAGCAGGAGAATGTTGCAGAGGGAGCTATCCTAAGAGATATTCAGGAAGTTTGGGAAGCAGCCACATTTTTAGCAAGACAGGCAACATTGACAGTAATGTTCAAGATAGCAACAAGAAAGTGGAGAAAATTTGGCAAAGGAAAAACAAGAGCAGCATGTGAAAGCATAGCTGGAGGCAAGTTGCAAAACAAAATATGTAAACATAGAAGGGCACAGTTGAAGAATAATGCAACTAATGGACACCAGCAAAGCAGAGTATGGGACCCAAGAGGCAAAGATAGCCTGGTGTATTATATTGTACATTAGTTTTCTTTTTGTTTCATCATTCTTTGAATAATGTGTGTGCTGATGAATTATAGAGTGAAAACTAGAGGTGCGGAAATGCAGAATCAACATAAGAAATGATTGGATGGTCTGCATGTTCTCGGCACGTCCCAGGATGAACGTACCATCCCCAGCTAGAGTCGATGTTGTGCATGTCAACCCTTCGATCCAAATTTCTGGCCTAACACCCCTTCCTAATCTTTCAAACCTATTATCGTGGCCAAAAAATTCCATGTGCTGCCTATCGTTGACCACTCCGCCTAAAAATACCTTGCATAAAGGTCTAAACCTGCCATTAAAATTTGTATCGAGCCCAGCCCTTGAGGTCTCAGCCCCCTCTGTTTTGATTCCCATGTGACCTGGGCGCAAAACCGTGTGTCAGAGGGCAAGGGGCTTAACGTTCAAAGTTTCGGGCATGTCTGGAGCCGTTGGATTAAAAACCAATCGACGGAGCGGAGCCTTGCTTACCATGGTGGTCCCCGCGCCCATACCCGTTGCAAAAACCGGCGGTTTTTTCCGCACCACCTCCGCTCGGCGGGCGATATTTTCCATGGAGCCAGCGATTCCATTCAATAGGAGCCGCATGTCCCTCTGTACATCCCGAAACCATTTTCATTTCATGCATTATCGTTCAGTCGTAAGCCACGCAGCGGAATCCATCACCACCGTCCGATCTTAGAGCCTCCATCCAACGGTGACTATCCTTCGAAGTTGCACACGTTTCAACCTACGTCCATCGCGTCCCTGGCCCACCACTTCATTGCTCTCTGATGCTTTTAAAACCGTCGATCTCATTCAGAGATCGTGTGGCCCATAATCACTCGCATTTTTGCCGCTTGACAAAGTCCTCCGCCATGTCATCTGTTCCCCTTGGTTGTTCGTACGCCTACGTGTCATCACCCCGCGCACCCATTGTATTTCCATTCTCGCCACCTATATACATGCGCTGCATCCATATTCATCGTTTTTTATTTGTACATTATGTTTTACGTGGAAAACTTACATCATGTCTGTTTACCAAAACCTCTCTGTAATTCCACCGTCACTCCGCATGTTCTTGCCATGTAGCTATATCATCGACGCCACCATTGTCTCCACCTCCACTCCCCTTGCACCTTTGTCTGGTTTTTCTAATATATTTGTGAGTTTTGTAGGTTTATATGGAGAAGGAGCTGCCACAATATATCGCCTCCATTGCAGAGGCCAAGATCTTCTCTAAGGACAGTCTTTAAAAGCAGAAATTTAAGAACAAGGCTGGCGGTGGTTGCTATGATATGACCTCATTAATGGAAGCATAAATAAAATCCATTGAACCCTAAAGACGCCTGCAGAGGGAAAGATTACACAGCAAGAAATATTTATTGGGCGGCATACAAATATCAGTGAAGATCGAGAAAGCCAGTGCCCACCCTTATGATTTTGAATTTTAATTCAAAGATTGGAAGACCGGGAGTACCATGCACAAACACAAGCAACCTCAAGGTTTTATTGTAGTAGATTTTTCTCTTCCAGTCAAGTACAGAACATTTGTATATTTTATTCTTTGTGTCTAGTTAAGAGTATATTTTCATCCTCAACATTTATTCCATAAAGCAGCAGCAGAGTACTTGCACCAGTTCAGCACCGTCAAACAGTATAGGCGGGTTTTTCTCGTCAATTTGTTTTAATGAGTCAATTCAATGTACATTACCTACCTCATTCTCTAGAGTTTTCGGTATTTCCTATAAAAGCCAAGAAGAAAGACAGTGTAAAGGTTCCAGATTTCTATCAGCAAACTGTGCAGTGAAAGGCTTTTGTATACATCTTGTAAAATTTCTGTATGAAGGCTCAGAGCCCGTAGGGTTTCAGTGAGGAGGAGTTATAACTGTAATGAGGATTCTGGTCTTTGGTATCCCACAGTATGTAATCTTTTCTTATGTGTTAATGTAATATCTCATTTCATGCTATTTATCTTCTTGTATCATGTTCTAGAATGCGAGTGGCTCACTGGTCTTAAGTAAGGATTCATCCTAGTTGGTGCCCATACTTGGATTAGTCAAGCACTTTAAATAGGCCTAGTCATGATATACCGTTCCATGTTCATTTCATCCATATTTTCTGCTATATTAGTTACTTGAGGAGGGTGCTTTTAAAACGCCATTGTCATGTATGGATTCTTAGTTGGATAAGCCCATATGTGGTTTTGTTGTGTATCTGGGTATCAGCCTCATGCTAACTAGTATCTTCTCCATGTTTCTTCACTGCATCCACTTTCTGATATTTGATTTCTGTGGCATATTATTTGAACTGGCCCTCTTTGCAGTAAGCTGTCTCTTAACTATCTGATGCTGTTGTATTGGAGTTTTGCATGTTGTTCCTACATCATTCTTATCTTTATATCAGCTTCTGAGAGAGTTTGGTTCCATTTAAACTAATTTCCTTGTTTTACAAGAGATAGCAGGAGAGCTTTTGGATTGAAAACCCAAGCTATATTATGAGCTCCTTGCTATGATGAGATGTCCTAGGCACTGGTCTATGGCAACTCTACGCTGTCTCTAGGGGGACAGAATTGTCTACAACACTCTTAAGAGAGATAACATCTTTCAACTACCTAGGATAGACCCAGTTAACTCAATAAAACTAACATTATAATTATTATAATTTTTCTTTTTCTTCTTATATTTGTATCTTTACACTGTTGATTATTTTATCTAATCTTTTTGTCAATAAATTTTCAAACGTTATAATATTTTCATCCCAAATTTCAAATTATAATATTTTAAATATTTTTGTGCATTAAAAAACACAGAAAAAAACCATTCTGCAAATTTAGAATTCCATATCTATTAAAGAACTTACCTCTTACTTAGAAAAATAACATAAAACATATAACCTTGTAATTTGTATGTAATTTTTTACATGATACTTAGCTTTAGCTTTGTTCATAGTTTATATTCAACATTTGTATAAAGATATAGTTGTTAAAGTCATTTTTTCAAATGTAGCTTTAACTTTGGTCATAGTTTATATTCAACATTTCTATAAAGCTATAGTTGTTAAAGTCATTTTTTCCAATGAACTTCTTTTTGTTAAAGAGTCATTTTTTTCTTGTTACTTTATTTTGTTAAATATAATCGTTAATGAGTTAATTTTATGGCATATAATCGGTTGTGGCAAAAGTCATAGTCATAATCGGTTGTGGCAAAAATTCTTCATGAGAGCCAATTGTGGAAATGACATTTTTTAAATGAAATACATAAATAAACATTTTGTGAAATTTAAATTAATAATACACTAGGACAATATTATTATTTTTTAAATTGATATTTTTATATTAAAAAAATCTAAAAAAAATTACTATATAATTTTATTTTATAGGCTAAATATTCCTATTAATCAGAAAAACTGGGAATTACATATCATATTACAATATATTAGTTTTTTTTTTTAATTAGGTATACCAAATCAAATCCAAAATTGGATTCTAATCTGTGAAGAGAGAGCTAAATTAAAAGTGATAACAAGAAAATTAGAACAGCTACTAATATGCAGGCTAAACTAGGAAAGTACAATAGAGACACTAAACATAAAAAACATAGCTTTTAGGTTGTGGGTTTTGAATTTGATCTCAATATTGAGATGGGAGCTACTGGATCAGTTGACGTTTAATTGGTTGCAGGGGGTAGGCCTAGTGATGCTCAAGTTTCTCCATTCTTTTGTCTATCTTGTGAATATGACTGTGGATATACTCGAAAGAGTAGAGGATATCTAACCATGCTTCTTGATGATCAAGAATGATTCTACCCATGAGGAATTCCTTTTGCTAGTATAAATTGATAGCCTCCATTTACTGATTTTATCTTCCATGCATGTTGCTTATGTCGAGAACTTAATCAACCCATTCCATAAGGACTTCAGTGTGAGATAAATAGGAAATGTGAGAGGAGGGTTCCACCTCCATAATGGAAAGCTTCGCTTGAACATGTGGAGGAGTGATCTCTCTAAAGCGAGAGGAGGATGCATAGATTATGTAGTGCATGCAGGTTCTACCTTGGTATAACCATTCCTGATATGAGGAAAACCCTCTATGAACTCTATTTCGTTGCTTGGGCATGATGAAAATATCAAGTGTGGCCTGCACTGGCTAAAGAAGGAAAATAAATGTGTTGCATCTGAAGAGAGAAGGGTAGATCGCTAAGGAATATAACCATAATCTCCTAATAAGATATCCATAGAGATTAATAAGGATAGCTAACAAGGACAGAAGTGCAATGATGTAATTGGTTAATGCTTGGTGAGCCTGAGACATCCCTTTCTTTCTCAAATTACAATCATCCTCTGCCCCCAAAGGAGGATAGAGCTATAGAGGAATAAGATTAAAGGAAATAAATTTTCCACCTCGAGAATGCGGAGGAGGCCCATGCTGGCTTTAGACATGTAAGAACTTCCCACTAAATTATGCCCACTTAGAGAAGAAACATGTAGCTTGAAATCATATAACCAAGTCAAAGGCCACACTTTAAGATCAAACAAAAAAGTGAGGGAGATTACCTTCAAAGCCCAAGATATTGGCAAGGAGAAAGCACAATGTGAAACCAACCAAAATAATCTCGAGCCAATGAAAAGAGTGAGGAAAACTGATTCATTTTATAAATTCTGTTAAAAATAAACTTATTAACTTTTATTTCTCAAATTTACTCAAATTTATACATCTTAAAAATATAAAAATAAAAAATTATTTATAGGATATAAAATATTTCCCAACCATCAAAATAATTTAGAAACTAATTGTAACTCTAAAAGTTAATAAATATAGTAAGACTATTTTAATTTGGAAATTTAATAGTAGATTTTGGCTATTTTAACTTGTTTTAACTAGGAAATTTAATAGGTAGAGTAAAATTATTAGGTGTAGTTTAATTATTTTATGTTTTGGTTTTTTTTGGATATAAAATTAATGGTGAGATTGTTATTTTTAATTGTTTAAGTTTCTTTTTCAAATTCAAAAATGTATTTAGTATCCTAAAAACCCTTAGGGCGCTCAGATTATGTGGACTAGGAAACTTAAACTTGAAATTTCAATCAGTCCCTACTAGATTTCAAGCAATATTAACTAGAAAATATTCTCGGAAAACGCCAAAACATAGAAGAGTTAGACTATGCAACATTATTATTTTTTTAAGCTATACTAAATTATATTGATTAAAAAATTATATTACATTCCATGGTCTGAAGTGAGGAATTTATCCAAATCCTGCTCGCAATTGTATCCAAAATATCAAAAGGAGGGATTTCCCATGACAGGGAAACCAACCCTTGGATTGTGTAGAAAAGTTTGAAACATCTATATTTGCTAAAACACTAAGTAAAACTAAAAAAAATACAAATATCAAGTATGTCTAAAATTGAATTGTGGTGTGAAAACCTTCAGTCCTTGCGCGATTCCCCATGTTGTTCTACTTCAAGTTCTGTTGGTTCTTCCTCTATCATTGAACACCCGTAGATACGAGCTATTTCCTTTTCCTCGTCCGTGAAGACATGAGGGACCTTTTGCAGCTCTCCCTTCTCATCGTGCATGCTCCATCCACCTGTAGTGTAATACCATAGGTTGGGAATGTGCATAGAGGAGGCCTTAACAAGAATTCATTCCAACTTCTTAGGAGGAGGCGTTAAGGAGTGGGGGATGGTGGATTTGCGGTATTTCCACTTGACTCTGGGCAGGGGTGTCGTGGAGGGCTCATCAAAGGGGATGAGGGGGGCTATGGGTGGATCAGAATGAGCTACAAAGGAAGAGGAGTAGTCACGGAGGCAGAGGAGTAGTCAGAAGTCATGGCAGCAGACTGAGCGAAGGGGGCAGAGGATAGCTTTTCTTCAGAGTGAAAGAATCTATCAGCTGAGTCTCTGGTCAGCCTGGAAATAAGGATGCCTCAGATGCTGCCTTTGCAAGGCTTCTGTTGTTACCTTGGCGCCATAGATGTGAAATTGAAGCAAGAGAATGGCCTGAGGTGCATAGAGCATGCCAAGCCGGGGAGGAGAGCTGCGACAGAGCTGCACTAGAGAGTAGGGGGTAGAATGCGAGGGTGAAGGCACTGTGGAGGATTTATCGTTGTGACTCTCTGATCGAGGTCACAGCTGACTATCATCTACAGCATTAACACCATTAACTGAAACCTGTTGCGATGTGGCGTGACCTGCTTGTCATGGTGTCGCTGATCCCATTCCTGTTTCCTCATCGCACGTTTGTCATGTCACCCAGATCCGAGAAGAATATACAACATAATTACTAGACACTGGAGTTCATATTTAAAAAAAAAATATGAATTATTCAATATTTTAAATAAAAATTAAATATTTCAAAAATATATGATTTTTTCACCATCAAATACATTTATTTTGAGGTTAACCATCTTATAAATGGAAAATATTAAGATAAATTGGCTTATTAGGAAGAATTGAAAATTGGTAACTCTATTCATATTTCTCAAATTGAGAACCTCTCTCTCTCTCTCTCTCTCTCTCTCTCTCTCTCTCTCTCTCTCTCTCTCTCTCTCTCTCTCTCTCTCTCTCTCTCTCTCTCTCTCTCTCTCTCTCTCTCTCTCTCTCTCTCTCTCTCTCTCTCTCTCTCTCTCTCTCTCTCTCTCTCTCTCTCTCTCTCTCTCTCTCTCTCTCTCTCTCTCTCTCTCTCTCTCTCTCTCTCTCTCTCTCTCTCTCTCTCTCTCTCTCTCTCTCTCTCTCTCTCTCTCTCTCTCTCTCTCTCTCTCTCTCTCTCTCTCTCTCTCTCTCTCTCTCTCTCTCTCTCTCTCTCACACACACACACACACTTTCGTAACCAACTAGGAGGTTTTATTAATTAAAATCCGCGACCTAGGCTTGTAGTTAACATACATCAGACTAAAATTCTTTAAAAGTGTCTAGATTCTACAACACGCTTGTTTGAGGCTAGGAATTTTAGAGTAAATATGAGAAGAAATACAATAATGTAGTTCCTAATTGTATATAACCTAAAGAAAATCCTAAAAAATTGGTAAAATTAATGACACATTTGAATTAGGTTGGAGTATTATCACTACTAACCGAGAGGAAATCCTCTTGTTCCATTTCCTTGATTGATGTTTCCAAACCTGAGAGCATAAGTGCAAAGGGTTGAGTTGTCTAGATGACTGAATTAAATAAGAGAGAAGGAGACCAAAGTCCTAGAGTACCTCCTTGCTTAGTCTCTTCCATTTGACTTAACAAAGACCCAAATTCATCGCTTTCATGTTAGAGTTGATATTGGTGTTGATTCAAGATGTCCATGAGCACCAAAAGATGATGTCATGAATAGAGTCCTAGATTCTACCAATTTACATTGCAAATCAATGAAGCGACTTCAACAGACCCAGGTATGCACAAGAGGCCATGAAAAGGAGATAGTGAATAAGATAAAATCTAACTTTCAACCAAAAGAAGAAAAATAAGTCCATAGAAGTTGCAAGGAGGCAAGAGATCTACAAGCCCCCCTATACACCATAAGGATGAAAGGAAATTAATCCTTCATCATGGTGACTAGGAAAAAAAATTCCTTTAACTTGCAATTATTCATTTGGTACATAATCATGTCCTTTGTTGTAGTGGAGATCACAATTCCGAACCAAATTATAATTACCAACATGATGGCCAATATTTTGGCTCATGGTGGGTACTTCATTTTAATTAGAAATTGTTCCTCCACCTATTAAGAGGAGATAATAATGGTTTCCATCATTTAATTGATTAAAGGATGAGCTAACAATAGATCCTTGAGTTAATGCATATGGTGCCTATTGGTTAGCCAATTTCTTTATTTGTTAGGTGATTGGTTATCATGTTATTTTAGCATAGAACATTATATAAATCCAAAAAGAGGATTGAAATAAGACTCAAACTAACTATTTTAAAAATAGAACTCAATTTAGGATCATGAAGGGAAACCCAAATTCAAATAGTGTATTGTGTTTTTTTAATCTTTGATGATAACCATTTTTTATGGATTTAATATTGTATCAAGATTAATACCTTAAAGAATCTTCAAATAATGTATGCCTATGCTTGATTGTGATTAGCCAAGCCAAAACTCAGGAAAAGGAAATACAACTTTTATTGTAGGGAAAACCCTCTCCTCCCAACTTCCCACCCCACATCGATCACCTTTCAAATATCGTTATTAAGCATATTTTTCATATGATTTCGACACAAAATATTATGTTCCCTATATTGGTGGCATAATAATCCCTGAAATTATAAGACCAACATGTTTAGTTTTATTATAAGATATTTACACAAGAATATTGGCTTGCGTCTAGAAAACCATGATGAGAAAGCTCAAGAATATGCTAGTTTATGAAGTCGCCACTTAGATTTAATTGTTTTTAGGATTATAGCTGAAGGGTGTCAAAACAATTAGACATTCTCCTACGTTTCTTTGTTGACCTTTTGATGAGACTTGAAGATATTGGGGATGAAGTGATAAGGTTATATGATAATCATTGCCAATTAATAAGTAATGAAGGGATAAGGAAGGATTTTCTTTGTCCCTCACCTTTGTTCATTGATACTTCCTAAAGAATGTTGGAAATGTTGTCATTGATGGAAAAGGAGGCAGCAGATGCAGAGACAGGAAAAATTACAAGGAGACAAAGACAGATAATGGAAGCAAAGAAGCAAATGAATGAAGCAAAGGAGACAAGCAGAGGAAGAAAATACGGAGACAGAGCCGTTTTCATAGCAGTAGAGGCAGAGGCAGAGTGACAGAAGCGGCAGAGGCAGAGCCACATATGTTATTCCAAGAATATGTACATATATATATATATATATATATAAATATATATATATATATATGTACATATATATATAAATTCAGAGAATCTTTTATACAGTCGGGCGTTACACATAACATTCCGGGCGTTTGAATCAATTAGCATTCATTGTTTGAATTATGTTTGAAATTATCGCCATTTTTTAACAAAGCACTTGTATTAGATTGACATGGAGATTGTATATATGGTAGGTGTGTTATATATATATGGTTTATATATATGCATACATCGAAGAACCAACGTGAATAGGAGCAGAACCATAATCAGAGGCGGAACCAAAGTCAAAGGAGCGGAACTCTGCGTTGGAGGCGGAATCATAGTCGAAACAAAAAATTATATATATAAATAATTGAAATGCAAAGGAATTAGCGTTAAAACGGTGTATTGAACTGTTAAATTAAAACCCTGAGCGGAACCTGGAGTGGAGGAGAGGAGTGGAACCAAGACTTGTGAACAGTAACGGTGGGTTGGAGTGAAACCATGGTTTTTTCCGCACCACCATTCGTCGGAAAGCAGTATTGGAGGAATGGGCAGTGATTCCATACAGGAATCAACACGTGGCCCGTGGACCATTTCAAAATCGCCCTTTAAAGTGCGCTTTCGTGCGTTATACATCAAATGAAGACATCGAGCGAAATCGATACACACCGTTGATCTGGAGGCTCGATATCCGACGGCGATCATTCGCAGAACTTGCTCAAAGTTTAACAAAGGCATGCGGAGTTTAGGCCAGGTATGATACGAACGTTTCATTGGTCGATTTATCGTAGAGGTAGGGCCCGGAGCCACGGGGTTATTCCAAGTCATTGGTTCGTAGAGTGTTGGCTATTAATATAAAATCCCGCCGATGATAACATTATTATAAATGGTGGAGCCACCACAAAGTGGTGTTTACGGGGGCTCCCATTTCTCCGTACACATCAAATGGTGTGAGGCCCGTAGTTCATCATAGCCGTTGATCGGTGGTCAACGCGCGATCGGCCAGTCAACTACAGGGGGTGCCTTCCCGTTAACCTCCGCATTGTTCGACCCCCCGCACTCCGTCGATCTCCGTCAACTTGTTGTCGGTTTAAACTCTGCGCCATCAACCTGTTCATCGTTTTGCTGATTGCGCAGTTGGAAATTAATTGGGCATGAAACTTGAATGCAATTGTACACACAGTTGATGAAAACATTGAGCTAAACCAGGACTGTGATGTTGAACCGGGGCTTTGTGGTAACCCTGCTGCATCAAGTGTCACTATACTCTCTTTTCTGAATATATATTGTCTAGATGTATATGTAATTGAGAATAAACCTGAGAAGCAGTTATAGATGCAGTTGGTGTACAAAAGCACAGTGAACAGGTGATTAAACACAGGGATAAAAGTATGGGTCTTACAGAGATTCAGAGATATTACAGGTTTGACAGGTATACATTCACAGGTGCACACAATTACAGTAAATCAAGGTACACAGAACAGTCACTCAACAAATGAAAAAAAAATAAAGCCAGTAAATCCAAAATCCAGAAAAGAGCTGAGTGAAATTGAGTTATATAACTGAAAAGGAGGCGGAGTGAAATTGAGTTATATAGCTGAAAAATGTAAATGATTTAATTATTTTTTATTGTTTGTGATGCAAAGGCAAGTATCCTAAAGAAAAGACAAAATCCACTGTAGCATGAAATTGTGTACATATTATTATGATTTTTAAATTGAGTTGGATAAAGAAATGAGGAGGTAGAAGACCAAGGGGTATGACCATTCATTTCGAATTCCTATAAGAAAACAAACAGTCATCAAAAATTCTCTAAGTAATATCATTTTGAAATGCCAAAGAGAGAGTGAGAAGGGAGAGAAAGAGTGAGTAAAAATAATGCAGAAATAAAGCAGTGAAGCAGAGAATAAAGAGGAGCTGAGCAGAGAAGAAGGAGAAGCTAATAGAGAATCTGAGAAGATGCAGAGATGATACAGGGAAGATATGAGAATAGATGAATAGCAGAGCAATTGGAATAAGACAGAGCTGATATCGAAGGTAAATCAGCAATTGTTTCTCTTTTGAAAGAGTGAGGAAGTTGGAGCTTCCCTATCAAGTTGTAGCTTGATAGATGTCAGTTGTAGCTGACTGAGGTTGGAGCCTCCTGTAGGTTGGTGCCTGCAAAAAATTGATGGGAGTTGGAGCTTCCTTGCAAGTTTTAGCTTGCGGAATTGAGGTAGGAGCCTCCTATAGGTTGGTGCCTACATAAAATCAGTGGTGAGAGGGATTTGGAGCTTGCCTTTGCATCACAACAATAATAAAATGTGGTTTTCTCCCTTTATGGGTTTCCACTTATATCTGGTGTCTCTGTGCATGATGTCTATGTGTTGATGTGGTTTATCTAATCTGCTTAATACTTGTTGCTCACATATTAAGGCTGCTGTTACATTAACAAATCTGTTTGATACTTGCTACTTACTAATAAAGATTTCTCACATATTAAGTTGATCATGAAGTGAAGGTGTAAATAAGTTTTAAGAGAAAAGATTCAAAAGTCCATGTATGTTTTAAACTGATTCACCCCCCCCCCCCCCCTCTCAGTTTAACTAAGGGTTCAACAATTGGTATCGGAGCCAGGTTCCTTAGTACCAGTCTAACAGCTGAAAGGAGATCCTAGGTTCCCAAGATGACTAGTAAAGAAGGATACTCAACTAACAAAGCCCCTTTCTTCACTGGTGAAAATTATGCTTTCTGGAAAATCAGAATGAGGACATACATAATGTCTCTAGGAATAGAAGTATGGGTTGTTGTGGAATTAGGATATGCGCCAAAGGCAACTGATACAGAGAAAGAAACAAAACAAGAGTTTGTGGCTAATGCAAAAGCCATGAATGTCATCTGAATGGATTGTGTGAAGAAGAGTTTCTTAAAGTAATGCACAAAGACTCTACCAAAGAAATATGGGATACTCTTGAGAACATACATAAGGGAGATAAGAAAGTAAATATTGCCAAACTTCAAGTCTATAGAGCCTAGTTTGAGAACTTAAGAATGAATGATGATGAAGACATTGCCAGTTTCTTCCTAAAAACTGCAGAAATTATTAACAATCTGAAAGCTCTTGGAGAAAAATACCAGAAAGTGTAATTGTACAAAAAATTCTAAGATCTCTTCCATCCAGATTTAATCCAAAGATATCTACAATAGAAGCTAATTGGGAGACCTTGACCATGAACCAACTACTTGGAAATCTAACAGCCTATGAAATGAGGTTCCCACAGAAGAAGCCAAGTACAAGGGAAGCAGCTTTTAAAACAAAAAAGAAGAAAGAAGAAGAGGGAGACATATGCTCATGCTCGGATGAAGAAGAGGCAAAGTTTGTCAAGAAATTGGATAGAGGCTCAGGAAGATACAAAGGTAAACTTCCTTTCAAATGCTTTAACTGTGGAAGAGTTGGACACTATGCTGCTAAGTGTCCTCACAAGAAAGTAAGGAATCAACCTCAAGAGCCAGAGAGAAATAAATCAAAGAACTGGCAGAAAGGAAAGAAGTTCAGGAGAAAATCCTTCTATGCTCAACAAGACAACAGTACATCTGAAGATTCAGATGAACCCTCAAGTGAAGAAGGAACCTCTGAATTTTTTCTAATGGCCATATAAGATCTTAAAGGACTCTTGCTAGAAGAAGAAGACGAAGGGGAAGTCGACCTTGAGGGGGAGCTAAGAAGTGCTCTGGAGGAGATTGACAGACTCAAAATAAAATGCAGAAAACAAAAATAGATTCTCCTACAAAGTGTGAAAGAAGAACAGAATTTAGAAGTCCTCATGCAGCTGAAGGTAAGGCTTGAAGAAGCCAAGAATATAGAAGATATGTTACTTCAGCAAATCAAAGATAAAGCTCGAGAACAAGAGAAGCTGGAAGAAGAAATTCTGTGTCTGAGAAAGAAATTAGAAAGTGCTCAACAGAAATTTTCTATATACCCTTCTCAAATGACAAGTTCTAGTAAGTTGAATGAAATTTTGGTTGCTCAAAGATCCCCTATGATAAAGACTAGAATAGGCTATGAAGGAGAATCAAGTAAAGGAAAAGAAAAATTTGACAGAGAGATTATTTTTGTAAAATCAAAGAAGATTGATGAAGCAGCTCAAAAAATTCCTACAAAAGAAGAAATATGTAACAAGGAAGAAAGAGATCAGAAGAAACCACTAGTAGCAAAGAATGCAATAAATACTCAGACCCCTGAATATGTAAAATTTGGAAACCATCAAAGGAGATTCTTCCCTCCAATGAATAATGCCACCTGCTATGTCTGCCACAAGCTGGGACACATTGCTGCATATTGTCATGCAAGGAGGAGTAATTCAAACCAGCAAAAGATGCAAGTATTGAAGAGACTACCTCACACAAACAAATGGAAGAAACAACCTTACATCAGGTATGCAAATAGATTCTATGGTTACTGATTTTATTGTAAGGAATTTGGTCATAAAATCATTGAATGTAGAAAGTATGGACAAAGGCTAATGTTTAACACCTCAAGGAGGTTTATGAATCAAAGAAATTTTGTTCATACTCATAATTCTGCAAAAATTATGATCAAATGTTGTATATGCAATCAAGTTGGACATAAGCCTTCCACGTGTTCTCTAAGAAGATATAATTCATCACCTCACAAAAGATACCAAACAAAAGGAGGCCTCCAGTGGATAAAGAAGGTGAACAAATGTGACTTGGCTTTAACTGCTCAAGATTTGAAGAGTCAATGGTATTTGGACAGTGGCTGCTCCAAACACATGACAGGAGACAAAAGCAAGTTTATAACTCTTGATGAAAAGAAATCTGGCAATGTTACTTTTGGCAATGATAAAATAGGAAAGATCAAGGGAAAAGGCTCAGTCAGCATAGATAATGGCAGAGGAAAGGCCCGGGATGTACTATTTGTAGATGGGCTGAAAGCAAATTTACTGAGTGTCAGTCAGATGTGTGACAAAGGCTACGAAGTTCTTTTTAGAGCACAAGATTGTGAAGTTAGATCAAGCACAACAGGAAAGACTCTACTCAAAGGTGTTCGAACAGAGAGTAATGTGTACATAGTGAAAGAGGAGGATGAAGCCTGCCATCTTAGCAAACTCGAGGAGTCATGGTTATGGCATAGGAGATTGGGACATCTCAACTTTGACCATATCATTAGACTGAGCAAGAAGAAAGATGTCAGAGATATGCCAGAAATAAAAAGGCCCTCAAACACAATATGCAAATCTTGTCAGTTGGGAAAAAAAACTCGCACATCCTTTAAATCTAAAGAAGAGTTATCAACAAGAAGACCACTGCAACTTGTGCACATGGATCTGTGTGGACCTGCAAGAACTAAAACACCAAGTGGAGAGTCCTACTTTATGCTGATAATAGATGATTTCTCCAGAATGACATGGGTTGCTTTTCTCAAGAATAAATCGGAAGCTCTGGACAAATTCAAAACATTTAAAGCATTAGCAGAAAATCAGACAAGATGCAAGCTGAAATGCATCAGATCAGACAGAGGAGGTGAATTCACTGATTATGACTTTGCAGACCTATGCAATGAACATGGCATAAAACAACAATTTACTATTGCAGGGACACCTTAGCAGAATGGAGTAGCAGAGAGACAAAACATATATGTTCAACAAATTTCCAGAGCCATGATGCAAGAGAATAATATTGCTCAAACCTTCTGGGAAGAAGTAGTGCACACAATAGTACATATCCTTAATAAAGCTCACTTAAGGCCAAGCAGTGACAAGACTCCCTATGAACTATGGCATGGAAAGCCAGCTTCAATCAAACATTTCAGAATCTTTGGAAGCAAGTGTTACATAAAGAATAATGATGAAAATCTTGGCAAATTTGATGCAAGAGCAGATGAAGGGATATTTCTAGGATATGCTTCCAAAAGCAAAGGGTACAAGGGCTACAACAAGTCCCTTCGGAAGATAGTTGAAAGTATTGATGTGAGATTTGATGAAGAACTTCCAAACAACACTAGAGATACAGACTGTGGTAGTACATCAGACAACAATGAAGAAGAAGATCAAAATGATGATGAAACAAGAAAAACATTAGAAGATGCAGGACTGAACTCAAAAACCCCCCCAAGATACACTCAAAAGAACCATCCAGAAGATCAAATCATAGGAGACAAGAATGTAGGAGTGAAAACAATAAGGCAACTAACTGAAC
Source organism: Pinus albicaulis (assembly GCA_034641835.2). Taxonomy (NCBI): domain Eukaryota; kingdom Viridiplantae; phylum Streptophyta; class Pinopsida; order Pinales; family Pinaceae; genus Pinus; species Pinus albicaulis. The sequence continues at coordinate 216,394,981 of CM076577.1, read as the reverse complement.
AGATAGAAGAAGTATACATAGCCATGTTGTCACAAATAGAACCAAAGAAATTTGAAGAAGCCAGCAAGGACAAGTCTTGGGTAAATGCTATGAATGAAGAATTGGACCAAATTGAGAAAAAAAATACCTGGGAATTAGTGCCTAGACCCACTGAGAAAAATTTCATAGGCTCAAAATGGGTATTCAAAAATAAAATGAATGAGGAAGGACAGGTAATTAGGAATAAAGCCAGACTTGTCTGCAAAGGATACTCACAAATTGAAGGACTTGATTACGATGAAACATTTGCCCCTGTAGCCAGAATGCAAGCTATCAGAATGTTCCTGGCATTTGCATGCTACCAGAATTTCAAAGTATATCAAATGGATGTAAAATCTGCATTTCTGAATGGAGACTTAGAAGAAGAAGTCTACATGGAACAACCAGAAGGTTTCTCATTGACAGACAAAGAAGACTATGTGTGCAGACTGAAGAAGGCCCTATATGGACTAAAACAAGCTCCTCGTGCTTGGTACTCAAGGCTGGATAAATATTTGCAAAAACAAGGTTTTAAGAGAGGTGGAGTAGACAGCAATCTATATATAAAAGCCCATGAAAATGAACTCCTGATTGTTGTAGTGTATGTTGATGATATTATGTTTGGAAGCAACAAAGATGAACTAGCAAAAGGGTTTGCTGATGAGATGAAAACAAAGTTTGAAATGTCTATGATTGGAGAACTCAATTTCTACTTGGGACTGCAAATTCAGCAAAAGAACACAGGCACATTCATCTCTCAAGAAAAATACTTAAAAGAAATGCTGAAAATATTCAAAATGGAGGACTGCAAACCTGCGACTACCCCCATGATCACGGGATGCAAGCTATGTGATGATGATGGGTCTGTAGATGTAGACCAAAAACTCTACAGATCCATGATAGGAAGCCTACTGTATTTGACAACTTCAAGACCAGACATCATGCTAGCAGTAGGACTAGTGGCTAGATATCAAGCAGCACCTAAACAAAATCATCTTCTTGCAGTCAAAAGAATATTCAGATATCTACAAGGAACTACACAGTATGGGCTTTGGTATCCTAAAGGCAAAAGCTTCACTTTAACAGCATACACAGATGCAGATTGGGCTAGCTGTGTGGATGACAGAAAAAGTACGAGTGGAGGTGCTTTCTATCTAGGAGAAATCCTGGTGGCATGGTTAAGCAAGAAACAAACATCCATCTCTCTGTCTACAGCTGAAGCAGAATATATAGCAGCAGCAACATGTTGTACACAAGTCATGTGGATGAAGAAAACTCTTCAAGACATGAAGGTAAGCATTGATGAACCTATTTCAATCAAATGTGATAATACAAGTGCTATAAGTATATCCAAAAATCCTGTACTTCACTCAAAAACTAAACATATTCCAATCAAGTATCATTACCTCCGAGAACAAGTGGCTCAGAAGATAGTAAAGCTGGAATATGTACCAACAAAAGAGCAGACAGCTGATATATTTACCAAACCTCTTGCTAGAGAACCATTTCAATATTTGAGAGATAAACTAGGGGTAGTATCTGCAGATGCTGCTCTCTGATATAAAGAGAAAGCACAATTTTAGGGGGAGAAAAAAACGAAAATATCATTCCAGGGGGAGAATAGCCAGCAAGAAAAACATGAATCAGGTCCTCAAGATCAAAGGATTAAGGCAAAAGAACACCAAGTTATTATCCTAAAATTATCTGTATTATTCAAGCATCAAAAGGTCAATTACAGAGCAAAAGGATCAGTAGTGAATCTGAAACATTATATTAAGAATCTGAAACATAAAAGACAAGTAGTGAATTATCATTTTAAGCCTCTCAACATTTTAATTGCTGAATTCAATCATACATCTCAAAGTGTTCTCACAACAAGTCTTATACATCACTATGAAGCAGCATGGTACAAAGTTAGCAGAAGAGGGCCTAAACATAACTCAGAAAGAGGAGGAAGAGAAAGCAATAGGAGAAAGCTACAGAAAAATAGAGAAAAATTGATGTCAAAGGGCAAAAAGCAACCCTTTGCCATTGATGTCAAAGGGGGAGGAAGAGCAAGAAACAGGAGAAAGAGCAGGCAAACAGAGAAAATGTATTGCTACAGAGAAAATATATTGCCATCAATGCCAAAGGGGGAGACTGTTGGAAATGTTGTCATTGATGGCAAAGGAGGCAGCAGATGCAGAGACAGGAAAAGTTACAAGGAGACAAAGACAGATAATGGAAGCAAAGAAGCAAAGGAGACAAGCAGAGGAAGCAAATACGGAGACAGAGCCGTTTTCATAGCAGTAGAGGCAGAGGCAGAGTGACAGAAGCCGTAGAGGCAGAGCCACAAATGTTATTCCAATAATATGTACATATATATATAAATTCAGAGAATCTTTTATACAATCGGGCGTTACACATAACATTCCGGGCGTTTGAATCAGTTAGCATTCACTGTTTGAATTATGTTTGAAATTATCGCCATTTTTTAACAAAGCACTTGTATTCGATTGACATGGAGATTGTATATATGGTAGGTGTGTTATATATATATGGTTTATATATATGCATACACCGAAGAACCAGCGTGAATAGGAGCAGAACCATAGTCAGAGGCGGAACCATAGTCAAAGGCGGAATCATAGTCGAAACAAAAAATTATATATATATAATTGAAATGCGAAGGAATTAGCGTTAAAACGGTGTATTGAACTATTAAATTAAAACCCTGAGCGGAACCTGGAGCGGAGGAGAGGAGTGGAACCGAGACTTGTGAATAGCAACGGTGGGTTGGAGTGAAACCATGGTTTTTTCCGCACCACCATCCGTCGGAAAGCAATATTGGAGGAATGGGCAGCGATTCCATACAGGAATCGACACGTGGCCTGTGGACCGTTTCAAAACTTCCCTTTAAAGTGCGTTTTCGCGCGTTATACATCGACTGAAGACATCAAGCGAAATCGATACACACCGTTGATCTGGAGGCTCGATATCCAATGGCGATCATTCGCAGAACTTGCTCAAAGTTTAACAAAGGCATGCGGAGGTTAGGCCAGGTACGATACGAACATTTGATTGGTCGATTTATCGTAGAGGTAGGGCCCAGAGCCACGGGGTTATTCCAAGTCATTGTTTCGTAGAGTGTTGGATATTAATATAAAATCCCGCCGGTGATAACATTATTATAAATGGTGGAGCCACCACAAAGTGGTGTTTACGGGGGCTCCCATTTCTCCGTACACATCAAATGGGGTGAGGCCCCGTAGTTCATCATAGCCATTGATCGGCGGTCAACGCGCGATCGGCCAGTCAACTACGGGGGGTGCCTTCACGTTAACCTCCGCGTTGTTCGACCTCCCACACTCTGTCGATCTCCTTCAACTTGCTGTCGGTTTAAACTCTGCGCCATCAACCTGTTCATTGTTCTGCTGATTGCGCAGTTGGAAATTAATTGGGCATGAAACTTGAATGCAATTGTACACACAGCTGATGAAAAAGTTGAGCTAAACCAGGACTGTGATGTTGAACCGGGGCTTTGTGGTAACCCTGCTGCATCAAGTGTCACTATACTCTCTTTTCTAAATATATATTGTCCAAATGTATATGTAATTGAGAATAAACCTGAGAAGCAGTTATATATGCAGTTGGTGCACAAAAGCACAGTGAACAGGTGATTAAACACAGGGATAAAAGTATGGGTCTGACAGAGATTCACAGATATTACAGGTTTGACAGGTATACATTCACAGGTGCACACAATTACAGTAAATCAAGGTACACAGAACAGTCACTCAACAAATGCAAAAAAAAAAAAGACAAAGCCAGTAAATCCAAAATCCAGAAAAGGAGCTGAGTGAAATTGAGTTATATAACTAAAAAGGAGCTGAGTGAAATTGAGTTATATAACTGAAAAATGTAAATGTTGTAATTATTTTTATTGTTTGTGATGCAAAGGCAAGTATCCTAAAGAAAAGACAAAATCCCACTGTAGCATGAAATTGTGTACATATTATTATGATTTTTAAATTGAGTTGGATAAAGAAATGAGGAGGCAGAAGACCAAGGGGTATGACCATTCATTTCGAATTCCTAGAAGAAAACAAACAATCATCAAAAATTCTATAAGTAATATCATTTTGAAATGCCAAAGAGTGAGTGAGAAGGGAGAGAAAGAGTGAGTAAAAATAATGCAGAAATAAAGCAGTGAAGCAGAGAGGAAAGAGGAGCTGAGCAGAGAAGAAGGAGAAGCTAATAGAGAATCTGAGAAGATGCAGAGATGATATAGGGCAGATATGAGAATAGATGAATAGCAGAGCAATTGGAACAAGACAGAGCTGATATCCAAGGTAAATCAACAATTGTTTCTCTTTTGAAAGAGTGAGGAAGTTGGAGCTTCCCTATCAAGTTGTAGCTTGATAGATGTTAGTTGTAGCTAACTGAGGTTGGAGCCTCCTGCAGGTTGGTGCCTGCAGAAAATTGATGGGAGTTGGAGCTTCCTTGCAAGTTGTAGCTTGCAGAATTGAGGTAGGAGCCTCCTGTAGGTTGGTGCCTACAGAAAATCAGTGGTGAGAGGGAGTTGGAGCTTGCCTTTGCATCACAAAAATAATAAGATGTGGTTTTCTCCCTTCATGGGTTTCCACTTATATCTGGTGTCTCTGTGCATGATGTCTATGTGTTGATGTGGTTTATCTAATCTGCTTAATACTTGTTGCTCACATATTAAGACTGCTGTTACATTAGCAAATCTATTTGATACTTGCTACTCACTAATAAAGATTGTTCACATATTAAGTTGATCATGAAGTGAAGGTGTAAATAAGTTTTAAGAGAAAATTTTAAAAGTCCATGTATGTATTAAACTGATTCACCCCCCCACCCCCCCCTCTCAGTTTAATTAAGGGTTCAACAAAGAAATCATGGTTTGTGGGCATGGACATCACAGGGTTAGTTATCCTCCTCCTTATTAATGAAAATTCTGTATTTGGTTTAGATAGAGAGTCTTTATACCTCGAAAAGAAGCTTTAAATGATTGTGAATTCTAATAAAATAAAATAATGTTGATTATGTCTAGGTATGTCACATGCCCTGAGTCTACATACAATAATCATAACTTGGAAGAAGTCCCGTGTATGAGGAATTGATATTTATTATAAGATCACATAAAATTGAAGTGTTGAGATAAAGATTAGTGTTGGTTGGAAATAATTTTTTACTTTGAAAAAATTATAAAGTAGCTATTTATGGTTTTGGGAAAAAATATTTTTCTCTTTAACATGTTTGTTATTTTATTGATTTTTTGTGGTTTTGAATTTTGATGTTGTAATATTTCTATGGAGATTTGATGAAAATCAAGAAAATTTAACAAGAAATAATCTCAAAATTAAAATGTATATACTTGTCTATCTTTTTTTTAAAGGTTGATATGTCACCATGGAGAGTAAGGCTATGATAATTTACTTACCAGCCTAGATTCATTTTAATTCCATATCTATCAAGCATCGAGAGGGATCAAATCTCTCGATGTACAAACCTTTTTTTTTAGTGTAAAACGTGAGGAAAGGTTTGCACCTCGAGAGATTTGATCCCTCTCGGCGCTTGATAGATCCAGAGTTAAGATGGATCTAGGATGGTTTCAGTCGTGTGCTGGTAAGGAAAATCTATCAAATATATGATTAATTTTATCCATAATATGTGAATACATCTAATATAAATATAATCATTTTATATATGCTAAATATGTCTCATATTTATTTGGTCATTTTAATTTTAAATTTTTCTTAGTTACGTTAGTTTGTTGAGATGATAAATATTGTTAATAACTTTAATGCTGAAAAATGATGAATAAAATTTGTGAATGCAAAGTGCCAATGTAATAGTGTTGAATGATAGAAAATGTGAATTATAAGAATGCAGTCAATTACAAATAGTATTCATTGTGATCAATCTCAAATTATTTCCTTCTATTATTCTTATTGTCACCCTTGTTAGTTTTTCATCTTTTCATATCGATTATATGAAAAGGATAGTTGAAATCATAAACCATTTAAATATTTAGCTCAAACTATTGCACTAAACATCATACATTGTCTCTCTTTCTCTCCAATATTAATATTTTGAGTTACTATAACACAAAAATCAATGTAAATTGTCAATAATTTTGTGTGATTACACTGAAATCAATGCACAATGTTAATCCAATCACTTTAAAATGTACGATCATACATCCAATTACATCAAATCAAAAATAAATGTCTACATTGAAATAAATGAATCTAATGCAAACAATCAAATATGATTAGAAAACAACATCTACACTGAAATCAATGCATCTAATGTAGGTAATCAAATAGGATTAGAAATCAACATCTACACTGAAATCAATGCATCTAGTGCAAGTAAGAAAATAAGATTAGAAACCAATATCTACACTTAAATCAATGGATCTAGTGCAAGCAATCAAATAGGATTATAAATCAACATCTACACTAAAATCAATGCATTTAGTCCAGGCAATCAAATAGGATTAGAAATCATCTACATTGAAATCAATGCACCTAGTGCAAGCAGTAAAATATAATTAGAAATCAACATCTACGCTGAAATTAATGAATCTAGTGAAAGAAATCAAATAGGATAAGAAATCACCATCTACACTAAAATAAATGCATTTAGTGCGAGAAATCATATAGGATTAGAAATCATCTACATTGAAATCAATGCATCTAGTGCAAGCAATTAAATATAATTAGAAATCAATATCTACACTAAAATAAATGCATCTAGTGCAAGAAATCAAATAGTATTAGTAATCACCATCTACACTAAAATCAATGCATACGGTGCAATAAAACTTCTTCCCTCTCTCCCCCCTCCAACTACATCTCTCTTTCTCTCCATCTCTCCACTCTCTCACATCCTCCCTCTTCCTTCCTCTCTCTCCATTTCTCTCCCACCTCTCTATTTCTCTCTCTCTCTTCACCCTCCAACCCTATTACTATATCCCTCCATATCTCCTTCTCTCCTCCTTTCTCTTCATCTCTCCTTCTTTATTTATCTCGCCCCAAAAAATACATACTCTGTCTCCATCTCTCCCTTGTCACTCCATCTCTCTCTCCACCTCTCACTCTCTATGTATTTCTTCTTCCCTCCCTCTCTCCCCCTCCAAATCCATCTCTCTATCCCTCCCTATCTCCTTCTATCTCCTCTCTCTCTCTCTCTCTCTCTCTCTCTCTCTCTCTCTCTCTCTCTCTCTCTCTTTGTTTTCCCTCCAATTTTCTCTCTTCCCCCATCACTTTGTTCCTTTCTCTCAAGTCCTCTCTCTTGTCCTTCCTCTCTCTCCATTTATCTCCTACCTTCCTCTAAATTTTCCTCTCTCTCTCTACCCTCCACCTCTTTCTTCCCCCATCTCTCTCTCTCTCTCTCTCTCTCTCTCTCTCTCTCTCTCTCTCTCTCAACATATACACTAAAACCAATGCATATAGTGCAAGAAATTAAATAGGATTATATATCACCATCCACACTGAAATCAATGCATCTAGTTCAAGAAATCATCGTCTCTTCCCCCCCCCCCCCCCCCTCCCCCCCACCCTCCAACTCCATCTCTCTTTCCCTCCCTCTCTCTAGTCTCTCACATCCTCTCTCTCTTCCTTCCCATCTCTCTCTCTCTCTCTCTCTCTCTCTCTCTCTCTCCAACTCTATTACTCTATCCTTCCATCTCTCTTTCTCCCCACATTCCCTCCATATCTTCTTATTTTTCTCTTTATCTCACCCCCAAACTTACACACGCTCTCTATATTTCTCCCTTATCAATCCCTCTCTCTCTCCACTTCTCACTCTCTATGTATTTATTCTTCCATCCATCATCTCCTCCTCTGAATCCATCACTCTATCCCTCCCTCTCTCCTCCTATATCCCTCCATCTCTCCTCCTCTCTCTCTTCCTTCCTCTCTCTCCCTTCCTCTCCTACCTCCCTCTCTCTTCCCCCATATCTCTCTCTCTCTCTCTCTCTCTCTCTCTCTCTCTCTCTCTCTCTCTCTCTCTCTCGTTGCCCTCTAATCCTCTCTCTTCCCCCATCACTCTTTCTCTCTCTCTCAAAATATGTTATTATATTCATCCCTTTATCATTATCTCTCCTTTTTTCCCCATTATCTCTATCTATGCTTCTTTTTCTCTTCATCTCACCCCTGAATATACAAAATCTCTCTCCATATCTCCCTTTTCACTCCCTCCATATCTCCTTATTTTTCTCTTTTTCTCACCCCCAAACATACACACACTCTATATTTCTCCCTTGTCACTCCCTTTATCTCTCCACTTCTCACTCTATGTATTTATTCTTCCATCCCTCATCTCTCCCTCCAACTCCATTGCTCTATCCCTCCCTCTCCTCCTATATCCCTCCATCTCTCCTCCTCTCTCTCTTCCTTCCTCTCTCTCCCTTCCTCTCCTACTTCCCTCCCTTTTCCCCCATCTCTCTCTCTCTCTTTGCCCTCTAATCCTCTCTCTTCCCCATCACTCTTTCTCTCTCTCTCAAACTATGTTACTATAACCCTCCCTTTCTCCTTCTCTCTCTTTCTTTTCTCCATTTTCTCCATCTATGCCTCTTTGTCTCTTTACCTCGCCCCCAAATATACAAACTCTCTCTCCATATCTCCCTTTTCATTCCCTCTCCCTCTCCACTTCTCCCTCTCTATGTTTTTGTTATTCCATCCCTCTATCCCCCTCCAAGTCCATCTATCTATCCTTCCCTCTCTCCTCTCTCTCTCTCTCTCTCTCTCTCTCTCTCAACCCTATAATCCTCTCACTATCTCCCTCCATCTCTCCTCCTCTCTCGCCCCTTCATATTTATGTCTCCCTCTCCCTCTCTTACCCTTCTATACCTCTCCCACTCCTCTCCTTCTCTCTCTCTTTGTTCCTCCTATCCCCTCTCCTTGATTTTATCCTCATCTCTCCCTTGTCACACCCCATATCTCTTCACCTCTATCACTATATGTATTTTTTTTCCCTCCCATATATATCTAGTTAACATATATTAGATTTAATAATAATAATAATAATAATATTAATATTTTAATATCAATATTAATATTAATATTAGGGATAATAATGTTTTCTTTTTTTTGCATGGTATTAACAATAATTTGGCCCATAGGCTTCACCTAAATAAAACTTGTTTTTGTAGTGTTCATAAATATAAAGAGGTTTATGGAGTAAATATCAAAAGTGATTTTTTTTATTTACCATGGTATTTGGCCCATAGGCTTGGTATATAATCAGATGTTGATTTATAATGATATTCGATATGTTTTTATATATTTATCATGTCTCTTTATACATATTTTATATTTATTTATTTATTTACCATACCTCTTTTATAAATATGGTATTTGGCCCATGGTATTAATAATAATTTGTCCCGTGGTATTTGGCCTATAGGCTTCACCTAAATAAGACCTCTTTTTTTAGTTTTTGTAAATATAAATAGGTTTATGGAGTAAATATAAAAAGAGGTTTTATTTATTTACCATATATTTGGAGTAAGTCTAAAAATATTTTTTATTTATTTACCATACCTCTGGTTTATTTATATTTTTATTTATTTTCCATACCTAAACCTACTTACATTTTAAATTTATATTATGTTTATACATAATAATAATTAGGTTTATTTTTAAATAGGACAAACATTGTATCAAAAATGTTAAATTTTAAAAATTACATTTACTTTTACATGTTTACATTTTTTACGTGAGATCTACCCCATACTAGGTTGTAGAGATAATACATTGTTATATTTTAATAATTAATATTATCCTATTAAAAAGGTCAAAAAGTTATATATAATCTAAATAATCAAGTTATATATGATTTAAGATTCAAGTTAATGTTTTGACAGACATTAACAAAAATTATTTTTATTAATTTTTTAAGACATGACGATCTTACACATCTGGGTCATACTGGATTGTAGATTGTGCCTCTCGGCGCAATTATGTAAGTATAAGTTAGATCAATGTTGCATGAAGTGGGTATGTTTTTTTGGAAGTGGAGTGTGGAAGCGTGATTTTCCACAATTACTCAAAAGAAAAGTGTCATGGAAGTGTGTGTAGAAATGGAATTCATAGTACATTAATGATTAATTATTTAGCCATCAACCATCTTAAATCTAGATTCTTATCCTATTCTCTAACTATTTCCTCTACCTCAATTCTCTAGGGACATTGGTCAACATTTCCCAATTTTAATTAAACTACTTTAGAATATGTTAGTGCTGGGATCATCACTTGGATTGTGACAAGTGCCTGACCAAATGCATCTTAAGCTCAAGGGATTTTCTTACGACTTGAATGAGTTTTTTCGAAAGTGGTTGGGTATCACACACACTGAAAGATATTTTGAATATATATGAATCTCTCACACATATAAGGGCACTGATGTATAATGTGGTAACAGGATTAGGTTTGTAGCTTAATGGTTAGATAATAGAAGATAATGGTAGCTATGTAAAACAAAGGTCTACAGTTAAGAGGAAATGATTACACAAATTCTAGACCTATAATGTACAGTGAAAGAAAGTTGTAAAAATACTTATAAAAGTCTCACTCTACATTTGAAGGATCCCATTCATAGAAAGCTTCCAACTAACATGACAAAACCAACCAGGAATGCTTGAAACATCAATATTGACAAAAACAGATTGCTCATGTATGTTCATTTAAAAGACTTACAAGAATATGAAACATGATTCAATTCAACCTCAAAGAATTACCATAAACTATCTTCATTTAATACTAAGTATGGAATCCTTGATAGCAATGCTTAAAAAAACAAAATAAGATTACATGAAGGTTTATATTACTGATAGTAACATGAGGCAGAACTGTGTAAATCATAATCTGGAATGAAATAATGAATAATGGAAACACATAAGAAGATGAAAAATACACACAACACACAAGTTCTGAATCCTCAAGAGTGCTTCTAGATATATTATGTATTAAAAAAAATATAACAAAATATGCAATGAAAATTACAACCAACTAACCCTCTTTCTCCTTACATTACACATTATGTATACAAAAAAGGATTTCTATAAAAATCCTCCATAAAAAGTGAAAATCTACTTTTGAGACTTTATTACAACCCTCTACATATAGTAGAGCTTATCCAAAACATAAAACTATAATTGAAATAGAAATGAAGAAAGATCATGGAAGCATGGAGTTCAAGGTGGCTAATTTAAGGTGATTGAGTGCTCCTCGTTGCTTGGAAAAATTGCCTCCACAAAAAGTGAAATCTACCAAATGAAAAGAAAACATGTACCTTTATCTGCAAAAGTGTAGGAGCAGCTAACTGAAAGGAGTAACCAACTAGAAGATAATCACCTTTCAAGTTAGCAATACCTCTTGTTTTAATAGGTCTTCAATATTCGAGTAACAATAAATAACATGACCAAGATAAGAGATATATCTTCAAGCTTTGAGGAGTTGTTGTTATATTTGTTGATAGATATCAAAATATTTTAAAACAAGTGCTGCCAAAAATCCCTGAAAAACCTGTGATTGTCTCTGAAATCCTACCTATGATTTTCAAAGAATGCTGATATTGGCCACGTATCGGGATGAGAGTGGAGGGGAGTGAGGTGAAGCGTGGGAATGGAAGGTAAGTGAAAGGCGTGGGAATAGAACAATAAGCGGGAGAAGCTACTAAGTGGAATAATAATGAGTGGGAGGAGTAAGTGAATTAAAATATATCACAATCACAATCATGGAGTGGAGTGGAGTGAATACATTATCGGGGCAGAATTGCAATGTGATATATCGAAATCACAAGACGGAGGACTTATCGCATATTGAGGTATCGCATATCAGGGATTGGAGGATTATAACATTTCGCAATCAGAGGAGGCAACATGGATGGTTAGTAATAGGATTTTTGATATGTGATAAGAAAAGTGACGTGGCAGTAAGGTTATCAGATGCAGAGCTACGATGTGATGCAGAGTTATGATGCGATATATTGCATCGGGGATTCAGGAGTGGGAAACATAAGGTGATAACAAATTATTTTGTGATCTGCGATTGCGAGATATTGATAGCAATAAATGATTGCACGATAATGGTAAGGTGGGTCCTAGGAGCAAGTGCGATTGTGCAATAGTGATAAGTGATATTGCATCGGGGGTTTAGGAGCGGACGTGAATGCATTGACAATTTGATATTTTCGATGAAGTAGGTCTCATTAATGGTTTTAAATAAAAAAGGTGATAAATAATAGAAATTTAATAAAGCGGCCCAAAGTGTAACAAAGGAGTTTTGAAGTGTTTAAACGCTACAAGAGTGTAACAAAGGAACCCAATGGTAAGATAAAAAAGCATAACATAATTGAATTTGGAGGGTTTCAAGTGGATTTAAATGGAATTTTAGCATTGGACTTAGCAGCAGTAAATAAATCCAAGACTGAAATCCAAGAGGTGGCTCAAAAGAAATCCCTCTAGGTGGGTTAAACAAGTCTCCCACACCTAGTTGTCTTCAGAAAATGCTCGATGAAGGGGCTGCAACAATGAATGAACAAGAGCTAGAATAACAATGTTATTTTATTAAGCCTGAGTACATGAAGATATGTATAGTCAAAAAATGTATGATATAGCAAAAATGAGATACAAATCCTTGAGGAAAGAGTCACTCAAGCAATACAATGCAACCACATCTTTGGAGGTTAATATTCCAAATATGGAACAGCTACAACAAATATAATATATTGAGATATCCCAAAGTTTTGACTTTATCAAATCATGGACATAAAAATGTATATCAGCTCATAAGATGCACAAGTAACATTTAACCAGCAAATGAATGATCAGTAGTAGAGATCTACCTCACTATTCTCTCTCGAAGTGAGGAAATGCAGCATTATGGACCATAAAAACATCATTTTCATAAAATAACACAATAAATATAGGAAATGGGACTTGTATCCCATGTTTTATACATTATACATCTCCCATACTCAATTTGAGCTTAAACAAATCATTCTAGCTAACTTAAACAGATCTCCCCCAGCTAGAGATAGTTCAAAAACACCCCCAATCCCATGAATTTCATCTAAAGAATTTATGAAGAATATGAGAGCGTAATTCCCATGAAGGTTTCTACACAAAATTATGAAATAATATTGATCATAGGTTTATATTAATCATGTAGCAAATAAATGGAGGTTTAACCTCTTTTATAGTAGAAATAAGACACCCGACAAGGGTTTCCAGCATTACACATGTATGAAAGGTAGTACTGCAGAAAATAATGTAGTATGCTGCAACTATGTATTAAACATGACTGAATACAACATAAAATAGATGATCAATACAGAAATTGGCCAAATGCCCTCCTTATTAGATCTTTCGGAGGGAAATAAACATCTCCTCCTCAAATACTAGCACAAAATCCAGGGGTCCAACCCTGTTACTGTTGCACCTGCATAAAAGACACAGTTTATAAAGGGAACTGTGCTGTAGATGTATATGGCTGATTGGCCCTAAGCCAAATGATGAAATTGAAGCTCTGATCCTTCCCTTTAGATCCCTTAAGCAAGCTAATCCAAAGAGAGGATGGAATCCCTGCCCGAGAATTCCTTGCACTAAATAGTGTTGCAACCACAGCTAAACAGCTGAAGCATGCAAGTAGTCAAAAGAAAAAAGATGGATGATTACAGAATGAATTCCTTGTTCCTCTCCCCTTATTTTTATCCTTGGCGAGCCTCCTCACCTTGGGCCCCACACATTGTTGAGGTGACTTCTTAGTGAATATTCCTCCTCCAAAACTACACTGTCTTTGTTGGCTTCCCTCCTCTTGTAGCTGTGCTCTTCACTTGGTAAACTGCACCTAGTTCTCCTGTATTTCCCCCTTTTACACCAATTTATCTGTAATCCAACTCTCACATGTGTGTCTAGGCTGATCCTTGTTCACATTGAGCTAGTTTATTTGGATGATCTCTTCCTCCTCAAGAATGCATGTTGACTTAGTCAAACTTGACTTTGTCCACATCTATTTTATCCTTTTTCACACTTGAAAGTGTAAAATCCAGCTCCTAAGGTGATCCCCTTCCATACTAAGATGGAAATTATTCATATTTTATTTTTCATGGGCCTCCTTACCCATTTATTCCTCTCCTAGGTGAAAGCATCAAAATCTAATATTCCAATTTGCTTGTATGCAAATTTTGGAATATTACAGTCCTTCCCTCCCAAATGTTGCTTGTCCTCAAGCAACTACAAGGATAGGACTGAAGAGGTTCCTCATCTCCCTTGTAGCAACCTCATAAGATGAAATCTTCCAAGGATCAAGGTTTTGCATCATCAATATATCTCCAAGTTTCCCCTCCCAAGTAAACCAGCTAGATTTTGGTGAACACCCCAAATAGCTATCATTATGTGACAATAAGATATCAATGGGGGCAACAAAGGGTGGTCTGAAGGCCTCCTTGAGGCATGTGGTCTGATATATATATTGGGATCTACCATCCCCATGTGAATCTCCCATCCCCAAGCTATCATCCATACAAAATGAGTTGCCTCCCAACATGGAAACTCCTGAAAATCCTCCTCCACCTTGAGCTCCTGCAAAGAAGGTGGGCTGAAATTCTGAACATGGTAGACAAAGTGGCCTACCCCGTGATTTCCTCCTCTCCACTTAAGATAAGTTCAAAGAATTTGTTGATCTTTGGCTACAATAATGTTGCCCTCAAATGGCAAGAAGGAAACTATACCTCCAAAGATCCCTTTCCCAACGTTGTGAATCAAGCTGGCCCAAACCATCTCATACATGATGGATAAGAAATCACCACCATATGGCATCCCATGCTCCCCTTAGAACATGTAATGTAGAAAGTGTGGGGATGCTCCTCCCCCAAGAACACATCCACCCAATGTGTTCCTCCCCCAATCATGCTCCCCATAAAGACAAGATAAACATTAGCAAATGGGCTCATGAACATCATAGAAATGAAAGAAATACTGAAGGTTTCATGTGGTTTTGGAAGGTACCAACAGTCTCCCAAGTGGTCACAACGCAGTCTTCCCCACTGCAACTTCAAAAAATAGGTTGGCAAGTTGTTCCTTGACAAATGGCTTGTTATGTAAGTCATCACATCCACTAGTAAATAGTAGATGACTGAATGTATCAACTGAGCATACAAGGAGTACCCAAACACTTGCCCCAGGTCATATAGTAGATGGATATCTCCATCACAATAGCTGGCCAGAAGTGGTCCATGGAGCCTAAAGAAAAACTTGCCCCTTTGTAGAGAAATGCACTGCAAGGAAATGGTAAGAGCATGAAAATATTGTGTTGAACAATCAATAAATGAAAAAAAAAAATCTTACCATACAATGAAAGTAAGATGGTGACAGGATCCACAAATGGGCCCTCCATAGTGGTATGACATGCCTCTATGAAGAGGAATAAACCATATGTTACATGAAGATCCCCATCCTCATGCTTGGAAGTCCAAGTTAACGAGAACATACTACAGCAATAGATGAATTCATCCACTACTATATCAGTCTCACCTCTTCCATGTCCACCAAGTGCATCAAATGTGAAGTGATCCTGGGAACACTCCATCAACAAGTTCCTGATCTAAGGTGACAATGTTGTTGGCCTATGTAAATAGGCTCTTGCCATCTCATAAATCCATTCTCTAACATGTTCAACATCAAAGACTCCTCCCATAATGTTGTCATCTCCTCCTACTGCAACATCATGCAAAATTTGAGAGAAAATATGCCCTTGCTCTCTCTCAATCCTCCAAAGCAACAAATGTATTTGCTGCCTCATCATACCTCCATCATACAACCCATGTGGTGAAAACATAATGACCATATCATCATAATGCATCAACACTCCTTGGTTCTCCTTGATGTAAGTACCCTGCCAAGTCCCTTCCATCCAAATATGCTTGGAAAAAGGATATGTCTCATGATGGCCAAACTCTCTCAAGAGAAGCCAATACAGCCAAGCCTCTTGTTGCTTGGTATCATATATTTGCAGGTAGCCTACTAGATTCTTGCTCTCCATCCACTCCCATTCCTCCCAATGTGAGGTCCCCCCATCATGATCAACCTTGGTACCCTTCCAAAGAAGACTACCCTCCTCCCACATAAAATTTTCCTTCTTGCATTCCATAGGATGCTGAAATGCAACTCCTTGGAGATCTCCTAGGAAATATCTCACACCAATGATCATCTTGAACCCATAAGGATCCAAGTGGGCTGAAGGCAAAGCCTCCCCACTACTATTGTTTGACAGCGCTGATAGCCTCTCCAATGATATATTTGCTGCCTCATACTCCATCTCAAAGTTCATAACATCCTCCAAAAGATCACACTCCAACCTCAAGGGCTGTATGCTACTCAACAGGGGTCCATGAGAATGATGGTTCATATTTTACTTGAACCATTCAAGCTTGCACTGTGCAGTGAAATCCTGCTGCTCTACCTCAGCAATAATGTTTGACCCTTGGTCATATGAAGACAAATTCCCACAATTTCTATAAATATTTGTTGCAATAATGAAAGGTGGAAATTTTCCCATACCTTGATGAGATGTGGGAGCCTCTTGTAGGGCTGCAAAGGCTCCTCCCTCCAATGTAATGTCTTCCCTAACTACTGATGTAGGTGGCTGCTCCTCTCTGAGTGTGACAATGTTAATACAAGGCTCCTCAAGTGGAGAAGAGGACTCCTCCTCCTTTTATCCCTAATTTTTAAACCTTTTGATTACTCCTTGAGTGAAATCTGTAAGATTAGACACCTGTGTATGATTCACATGGTTGAACCACCAAGATCTTGCCTCTCCCTCCAAGTGCAGCGCTGAGATCTCCACAACCTCTTTTTCCACTACTGGATGTAATAGTAAAAATGACTTCAACCTCATCACCCAATATTCTGCTGTATATAGGGGTGATCCATCAAAGGTATAAAATAGGAATCTATTGCCCCTTATCATCTTGTTGCTGCATGGCCTTCTTTCCTCTCTCATTTGGGTAAACTGAGGAAGATCTAAGATCTCTTTGAAAGTCCTAGGTTGGCACTTGTATTCTACCAAATATCCACTTAGGATCTGATGTTCCATGGGGTCTTCTTACTCTCCTCTTGCTCTATGAGAGCAGGAAGTGCATGCACCTCTTTCTTCATCTTAAAACCTCTTAGAGGTCTCACTACAGCTCTGTCCTCCTTGAAACCCTTTTGGAGTTTCAATGCATCTTTCTTCTTTCATCTTAGATCTGAAAACTCCATCATTTTTTCCCCTCTTCTTATGATCTTCTGATTGGATATGAAATCCATAGGCTGAGCCAAGATGGCAGCTCCAATAACACTGTAATATTCCAAATATGGAATAGCTACAACAAATAGAATATATTGAGATATCCCAAAGTTTGGACTTCAGAAAATCATGGAAATAAAAATGTATATCAGCTCATAAGATGCACAAGGAACATTTAACTAGCAAATTAATGATCAGTAGCAGAGATCTGCCTCACTATTCTCTCCCGAAGTGAGGAAATGCAGCATTCTGGACCATAAAAACATCATTTTCAGAAAATAATGAAATAAATATGGGAAATGGGATTTGGATCTTGTGGTTTATACATTATACATCTCCCATACCAAATTTTATCTTAAAAAAATCATTCTAGCTAAGTTAAACATATCTCCCCCAGCTAGAGATAGTTCAAAAACACCCCCAATCCCATGGCTTTCAACTACAGAATTTCTGAAGACTATGAGAGCCTAATTCCCATGAGGCTTTATATAGAAAATTATGAAATAATACTGATTATAGGTTTATATTAATCACATAGCAAAGAAATGGAGGTTTAACCTCTTTTATAGCAGAAATAAGACACCCAACAAGGGTTTCTGACATTACACATGTATGAAAGGCAGTACTGCAGAAAATAACATAGTCTGCTGCAACTCTGTATTAAACATGACTGAATACAACATAAAATATCTGATCAATACAGAAATTGGCCAAAGGCCCTCCTTATTAGATCTTCCGAAGGGAAATAAACACCTCCTCCTCAACTATTAGCACAAAATCCAGGGGTCCAACCCTGCTACTCCTCCACCTACATAAAAGATGTAGTTTCTGAAGGGAAATACACTATAGATGTATATGGATGATTGGCCCTAAGCCAAATGATGAAATTGAAGCTCTGATCCTTCCATTTAGATCCATTAAGCAAGCTGATCCAAAGAGAGGATGGAATCCCCGCCCGGGAATTCCTTGCAGTAAACAGTGCTGCAACCACAGCTAAACATCTGAAGCATGCAAGTAGTTAAAATACCAAATATATATGATTAATGAATGAATTACTTTCTTCTCTCCCCTTATTTTTATCCTTGGTGAGCCTCCTCACCTCGAGCCCCACATATTGTTGAGGTGACTTCTTAGTGAATATTCCTCCTCCAAAATTGCACTGTCTTTGTTGGCTTCCCTCCTCTTGTAGCAGTGCTGTTGACATGGTCAACTGGACCTAGTTCTCCTGTATTTCCCCCTTTCACACCAATGTATCTTCAATCCAGCTCTCACATGTGTGTCTAGGATGATCCTTGTTCACATTGAGCTAGTTTATTTGGATGTTCTCTTCCTTCTCAAGAATGTATGTTGACTTAGTCAAACTTGACTTTGTCCACATCTATTTTTCCCTTGTTCACACTTGAAAGTGTAAAATACAGCTCCTAAGGTGATCCCCTTCCATGCTAAGATGGAAATTATTCATATTTTCTTGTTCATGGGCCTCCTTACCCATTTATTCCTCTCCTAGATGAAAGCATCAAAATATAATATTCCAATTAGCTTGTATGCAAATTTTGGAATATTACAATTTTGTTTAAAAATGATAAAAAAATTGACACATTTTAACCCTCCAAGGCCTTCAACCATAATTTAGGAGACAAGAGAGGATAAAAGACACAACTAATAATGATGAACACAGTTTGAAAAAATTACAGTGCTAACAGAATCCAAGCCTTAAAATATGGTAGAAAATGCCTAACATGATTGATAAAAGATTTTGACTTGAGTGAAGGGTACATTTTTTCTAACGCCGTGAAAAAGGAGTTCAACAATCAACACTACCAACACTGGGGAACATATAGGGCTTCCTACTCTTAATTAAATTCCAATTGCATACCCTCATACATGATATAATCTAATGAAATGCCAAAATCTCATTGATCTTGAAATCTTCAACAATGTTAAGTTCATGGAATTTTGAATGGAAAATGATATTATATTTTCTCCATATGAAACAAAATGAGGTTGGAACCATTCTCAAATATCCTAATTCATTTCATGGTAAGGTTAAAAATTTAAGTAAAAGGATGAAAATGAAAGATAACGGGGAATGTACTTTATCTTTCATTTTCATCCTTTTACTTTAAGAATTTAACATTGCCACTAGGGATCATGCACAAAGCATCTAGAGAGAATCAAGGGAGCACCTTGGTATTATCTAGGAAACACGGTTCCTCACATAGTGCTTCAAAAATTCCAGTAATCATGTAAACCCAACCCAAAGCGTGGTTCTACTTTTTGAAAGTGTGGTTCCACATGGTGCATGGTTTCGGTGTCTGGTGTGTGGGGGTGTGGAGGTTTCCGCAACATTGAGTTGGATAGTAATAAGAAAAGCATGTTTCCTATCATAGTTTTGAACACTAGTAAAATTCACTCAAGGATAAAGAGAGGGTGGATTATAAATTTTATTTCCTAGTTTTGCTATTGTGGGGTGTTAGAAGGGGATTCAATTCATAATGGTGACATCATTAAGCATATAGTATTATTCTAACTAACTTATTTAAATAGCAACTATGGTGTTATAGTGAGGTTGATAAGAAGAAAAAAATGTTTTACTACAAAGAGACCATCAACTCTATGTTATAAGATCAAATTATCTCTATAATATTACTAGCATCATGAAGAAGCTAAATATTGCAAAAGTAAGAACAAAATCCCATGAATTTTACAGTGAAATTGGGAGGAGGATTAGACATAAAGCATCCTATATTTATAGTATTTTTAAACTTTGCAATTCTAACAAATTAGAAGATGTAAAATATTTTCTCTTAACACACACAACTTACATGGAAATTACATCTCATTTTCAAAACAGTTGTAATACCATTAATATTAATTGTGTTAACCTATGAAAATCAAGTGAACTTGGTAGTTTTTTTTTTGGTGGGATACAACCCACAAGGGATTTGAATTGGTGACTTATCACAAGGAGTGTCATAATAGTGCACCCATTCATTGTCAATCCAAAGCTTCATGGACAAGTGAGCCTGGTAATCATATTTCCAGACTATTTGAAATTAAAAGAAACATAATTAAAAAAAATAACTAACTTTTACTTGTAAAGGTTCATAAACCATTCTATTCTTAATAAATGGTAAATTATCCATCATCATGATCAAATAGTCGAAAATACATATATTGAAACTAATTTATTTAATAATATCAATACCAATATACTTAGTGAGAGTAAATAAGGCATATGCATGTTTTCATAATTGGCATACATGTGCTTTATAACTTAACTAACTTAGGAAATTTATATCTATAAATTATTATTATTATTATTATTATGATTATGATTATTTAGCCGATATTTGATAATTTTTTATTAATGGTGCCCATAACTAAAGAAAAAAATCTCCAATGGCACCTTCATATTTTTCCTATCAAATAAGAATTCCTTTTTCAAATTTTTAGTGGTTACAAACATACTAGCATGCCATTTACAACAACTATAAAAGGAAATTAAAAATGTAGATGTTTACAAAATGTTTAACTTAGTTATGTTTTAGAGTTGGCTACAAAGGGATATGAGGCTAGCCCACATGTTTTGTTTTTTTTAATGATGTTTTCCAAATTACTAATTTTTGTCTTTGTCCTCTATTTGAGATATGATTTCTCCTATAGATGTGGAATATGAAATTAGTTATTTTCTTGGATATTGGATTCATCCCTTGATTTTGTAGCAAACCATTTCAATTTCTTATGTTTTCCTCCACATTATCTTAGAATTCCCATGATCTTTTCATATTGATCATATTGTTTCCTTTCCATGTTATGCATAATTGCTAAGAGGGACTTGAGGGAAATATAATTATTGGATAAAGACTCTTCATACCTCCTCAAAATCTTACAAATATATTTTATATCTTGTCAATCCATTATTCTCAATTCCAAAAGGAATATTTTTTTTCTACTATTGAATCTAAAGACTAATGTGATAAAAGAAACTCCAAGAACCCTCTTAATGAAATTACATAGTATTGATCCAAAATAGGGTGACTATTTCAAAGTTTAAAATATTACCTAATTCTACTCCACTTCACCAACATAAAAACCTTAACCAAGAGGTAAATCCTCTTTTCCATTAAGAGAACTATCCCCATTAACAAGATTAAACTAGACAAACAAAAACCAGACCCCAGAGAGATTAAGGAACTAGATTTATACAACCGACAATTCCTCAAAAAATTAGTATTATAGGATCACTACCACACATCAAATACAATACTATAATCCTAAATTAAAACAAAGAAATTGAAACAAATAAAAACACAAAGTCACTTCCACTACAAATAGAATACTCACCCAAAAAACTTGTACCAAATAAAGATACATGATATCATTTGGATGAAGAAAAAAAATTTGATGCATCATAAGATTTCACTCTATGAGGATTGAATGTTTAACTAAAACAAAAATAACCATAAACATTTAGTAATAGGGTCACAATCCTTCCACACAACCAACCATAGAGAAAAATCCCAAATAGAAATACAGATACTAACAAAAAGAAGATACTACTTAACATAACTCGTCCAACATTTAACTGTATCTTCCAAAACCTTAGTTTAAATAGTCCCACCATGCATAATGGAAAATAAATTATTCGAATAACATATTATCTCTCTTACACCAATTTTAGGATACTTCATGAGAGATTTGTACTTGAGGCTCCATCTCGTAGGCTTGACACGTGCTTGTCTTTAATGCTTCTCCAAATAGAAAATTTTCATATCTATTAAATGGATTTGAAGGGTGTTCTTAGGGATATAAGATATAGATACAACCCCATTTTTTTAACGTTAGTTATGATAATATTTAAGCTTCATTGTCCATGCCATTTTCCTTGTCATTATGCTTTCTTAGAACATGGTAGAAAGAAATGTTGGCCACCTTATTTGTACATTTTTTTATTATAGAGAGGATTTAATCTAATGCAAAATATTTTAGAAATTCCTAATGATTTAGTGACTTGATTACAATCCTTGAATCACCTAATACTACCAATTCTCTCAATACCAAACTAGTGATGATGTAGAGTCCTTGGAGCAGAGCATAAACTTTAGCTTGGTTGTCCACTACAATTCATATCCTACAAGCATAGACACATTCATGTTTCCATCCTGGGTAATAGATGACCCTCCCACTCTTTCTACCCTTGGATTGCCTTTTTATGCTCCGTGAAAGAAGAATATATGATCTCCTCTTTGATTTCCATTCTTTGAACTCTCAATTTCCCAAGTTTAATTTCCAATTGGAGATAAATGTGTGCATCTAAACTTTTCCATCATGAGACATTTGGATTTTTTCCACATACATTATGGTTCTCAAACGTGCTTGAATTTTATGTTGTTTCCAGCTAGACATATTTTCCATAAAATGAATTTTGGCAAGGATGCCTAGATTCATTGGAAAATATTCTTCCCTTTGATTTTAAATCTATACAATATGATTCAATTAGTGAAAATACCATTCCATAATGTTAAACCTAAAAATATTACTTCTCATACCTATATTACAAAAGGGAATTCCATAAATAAGTGTCTACCCATTTCCTCTTCTTCTCTACACACAAAAACTATTTTTGGCTCTGAATCCTATTTTTAAATATTATCAACCATTAGAATTATTTTATGAACAAGTAGCCAACATAAGATATTAATTTTTTGCAGACCATTCAACAACTAATACGTGTTCCAATTTATAGACCTCTGAGGTAAGATTGGAGTTTGTGTATATATTCATTGTTGATAGTGAAACCAAAGGGACCCCATCCAACTTTATACAAAATCCCTTTTTTGAGGTGCACATATTTTTAGAAGAGAAATTAAAGAAGAAACTAGGGAGCGTAGGTGGCGTGGACATTCTTCAAATTTCAATCCTAACCAATATCCAAAATTTTAGGACTAATTGGAATTTTCATGAAGAGAGTTGTTGTTTCTTTCATTCATCCATATCTTAAGAGGAAATATCTCTCAAAATTCATCCAGCATTTGATGTCCCATTATGTTATCTTGTCATATTCTTATATATTTTCCGTTACTTAGTATCCAAGGAAATTTGGTATCAATCAAAGCAATTGTAGACCTGACTAATCTCCATATATGTATCCCATATGATTTTCCTTTTCACCTTGTATGCACAATTTTATTTCCCCCCTTGGAGTATTTCTTCCATATCACCATTTTTCACCAATAAGCTTGCATTCCAACCTAGTATTTGATTCTTTTTCTTGTTAAAATTTCCTCCCGAGACACAAATAAATGCATCCAACACCAATTTGACTCTAGTAGTTATTATAATCAAAGCTCCCTTGAATCAAATAGGTGTCATTCAAAAATTGTGGATGATTTATACTTTTAACACTCATTCCGATATTTGTTCCAAGTAAATTTCATATATCTCTTTTTTTCTCTATATCTTTAATTATAGTTTCAAACATTATAATATATAACAAAGGAGAGATGATGAAAACATTCCTAAGCCCTCTGATAATTTGAAAAGGGGAATTAGTTTACTTTTAGTAGAGGGTCAATCCAATATGTGTAGATACATGTATAAATACATGTAACAACCGAACGGTTGAAACTAAATTTGTGCATAATATAAAAAAATAAACAAGTTTCTCACCTTGTTGAAAGAATTAGTCATGTCAATTTTGATTGCCATTCCTCTCTCCTTGTTTTCTCTACTAGTGTGGATCACCTATTGAACTAGGATAATGTAACCAATTATCTACCTTTTTTTATAAACCCCCTTTATTTTCAGGACTTATCTTTCAGAGCTCCTTTCTTAATCTATTTTCCATGATATTTGTTATTATTTTGTAGGATGTATTGTAAATTGAAATGGATCAAAATCTAGTGAAATTTGATGGATTTTCTTCCTTTGGGATTGGAGCTAGGAAAGAAGAGTTTATGTTCTTCCCAAATATGAATGGTTTTTATCTTAAATTATCATTAGAATGAGATAATGTGTCATCCAATCCCAAAATATTCATAAAAATGGACTATGAGGTTATCATTTCATGGAACTTTGTCTTGTTCTAAAATCTAAACTTCTTTGACTAGTTTAGATTCTTTTATTTGCCCCATTACATTTTAATTATATTTCGAGGATATTAGTGAGGGGATATTTCCTTCTAGTTAGATATAACAAGAAGGTATACTTCCTATTTTTCTTAAGAAAAATTTTTGGAAAAATTATTTAGAAACTTGTTGTCATCCTCCATCTCGATTTCTTTAACATTGTTCCTTTAACTTCTTTCTTTGACTTGGTGATGGATGAATGTTATGTTACAATTTCCTAATTTTAACCAAGGTTTCCTTTATTTGTGCTACCATGTTTCTTCTTATATATATATATATATATATATATATATATATATATATATATATATATATATATATATATATATATATATATATGCTAATTTTATTTTCTCCCTATTATAAGTCTTTCATCACTTTTCCTTCTTCAATTTGTACCTACATCATAGTAAATAATGATAGAAGATATTCCTTTTCCAAATTAGGATACATATAAGGCTTCTTAACCCAATATTTAAGAGCCATTTTTGTTGGCAAGAAATAAGGTCTCTGAGCAAGACCCAAGTTCAGGAAAGAGGCCAACAAGGTTTCCGCAGTAGTCTAGCACAATGCCGGCATTTTCACCCTACTTCAAAGAGCAGACAGTCTCACCCGAGGCGTGTCGTGACCTTAGTATGGTTAGGAACAGATCAAGTATCGACTGATCACAACTATAGAGAAAAACAGAAAGAACTTGGAACATCAAATAGATCTTACTACTTTGCACAAGATACCACTCATTAAGCATATTCAGGATGAAAAATTAAAATTTAAAAGCATGCAATACATTCACAGTAACCAAATGCTTTAACATGGAACTCAGAACATCAAACACTGGTAGGAGTACATTTCATTATCAATAACAGAAAACTACATTACTCCGCAGAGTTGATTACAGAAAGATAGATTACAACAAGTAGAGAATAGAGCTCTCCTACGGCTCTCTTCCTCAGACCTCTACTAGATTAACCTCCTATCTACGCTAGTTGATTGCCTATTTGTTCCTTTTCCAATGTGACTGTCAGTTTTTCCTCTTTTCCTACTTTGTTTTTTTTTTCTTCTTCGTGATCACTGGGAGTTCCGTTGCTTGTCCTTGTCACTCATTCCCGCCATCTGTGTTGTTTTTCCACAACTGTTGTGCCACCTATTATCTAGCTCTCCACAACCGTGACAGCTCCCTGTCTATCGTGGTTGCGCTTTTCCACCTCTTCTCTGCAACTCAAAATTGTTTCCTTTTCAAAACAAAGGCCTAACAAGCCCCGACCACATGTTATTGACTAGTCTCAAGTCAATTATTTTCTGCTGCTTTGGTCTCCATTGGTCTGTCTTCCTCTGTGGCTGGCCCTATCTTCTCCATTTCCTCTCTCTGTCCAAACAAAGGGCCCAACTCGGGAACCTTTTACAACACTGAATATTTGAGTTTGGTGAAGTTGTTAATTTTCTATTTCCATTCCTTAATGAGCTTGTTAGTTTCTATGGCTACTCGTTCAGATTCAGTTTCTCCTGTAATGGCCAACAGTTTGCTGAATACTTCTTTAATTTTGATTTCGGCCTCAGCAGCCATTTGTTGTATTGATTTTGTAGTATGCTTAATTGGTTTCCTCAGTTCTCTGACGACCTTCTTTTTTACAGCAAAATTCTCTTCTATCTTCTGTATTGTGGTCTCCAGTGCCTCCACTTAACTGTATAACTAGGTTATGCCAATAGTATCCGTGGCCTCCTTTATTTATTGTGAAATATGCTACATTTGTGCCAATATTGGTTGGGCCTTCATAGTTAACAAGTTAGAACACTCGTGTAAATGCTTCAAGATTTTGTAAGCTTCTTTACCGTTGTCCCCAGGGTTTCCTACATTCCGGTTTCTTGTTTTTGCTTCTACGTAACCTTCTCAGTGTATATGAAATTAGGATCAGGCAACGTTGGTTGGATCACAAGCGCTTCCTTTAGCTCTTGATTTTCCCTACTGAGATTCGCACAATTTTTCTTCAAGCAGATATACTGCTCAACTAAGGTGCAAGGCGATATGTCTCTCGATGTCTTGTCATCCTGAGCCATTACTGTTGGCCAGAGATCCTTGAAAATATCTATTACCTTCTCCAATTGTTCCTGCAAACTTTCCTTCTCTCCCTTTAACTGGTTGCGCTCTTCAGTAATAACATTGATCTACAGTTTTTGTTGTTTGAACCTCTACTAGAGGTCATTGTGCAGTCCTTCTACCTGTTGTGCCACACGCTGGATGAAGTTGTACAATTGTTCTATGCCCCAGGTCTACATACTCTCGGCACTAGACATATCATTGTTGGCAGTCTCTCTCTAAGGGCTTGAATGTTGGCTATTGATCTGGCTGAGTGCTCATGTGGTGATCCACGCTAGTTCTATTGCAGTGACTAACTCCCTAGGTCATTCATACTTGTGGTCAGTTGAATCTGCTATAGTATCAAATTTTCTTGCTAAAAAGGGTTCATCTCCTTTGGTGAGGGCGTCATGTTTATGATAAAGTATCCCTCGTGAACTAATAGTTCCAGGAAAGTGCCCTGTCCCACCAGAGTTTGGTTAACCTTGGGTACCATAGCCGTACCTTTGTTAACTTATGCCTCGTTGTCTCCATTTTTCTTGCTTCTTGCCTTAACTGGGTATGAAATGGTTTTTGATGTGGATGGAGTGTGAGTGGAACGTTCTTTGGAAGTGAATGACGTATGAGGTGAGGAATGGTGAGTACGAGGTGAAGAGGTATGAGTATGGGGTGGAGATGAAGTTTGAACATTCAAAACTGAGAATGGATTAAACACAGGTACCTCGGAGGTGACCTGGGTGGCCACCTTTGGCTCCTCCTGAATTAGTACTCCCATATCCATAGGTTGCGTGTGATCTTCCTCAGTCAGATCAACTATTTGCCTAGGCACCATGACTCTTGCTTTCTTGGCCTTAGGGGTAGCTACGGGTTGTTTGGGTACCTTACTCTTTCAGACT
The DNA here is from genome assembly GCA_034641835.2 of Pinus albicaulis. Taxonomy (NCBI): domain Eukaryota; kingdom Viridiplantae; phylum Streptophyta; class Pinopsida; order Pinales; family Pinaceae; genus Pinus; species Pinus albicaulis. The sequence goes on along the minus strand of CM076577.1, from coordinate 216,367,560 downwards.
GGAACTACTGTGAATACTGGGGGTGAATTAAACATGGTGGATGGTAAGGTAGTGATGATAGGTGCAACCATGGAAGGTGATGCAGAACTTGAGGACTGAAACTATGAAAAAGTAGGAAACGTGGGAGAATCACTTCTGAGAGTTTAAATTATCTGATTGAAGCCCTTTAATCTCGTGCCCAACTCCGCTAGTATGGGTGCTAGCTGCAACCGAGACACTCTGCTCAATGTCTCATCTGGTGTCTCTCCTGGTTATGCTCTTGGCAGCATGCCCTCGAATGAAGAGTGATGGATTCCACTTCTGATCTCCATTCCTACCATCGGCCAGGAATAGAATTTAGTGTGGAATGCCTTTTCATCAACCTGAAACTTTAACGGTCTCATATTGAACGTTGTTTCATCCATGCAAGTGGGCCTGATGTATGTTTGCTTGTGAGTGACTCGGAACCATATCTAAGAAAAATATCTGTCCAGCAGACTCCTCAGAACCCTTTGTTGCCTCGCCACTATATCCACCATCTGTCTGTACCAGAATGTGAACGCCTCTTCATTGACCTCCTTTGCGCTTGGGTCTCCTGATATTTTCTAGGGTGTAAACTCCATCTATTGGCTGATCACTTGTGATTTATGCGAGTTGTATCACTCCCGGGTGATTCTATTTCCACATTGAAAATGCCATGATGAGGTAGTCGTAAATGAACCCAGTGGCTCTTTTGTAATTATCTTCGCAGCCTTCGAATAGTTTTTTCAGTAGAAATGTACACCAGTTCCGCTAGGTTCCCTAGAGGCAGTGTTCTGCAACTAAAATGGTGTTGAGGGTACATTCGCCCTTCATGTAGTGCCTCATGGTCTTGCCTTCAATCAAGTAACAAGAAAATTTAATGGCTGGGCTGTTCATGAGGTCTATCATTTCCCCCTTCCCTCCTCTTTTAGTGTCATATTTCTTATAGTAGTCATAATCTCCCGCCTTCTTTGCTCTCTTGGAGACATTCTGGAACACCGTGGAGACATCCCTTCCTCCTGCTGACAATCTCGTTAGCCTATGAATATCTTTTTCATGTAATGGTATCTCCTTCCCTAGCCATAGTGACCCATTCTGGAGTTTTCTCAGCAGGAATTTCGTACATTACATTGCTTCTCCCGTGGTTCCGAACACTGGGAGGTTCATGAGATTCAATATTTTCAACCTCTGGATACCTCTGAACTCTAGATTCAATCTTGTTGCTTCCTCTCCTCCTTCCGTAGCGTAATTCTCTATGTAAACCTGCCTCTTCATCGCCAGAAACTAGTATGAATCTGTGAAATCTGTGTTGATCAGTGACGCATTGTCATACTTTCCCACTAGCGATTACATTTTCTGAATTCTTTTGTCGAGCTCAGGCTCGAAGACTGCTAGTGCTACCATAGTCATCTTTGATCTTATTTAATTGTACACTTAAAGTGCTACCCCTGCTCTTTCTATGTAAATTCCTGCTACTAGATTCTCTCTTTGGAGTCTTTCTGATGAGATTTCTCTTACTGCTGTTGTTTTTTCTTGTTCTAACTCAGAATTCTCTGACATTCTCGTACTTTCTTCTTTCATGCGGGTTAAGTAATGTAACTGGTATGAATGAGGTTAATAATACCCCACAACTAATTAATTTTTCTGCCTCCCCCGCAGTTATAATCGTGTGATTAGTTACCATGATGAGGTGTGTTCTGACATGGCTAACTATGGCTTCAGGATTTGGGTAGACGTGATGGGTAATTATTATGGCCTAATATGGAAAATTTATTACGATATGGATGTTACTAATTATGGCAGTTAATTCTCAAATCCGAGTAATTCTGCAGACTGACATCGGCATAATGGGTTATTATGACGGAATGATGGTTGACACATTTGGCTTTCTAACATGGATGACACGTTGGACACTACCCTCCCCCTGACCACAATCAGTTGCAATGCGGTCTCCACATCACAACAGTGAGTTTCCTCTTGTTATTGCAGTTTTTGATTTATTGTGATTCCTATCTATTCTCTTCTCGGGTGCGAGAGAGTTATTGACTCTATATATATATATTCTACCCTACTGACTCCTCTCGGTTGCGAGATTTATTTGAAAAGGAAATAATTAAACTTACTCATGATAAGGCTTCAGGCGTGCGCCATTCATCGATCCTGGTAACACTTGGTCATCTAGTTGTACTAACCGAACTGCTCCTGAATCTCAAATTTCAATTACATGGTATGGTCCCATCCAATGCATTCTAAGCTTACCTAGGAACTTTTGGAAATTTTTGTCATACAGTAAAAATTTTCCTCCAACTCTAAACATTTTATTTTTGATATGATGGTCATGCCAAGATTTATGTCTATCTTTTTGGACCGTCTGATGGAATTCTGTCAGAAATTTGTCCTTTTCAAGTTCTTGTAGTTCATGTAGGCACTCCTTTATTGATTCTTCCTCTATTAGATTCAGTGTTGAAGCGGTTAACATACTTGGTATGATCAATTTAGAAGGTACCACCGCCTCCCTCCCATACACCAGCTGGAAAGGAGTCTAGTTGTGCAGTCTTTTCATAATTGTTTTGTACGCCCATAATGTTGCTGGTATATGCTCATCCCAGTCATCTCGATTAGCATTGAAAATCTTTCTTAGTCCCTTTTCTAGAATCTTAATATTAAATGCTTCAACTATTCCATTTGCCTAAGGATGGTACAGACTACTGTTATCATGTTATACCATAAAAGTTTCTAACAGATATTTGATCGTTGTATTGATGAAGTGTGTACCTTGATCGATGGTTATACTTTTGGGGTAGTCGAATCTGCTAATGATATTTTAAAAAATGAACTTGGCTACTGTCTCTGCCGTGAAATATTTCACTGGTACTGCTTCTACCCATCTGGTAAGATAATCTGTTGCAGTAATTATGTACCTTTCCTGTCAATGCCTTGCGACAGGTGTGATTGGTCCTATGAAATCGATAGCCCACTTCTAAAATGGCTGCGGTGCTCATACAGGTTGAAGTGGTAGCTCGTCTCTGTGTGATGGACATCCCATTCTTTGGAAGATGTCACACTTCTTTACAAATATTTTTTTGTCCTTGTGTACTATGGGCCACCATAACCCTGCTTGTAATATCTTTCGTATGGTGGGTTTTGTGCCAATGTGCCCTCCTGCAAGTCCACAATGACACTCCCACAGTATATCCTCCCTTTCATGGTCTAGGACACATCTCTGCAAGACTTGGTCTAATCCCATTTTATATAGTTGTCCTGCTATTAGTTGATACTCATCTGCTTTCATGACAAGATGTCTTCTCTAAGTCGTTGAATATTCAGTCGGGCACTATTCTATTGCTAGATATATTTCTATCTGATCTAAATATTCTAGGATGGCTTCTACTCTAAAGAGATCAGCATCTGGTAGTTGATCATCTAGCGACCCTAAATTTTCTCCATTTTCTAGCCTTGATAAATGGTCAGGACCCACATTTTGTCTTCCCAGTTTCACTATCACTTCAAAGGTGAACTCTTGGAACAGTAGGAGCCATCTACAGATCCTTCCTTTAAGGACCAACTTGTTGACTAAGTACTTCAACGCTGAATGGTCCGTGAAGAATTTGAGCGTACCTCCTAAAAGGTAATGATGAAACTTATAAAGGGAGTACATCACTGCTAAATCTTCCCATTCTGTTGTTGTGTAGTTCCTTTTATCTGTCGATAACTTCCTACTCGCAAAGTAGATTGGGTGATCAACTAAAGTTTCTCCTGGTTGAGCCAGAACTGCTCTTAATGCAATGCTAGAGGCATCAATATGGACGTGGAACTTTTTGTCCCAATTAGGATGAACTAATATGGGTACACTTGCTAATTTTACTTTGAGTGTATTGAGGGAAGTAGTACACTCGTTTGTCCAAATGAATTGCTCTGATTTACGCAATAGCTTTTCCAATGGGTCTATTATCTTTGCATAGTTGCGGATGAATATTTTGTAGTACCTAGTATGGCCTAGCAGTGATCTCAACTGTTTCATAGTTTCTGGTGCCTCAATATCAATTATAACTACCACTTTTGTTGCATCCACACAGACACCTTGTTTACAAACAACATGTCCTAGCAGCATCCCAAAAGGTACTGCAAATATGCACTTCTTAAGATTGAGTGAAATTTGGAGTTGTCTGCATATTTCAAACATTATTCTTAGTAAGGTTGCGTGATTCTTAAAAATACTCTAAACTGTCCAGTCATCCATATAAACCTCAAGGAATTTGTGGATATATTCCTGAAATGTTGTTATGGCAACTCGTGAAAATACTGTCGGTTCATTTTTCAACCCAAATGGCATTACGTGATATGCAAACGATCCCCATTCAATTGTGAAAGTTGTTTTCTTCTTATCTTCTTCATCTACCCTCACTTGATGGTATCTTGAAAATCCATTTGTAAATGAATAAGCTTCATTCCCTGCCACATTGTCAAGCACCTCATCACTGAACGGAGTGGGGAATGGATCATGTATGCATGTGTTGTTGAGGCTCTTGTAGTCAACACTTACTTGAATCTCAAAATTTTCCTCTTTACTTTGTATGACTATAGGAATTACCCATTCTGCTTCTTCCACTGGAAAAATCAACCCTGCGTTCAGCATCTTATCGATCTCTGAATTGAATTTCTCTTTTACTCTTGGATTCAGATAGTAAGGCATGTGCGTTACTGGTCTTGCATCAGGCTTCAAGATTATACGCATTTTCCCCATGTCTCCTTTTATTCCTTTTAGCTCCACTATTAAGGATGAGAATAAGTCTTCATATTCTTGTAGAATATTAAATATCTGTTGGGAAAAATACTGAGAGGGGGGGTGAATCAGTATTTACAGCATATTCAAAACTTTTTACTTTTCTTTACTTCAAAATCCATACGCTACTTTCCTGAAGAAGACTCGCGTATATACGCGGATACCCTTTATTAAACTCGTGTATACACAGAGAACTAATTATGTCATTAATTCTTCACTTAAACCATTCCATCATTTATTCATCAGATATTCAATAAATAGTAAACATGTGCAGTAAGAACAGAATAAACCATCACACAAAGCATCACACATGAACACCAGGATTTTTAGGTGGAAACCCAAGTCGGGAGAAAACCACTGCTGCAGTTGCTCAGCCTTCAATATTTTATTATAGAGAAAACATGTTACAACATATGTGCTGGCGCAGACTTGACCAGCACGCAGGCACCCACCTGCGCTCGTTTACCAGCCTCTCCTGGAAGGGAGCTCCAACCCCCTGACTCGTTTACCAGCCTCTTCTGGAAGGGAGCTACGACCCCCTGATCTCGTTTACCAGCCTCACCTGGAAGGGAGCTACAACCCCCTGACTGAAGGCTACAACCCTCAGCACCCCTTCGGACCAAGTTTCATCAATTTTCACACTGGATCCAACAACTTCAATAGAACAATACTTGTAGGCCACGTTTCATCATATTTTCAGACTGGACCCTCTTCATACATTTAAGCTCAATCATACAACCAAACTGATGCAGACAACTCAGAACAGTAGAATACAGATAGCAGCAATACAACAGAATAGATCAGTCATTTCTTACCACAGACTTCAGCAAACCCTAGTTTGAATACGCGCTTTCACTTCATTGATGTCGCGTATATACGCACTTCCATTCACACAAACCAGCGTATACTTCTGTACATATTATAGAACCAATTTAATTGCGCATACGCGCTTTTCTTTCAGCGAAGCCGCGTATATACGCGCTTCCTCTTCGGCGAACTAGCATATGGTTCTTCAGAGATTTTAGGTCATTGCATTTCTTCAGAACAGATACTTCACACAGATTTAACCCTTCACTTCAGACAGATGTTCGCCTCTTCTTGGATCTAATCATTCCATAAAAAGATCTAGCAAATACAAGCACATTTTAGATCTAGATCCCCTTCTTCATCATTGGTGCATCATACACTCAGATTTATCATTCAAGTGTAACCCTTTCCATTCAGATCTACTTCAGAGAGAAGTATTCATTCAAGCTCAGACATCTTGCACCCACTCATGATTTGCATAATGAATTTCATCTCTTTATATAGGTTTATCCTTTTTCAATACCATGAGCCCCTTTTTCAATACCATGAGCCAAAACAACATTACTTCCGATGGTATTCCTGGACGGGGTCAATTAGGTGGATCATTACCCAATACAATGGGTCAATACCATGGTGGTTACCCCTGGTTTTGCACTTTTAGAGTGCTTTAGCCCATACGCGACTTGGCACGTTCTTTTCCGCGTGCATATGCGACTTCCCTTAGACAGATCTGCGTGTGCCTTGAGACATACTCTTTCACCATAGATTTAGCACAATCTGAGTTCCTTTCTTCACTGCCTTCTGTACTCACTGTAGATACATCAGATTTACTTCATTAAGAACATATTCTATCAAGCACAACTTCATCAAGTAAGTTGTCATCATCTTCATCAATGTGGGTTGCCATCAAGGACAACACTCTGCATCATATTGCCAACAATATCTCCTTAGTTGTTTCTACATCCCAGTAGTCGCCAATTGATGTGATTTTTAGTTTTTTCAGGGTTTCGATGTTCAGCTTCTTGGTCTTCAATGGTAGTAGATGGATTCCCTCTATTGTAGGTTCCTCTTGTATATCTCACTCCCCTTATTTTTCTTCAAAATATAAGTGTCTAAGATTTTCTAGATCATCATCATCCATTTCATTGTCTATCTTTTTGCATGCTACTGACTGTTTGATACTCTGTTTCGAGAGCGGTTTTTCCTCATCTTCCCGAATCTCTGGAAAACACGGTACTCTTTTGATGACCTGTAGTGCTTGTGTAACTGGTTTCGTTTCTCCCTCAAAAGAAAAACATTGTGTAAACTTATCTGCAACTACTTTCCAAGTGTCTGTTCCTCTTTTATTTTCTTCAGTTAAGTACCAAGCTTGTGGAACTGAATCTAGTGAATGTATAAAATTGTGCATCCACAAATATTCTGGGTACCCTTATTTCTTCCATTTTCACTCACAATTTTGTAAATTTTTAATGGGATCAGAATCCCCTTGGTATTTTGCATTGAATTGTGGTCCATCATCTTCTTTGAATCTGGCTCTTAATGCTGTCGTAACATCCTCCCATCGCAACAGTGAGTTGCGATGATTGCTCCACCATCTTGCTGACGTGGATTGTAGAGCCACATCCATGAGCGGGACTCTATGTTCCAATGGTACTTTATCCTCTATTCTTGCAATAAATTTATGTACATAATTCATATTTGATAAAGTCAAATATTCTCTTACCTCAGTTCCAATCCAGTTGACTCTTCGGATGTTAGCACATCTTCTTGTATTGGTCTTGTATCCTCCCTTCTTCCAATCATCCCAGACTATTTATGAGCCCAAGTCTGAGCTCTGAACACTTCTCCAGCTTAAATTTCCTGCCGATGTTGGATTGATGTAGTCTTCTCTTTTCCCCGTCGCCATCTAATAAAGATGATCGAGAAGTTCAGCATCTTCTTTGTTGTCAACGATTTCTATATATCGGGGTCCTTGATATGGGTCAAGTGGCTGAGTGAACCTGACCTCCCCATCTTCAAATATTATCAGTTCCTTTTTCAAATCGATCACTGCATAGTTCTCAAAAGCCCAATCTATCCCCAATAATTCTGGATGGGGATGCTTATCCCCCATGATGTCTATCACCTCAAAGTTTGTGTATTTCTTTACCCCTGCAACATCGACTTCGACTTCTTCCAGCCTGCCTATGGGCACAATGCAGTACTGATTTTCCATGCGGAGCTAAATTGGTGAGTATGCTAATTTTGGTCTCCCCAATGCTTCCCATGTCTTTTTTGGCAGAATGTTGACATCCGACCCTAGGTCAAGCATGGTGTATTTAATTTTGAATCCTGTGACTTGAGTATTTACGTGGAATTCATTTCCTATTCTTCTCTTATTTCTTTTGATTCTCCGTATATATTTCTAGGTTGAGTCATTTGACTCCTCTAGTTCTGTGTTTTCTTGCACCACCATTTCCATATTTTGTTTCATTTGTTCCAAAATTTGTGCATTGGTTAAGATTTTAAAAAATAGTCAGAACCATTCTTCAATCATTGTACTTGTATTGATCTGCTTCTCTTTTTCTATAGTCGGCTGCGGTAACTCGATGCCTTTGCTCCCCCCAAGTTGGGAAAATTTTTCCACTGCCTCTTTAAAATATTGCTTCTGTCTATCTGGCCTGTAAACTGGCTTTGGAGATGTTGGATTTATCAGCTTTATCAGGTCTATATTATGTGCATCCTCCCATGTTCTCTTTCCTCCCTGTGTTACTATGGCTACATTTTGCATAGCCTGAGCCTCTACTATTCTTGGTTCTGTGTTCACTAGATTTTCTCCCCTTTGTATGGCTCTTTCTTCCCATCTCTTAATTAACTCTGGACAGTCTTCAGTTGCGTGTGTATTGAATCTGCACTGAGAGCACCATGGTCTTCTGGGAAGTGGAAACTCCCTAGCTACGTGGCCTTCTTGGTCACAATTGTAACATCTTACAGGTCCTCTTCCTCCCACTCTTCCTCCTCTCATTCGTCCTCCTCGTCCCCTGGGAGTCTCATTCACTCGGTAAGATGGCATGTCCATTCATTTCTCCAGTGAATCCAAGGCTCAACACTACTCTGTATTATGTGTTGTGGAAGAAAAAAACTCATAATATATATTTTTTGGAACGCTAGAGTATTTCTGTAAAATTGGGCATAGGCATGGTGGATGACCAATGCTTTTGAATATTTTGCAATATTCAGTTGTGGTTTGATTTTGTTGCATAGGGAACCCGGGGAATTGGGGTTGCGGCAGATATAACCCTTGAGTATTTATCTGCGCACCTCCCCCTACTGGTGGAGCCCCTTATGTCCCTGCTATTGAAGTCCTCGTATTTTTTCCTCGCAATATTGGGCATTCAGTGACCACGTGTCCCTCCATTAAACAATGCGTACACCACACATTGGGTCTTGCAAGTCGTATTGGCTAAATATCCTTCAAATTTTCCATTAGACTGGCTATCTGATGTTTTAACCCCAATATGGAAGGGTCTTGAGCCGCTACTCCTCCTATGAATTCCTACGGATACCCCGCCATAGACTTTATCTTCATAGCTTGCTCTAATGAATCTTGTAATGTATCAATATTCTGTTGCGTTAGGGAAGTTCTTGTTAACAGAAGAAGGGCCTTGATAAACCAATATCTCTGATGATTTGGATTGATTGGGTAACTCAATTTTCTAATCGCATCCTTGAACCTTCTCATCAGATCCCTGGCTATTTCACCTTCTCGTTGTTTAATCTCCCACATCTCTGATAAACCTGGCTGATCTGTTTGAGGTAACTTAAATTCTTTGACGAATTCCTTCTTTACATCATATATCGTTGAGTTTGGATGAGCTTCAAACCATTTAATGAACCAACGAAGAGCTCTCTCTCTTAGAGTAGTTTGGAACTCAATCAACTTAACTGCCTCTAGTGTCTACCGAGCCCTCCATATGGCTTCGCAGAGATACCAGTGTTGCTCCACATCATCATTGCCCCTCCCATATCGGGTAAATGATCCTTCCATATTTCTTTATGTGGATGGTACTAGAATAAAACCTCTATTCCCTAGCTGTGAAATTGTATTACTAACACTATTGCTAGTAGGTATTGTTGCTATAGACTGAACACTCTTCAACTTGCTAAACTCTCATAACTTATCAAAAATGTTAGCTAGTTGCTGATAGAGTACCAGGGGAAGTTCGGGACTAGAGCTATTTGAACTTTGGGGAATATATTTACCTTAAGTTATGGGTGCTATCCTCTCTTGGAATAGTTTCTCCATCGTAACATGCAACTCCACATCGAACATATCCTCAGGGTGCACGTCCTTGACGTTGGAATTTTCTCCCTTTTCTCTTTGGGCTGGGCTCCTATACTCTTTCCTGACTTCCTTGATGGTCCCTCCTATTCCTTGGGATATTGTATGACCTTCCATTTCCTTTTTCGTCTGTGACACCTTCTCCTTGTCCTATCGACTACTTTCCTACTTCTCTAACTCCTTCATCACCCTCTCACGTCACTTCTCAGCAATCTGTGCCCTCTGATGTGCTTGTCGCTCTCTCAACCTATTGGAGGTATCGAAATCCATACCCTTATTCCCCCTTCCAACTTACTTGTAGCATCTCTCCCTCAGCTCCTTCCCCCAGTACTAGAGGTTTAAGTCTCCATCTCAGATTTTATAAATTCCATCAATCCCTCATCTACCATTAAAGCTTTGATCCATAATGGAATTTCCTTCAATAGATCTCCCCATTATTTGGATCTGAATATGTCCTATGCTTTTGAGAAGGACTGGTAACACTCATCCGCGAATTCCACTATATATCCTTCCAAGGTAGATTGTACCCAGAAATCTACAGCTTGGGTCAAATCGGTATCTAACCGATGGAGCTATACTAGGTCCATATGCAACCACTTGCGACAGACCTTACACGACCCTCCTTGGAATGTCTTGACTTGTAGTATGTACAACCAATTATAGAGTTCCTTTGGAAACCTTCCCCAAAATATTTCGTATAGATCACTTGCAGATTAAAAGAATAAAACCTGATCCTTAATACATTTTTCCCTCTGCTGTTGCAACTTATCTTGTTGTGATATGCACTGATCTAAGTGGTTATCCCACCAGCTTCGTAGTTCTCTCTCGAAGATCCGTGATACCATGATCTAGCTCCTAAATGAAATTTTAGGTCTCAACAATGGAACCATTTTTTGGCAAGAAAGAAGGTTTCTGAGCAAGACCTAGGTTTAGGAGAGAGGCCAACAAGGTTTCTACAGTAGTCTAGCACAATGCTAGCATTTTCACCCTACTCTTAGGAGCAGAGAGTTTCACTCGAGGTGTTCCGTGACCTTAGTATGGTTAGGAACAGATCAAGTATCGACCGATCACAAATATAGAGAAAAATAGAAAGAACTTGGAACAGCAAAAAGATTTTACTACTTTGCACAAGATACCACTCATTAAGCATATTCAGGATGCAAAATTAAATTTTAAAAGTGGGAATTATATTCACAATAATCAAATGCTTAACATGGAACTCAGAACATCAACCACCAGTAGGAGTATATTTCATTATCAATAACATACAACTACATTACTCTGCAGAGTTGATTACAGAGAGAAATATTACAACAAGTATAGAACAGAGCTCTCCTGCAGTTCTCTTCCTCATCCCTCTACTGGACTAACCTCCTATCTATGCTGGTGTAATATTCCAAAATTTGCATGCAGGAAATTGGAAAATTATTTTTTGTTGATTTCACTTAGGAATTGAATAATTGGGTGAGGAGGCCCATACATAATAAAAACATGGATAAAATCCCTCTTAGTATGAAATGGGATCATCATTGGAGTTGTATTTCACACCCTCATGTGTGAAAGAGGACATTTGCAAGAAGACAAGGTCAAGTTTGACCAAGTCAAACAGCGCAGAGGTAGGAGGTGGAGAGCATCTTGTGGGACAGCGTAGTGAAAGAAGAGGGAAGTTTCCTTGATGGATGAAACCCTAAAGAGTGGTACCCATGGAAAGGAAACTCTCATTTGTTTAAAAGGAGGGCAAGGCAACAATTTTTACTCATACATATGATTATTGATTTCTTGTCTGCTTAGACTATTTGCAGTCTCCAACTATTTAGCTGAGTTGCAGTGTTGTTTAGCATGAGGGATTCCTATTTAGGATTCCTTATCCTTCTTGAGAGGCATCTTAAGGGATTTCACTTCATATCTCCACATCCAGGCTCATGGCAAAAGCCACCTCCTTCAGCTACAACATTATCTCTTCTCAAATGTAACATTGTGTTGTAGGGTGTTGCAGTGGAGGTTCCACAACACCATTCCTTGGCTTGTTTTTCAGAGGAGGGAGCCTTATTTCCTTTTGGAGATTAGTAAGGAAGGATTCATAGCTCATTTCAGATCTTGGCACTTGGCCAACACTTTATATTCCACCAATAGCGCAGTTTCCCTCTTAGATTGCGCTATTTTCAGAGTGCACTTGCAGTGAGGTTTTGCAGTGTTGATTGGAGGGTGAGATCTTCAGTGATAGGATCAGCCTTCACTTATAAGATCCATTGGAGGAGGTATACTTCATATTTTTCATCATCTTCAACCTTCTCTATTCATTTCCAATTTTTAGTTGCAGCTACTACCCTGCAACTCTGGCATTTTTCCATTTTTGTATATTTCAGCCAATCCTTCTAAGGATTGATGTATTATTGTTTTCTAGGGTTTATAGCTTGCTCCCCCACATTTCTTGAGCCATATATTTTCATATATTTGTATTATCATTCATCATGTTGCAATTTCTCTTATAAACTATGCAGTTATAGCCTAGGGCGTTCTCAGTGTGGTAGTATATCTCACATTTCATGTACATGTTCTATTGAGGCTCTCATTGCCTAGCTTGAGTGATTGATTCCTCAAAGAGTTGTATAAATTTACTACTATAATACCAAATGGAAGGTTATTTACATCTTCTTGTCTCACATCTAATAAAAATAAAGTTGTTATTCCATCTCTTGTTCAAGAATTGTTGCAATCCCTTAACCGGGCATTTTTCCGAGACAAATAGGTGTGGGAGACCTGTTTGACCCACCTAAAGGGATTTCTTTTGAGCCAACTCTTGGATTTCGGTCTTAGATACATTTATCTAAGGGATATAGGTCTTGGTTCCAAATCCTGTAGCAGCCATTCATGGAAAATGCGTTTTCCAATCATGTCTTGCTGACAGTTCCCATTTTGGGACACTATAGTGGTATCAAAGCATGATCTTTGGCCCAGCCTGTGAGTTTCAGCCATAAGAAGAAGAAGAGATCAAGAGGAAGAATAATATGAGATTAATCTCATCAGTGTTCAGAATTAAGAAGAGCCTCTCCAAAGAGGAGGAGAAAAAAGAAGAGGAAATACCATGCACTTCCTATTCTCATGAAGAAGAAGAAGACAAGAATGAAGGATACTTGGATCATCATATTCTAAGTGATTACCTTGTTGAGTAAAAATCTCAACCTAGAGCCTTCAAGGAGACTCTAGATTTTCCACCATTCATCCAGTTGAAAGAAGAGAAGAGACCATGTAGCAAAAGAGAAATCAAAGGCAATAGATTTTTGTTTTCTACATTTGATGGGTCATCTACAACAAAAGCTTGGATAAGGAAGCTAGAATAATTTTTCCTGCTACATCCTGTAGTGGAGGAAGAGGTTGTTGAGATCTCAGCACTGCACCTAGAAGGTGAAGCCCAAATTTTGTGGTTCAGCCATTTGAGCCATGCAAGAGTGTCTACTCTTGCTAAGTTTTCTCAAAATCTGATCAAGAAGTTTGAAAATAGAAGAATAGAAGAAAGAGAGCCCTCACCACCACTTGAGGAGTCTTGTAATAACGTTTTCACGCTCATGGAGGAGTAGCCACATGCATCAACAGTTGGGGAAAAAAACACATTGGAGGAAGGAACTCTTGCAGCCCTACAAGAGATTCCCAAATCTCATCAAGGTATGAAGGAATCTCCAATATCTATTGTTGCAGCAAATTCTTTTTGTAGTTGTGGAAATTTTATTTTACATGACCAAGGGTCAAATCTCATTGCTAATCTAGAGCAACATGATTGCACTACGCTATGCAAATGGTTCAAGGAGGAGATGAACCATCATCCTCATACACCTTTTTTGAGTTGCACACAATCCTTGAGGTTGGGGTGTGAACTTTTGGAGGATGAAACAAACCATGACACTCCTATGAGGAACTATGAAACCATCCTTGAGTTGGAGCATGAGACATCCATTGCATCCTTAGAGAGATTAATAGCATTTTCAAACAATGATGGAGAGGGGATTTTATCTTCCTCACATTTGGATCCTTATGGATTCAGCCTAGTCATGGGTGAGAGATCTTCTCTAGGAGATCTCCAAAGAGCTGCATTTCAAAATTTCATGAAATGCAAAGAGAGAAAGTTGGTTTGGAAGGATGGTAGCCCTCATGAGAGGAGTACCAAGGGGAAGAGAAGGAAGAGACATCCAAAAGTGATTGAGTGGATGTAGTTGATGAGCAAGGAGCTGGGAGGCTACTTGCAAATATATGACACCGGGCAGTAGGAGGCTTGGTTGCGTTGGCTTCTCTTGAAGGATTTTGGCCATCACTTGGCATATCCTTTTCCAAAGAGGATGGGGATGGAGAAGAGGTGGCAGGATGCTTGCATCATTGGGTAGCATGGAGTATGGATGCATGGTGTTGATGTGACATTAATATCATTCATTGTGTCTTAATCACATGAGTTTTATGATGGGAGCATAACGAGGCCGCAAGCACTTTGGTTTCTTGAGTTGTACTTGAGAGAGAAAGGGCATATTTGCTCTCACTTGTTATGTGATGTTGAAGGAGTAGAAGAGGGCACTCTCATGGTAAAAAGGGGCTACTCCTTGGCCTTGGATGATTTGGAAGCACTTCCATCTTCGGAGGTATCCCATATTTGCAGCAGCATTACTAGAGGAGTCTTTTACAAGGAGCATGTCAAAGAATAGAGCTTTGTATTGACAGGAGCCTATTTGCATGAGCTCACAACACTATCACTTTTGAGCAGGGACTTATGGATGGAGTTTCCCTAGGATTACTTAAAATTTGATGCACTTGGCAAACAAGGAGGAGGTGAGAGTGACAGAGTAGTGGATGGAGACGTATATTACTATGAAATATTCTTCTTGACTTGGAATTCCAAGCATGAGAAGGAGGATCTTCTTGTAGCACATGGTTCATTATTCTTCATAGCATGCAAAAAAACTATGGAGGACTCACTCATAGATCCATGTACCATCTTACTTTCGGCATATGGTAAGATGTTTGTTTTTACATTTATTTATTTGAATGTTCTTACCATTAATATGCAGTGCATTGCTCCATAAGAGGGCAAGCTTTTCACATTGCTCCATGATCAATGTTGGGCCAAACTATATGATGGAGGTAGCCATATTTTATGTGGCCTTGGGAAAATTTTCTCTCATTACATGTATGTTCAGTTTTTATATCCAAATCTTTTCCATATGATGAAATAAATTATTAACTTTGTAACAAGAGACATTTTCCCAATGTAAATTTCTGAAGCAGCAGTTTGTAAAATTGCGTTGTACACACTTAGGAGACTATTGGTATCTTCAAGAACCACATGAAACCATCAATATTTACTTCATTCTTGTACTAGTCATGTATTAACTTGTTGATATTGTTTCTATTCTTGTTTAGAGCATGATTTGGATATTGACACATGAGTTGGATGTGTCCTTGAGGGGAGAGCATTCCCACATTTTCTACACTACATGTTCTAGTGGGAGCATGGGAGGATATATGGCCACCAAAGCCACATATTTGTTCTCTTTTGGAGTGGCCCATGAGTTTGATAGACATCCATTGTATAACCATGGGCAAGTATTTGATCATGTATTGTTGACACATCCAACCATTTACTATTCATTAGTAGATGTGATGATTCTTGTATGTTACTTGCCACACTATTTTCTGAAGTTGCAGTGGATGAGACTGTGATGTGTCCTCTTGAGATATTGTTTGTATCATGCATCATCATGTAAAATTCTCATTTTGATACTCTATGATGACCATGTCCTATTCATCATGGATGAAATATTTTGGGGCATCTTATTCTTCAATGTTGGAGGAGAAATATTTGGAGGATTGTTCTTCATTTTTCCACTTGAGGGCAATACTTTTGCAGCCCAGGATCAACACATACTCTACACTCATCATGAGTGGAGAGAAGGACATCATGGGTTAGACTATGATGCTTACCATATTTATATTTTCAACCCACCTTCATTTCTGGAGCTCAAAGTGGAAGGACATTTTTAGGAGTTGCCATGTTGGGAGGTAACTCATTTTGTATGGATGATTGCTTGGGATGGAGGATCCACTTGGGGAAGATTTTTTCCAAATAATTTTCAGTCTCCATGCCTTGGGAGGAAACTTCGCAGTTCTATCCTTTCAGTTTCTTGAGGACAAGCAACATTTGGGAGGGGAGGACTGTAATATTCCAAAGTTTGCATGCAACAAATTGGAATATTAATTTTTGCTGATTTCACTTAGGAGTTGAATAATTGGGTGAGGAGGTCCATATATAATAAAAAAATGGATAAAATCCCTCTTAGTATGAAAGGGGATCATCAGTGGAGTTGGATTTCACACCCTCATGTGTGAAAGAGGACATTTGCAAGAAGACAAGGTCAAGTTTGACCAAGTCAAACAACGCAGAGGTAGGAGGTGGAGAGCATATTGTGGGACAGTGCAGTGAAAGAGGAGGGAATTTTCCTTGATGGATGAAACCCTAAAGAGTGGGACCCATGGAGAGGGAACTCTCATTTGTTTAAGAGGAGGGCAAGGCAGCCATTGTTACTCATGCATATGATTATTGATTTCTTGTCTGCTTAGACTATTTGCAGTCTCTGGCTGTTTAGCTGCATTTCAGTGCTGTTTAGCACGAGGGATTCCTATTTAAGATTCCTTCTCCTTCTTGAGAGGCCTTGTTATAGGGTAAAATTATTGGGTTTTTGGTTCTCTAATATCCCTCTCAGGGCCTTTTGGTGCCCGAGGCAGACAGTAAGATTAGTTGTATAGTTCACAAAGAAGATACATACATGTTCATATCAACTTAAACAATTTGATGGAATAAGATGGAAGATTACCTCTTTTATGATCTTGAAGTATTTTGGAGAGCACTAAGCAGCGAAGCAGGGATCCTCCTTCACCAGCTCCAAATCTCGACCCTGTGATCAATCAAAGCACCTGTGTAATCTCTACCACAATATACATTTCCTATCAATTAAGTTAATATATGATAAACATTAAACAATGCACATATAAGCCATTCATCTCATGTTATATAAGTAATTGAAGAACAATAACAATATCAACGCATAGAATGGACAAAACATATACAGTTCTATTGATTTATAAAAGGGAGGATTACAACCGTTGGTTGTACCAAGCCCTCCTCAGCCTTCCAATCTCTCAATCTCTCAATGTGGTGATGTCTTGATCAACAAGTTCTCAATGAACCTCTTTTATCTTTGACCTTCACACTACAACAATAATGCTTTGCTTCACATGTATTCAAAAAACCTTGACAAACCTTCGACCTTGAACCAAGAGCCTACAACTCCATTTTATAGGAGATGGAGAGAGAAATCATTTCCTTTCTCCTTCCACCAGTTCTAAATAGAAAAAACCAAGATGTTTCCTCAACTTCCCATGCTTTTTCCTTCCTTGAGATTTCAGTTGTTTTTGGCAAGGGCCAATAAGTGATTAGTGCTTTGCAGTTTCTATTTTGTACTAACTCTCTTATGAGGAAAAGTTAGAATTTCAAATCATTCTCCATGGGTTTTTCCTGTTTCAAACTCAAAACATGGGTAATGCTTCCCTCTAGTCTAAACAGAGCATTTCCCTAGCCACTAACGTGACCTTTTCATTGATCAGGTGCGTTATAACGCTCTCTGGCTATTATAGGGGTGTGTTACCTTGGCAGAAGTAGGTTTATTTTAGGCCTCTGTATTCCTTCCATATTTATCTTCTCCTCTAAGCTGATGAGGAGGTTATTTGACCTGTAACATATGCCCCCTAAAGTGTGAGGTTAGAGACAAAGACGATGGCCGAAATACTTTATAATGTGTGTATTAGAGATAAAGAGATTGAAGGACTAAGGAAAACCTGAAACAACAACATATGTCAAAAAATATAGAATCTGTCTTGAGTCAGGCATTCCCATGCTCAGTAGCTAATAAACATGATTTCTCTAGTACAGAGATATGAAGAATCTGTCCACCGATAAGAATAATGTGGAAATGTCTATCATAATAGGATCAGGCTGAACAAGCTGTCTCCATAAACAATATCACAACTTGGGGAAGGGAACATAGCTATAATGATGTAACCTTTGCCCCAAGTTCTTGACTGCCACTTCACTTAAACTGCATATTTCTCAACATGTGAATGAAGGAGCTGTCGTCGAACATGTGAGAAATCGTCTGATGACGAGTCGATAATGAAAATTGTTAACAGACACGAAGGTGGCCACTGATAATGATGATGGTCCCTAAGATGCATAGTACAATCTAGCGAGTGTGAATAAAAAGAGTTGAATTCAAACACTCATAGAATCATTCGATCATGAGCCAATGATGAAGACTCCTAATCAAACACAAGATTACCTGCCACTGATGTCTGCAAGTATCTGGGTACTGATGGGTTTATGGATCAACTTCCTAGATAAGATGTTGAAGTCGATAGGAAGAGATATGTTGAAAGGTAGGCATTGAGGCGTCCTACATCAGTCAACACGAAACATAAACCAAATGATTTTGTTTTTGATGGAAATAATGGAGAGCAAATGGGGATAACTGATGACAAATAACTTCTGGCATAATGAGCGGTTTGGTTGATAAGAGGAGCAGTAGCTGAGCGAGATCTGCTTGAAAAATAGAAGGCACTGTAATAGGGTACTAGGAAGCTGAGGCTTAATGAACACCAAAGAGTTTGTTAGGATTTTACCGGTGTAGGAACACTGGGAGATGAAGGCTAATACTCATAGATGGTAGGGTTTGGCTAACTGCGAAAGAGTTTTCTGGGAAGTGCCATGTTCCAGATTTTGCTGGTGAATCGACCTTTCTGAAATGTAACAGAGGTAGTATCCATTTTGTCCAAATTTTTCCCCGTCTGATTAGGTTTAACGAGTCCAAACGAGTAAACTTGGTGAATTTTTCATATTTAGAGAGTCTGAAAAATGTCGTAAAAGACAACTCCATTCCCCGTCTGATTAGGTTTAACGAGTCTAGACAAGTAAACTCGGTGAATTTTTCATGTTTAGAGAGTCTGAAAAATGTCGTAAAAGACATCTCCATGGGGTACCTTTGTCATGTCTTGATAACTGAGCACGACAAAGGGAGAATAGTAAGCCTAAAATAGTTCATTTTCCATGAGTTAGTCCATCGAAGCCGAAAAAGTGAGAAATCTATGTTCGATGGGTGTCTACCTCATTTTTTTATGAGTATGAGGAGACGAAGTAAACTTACTACTCTTTCTGAAATTTTTTTAACGAGTCCAATATAGAAAAACTCGGTGCTCTCCGTGAAATTTTAACGAGTCACGTGGAGAAAACTCGGTCACTTTTTCTGTTTAAAGAGCTTTGAAAAAGAGGAAAAAGAATAGCTTCTTACTCTCTGTCGTGGTATTTTAATGAGCCCGAAAAAAGCAACTCGGGGTTTTTTCATTTTTATGAGCTAGAAAAAAGTCCCTAAAAAGAAAGCTCAATGCTTCTTCATATCATTTTTAACGAGTCTAAAGAAGAGAACTCCAGGTTTTTCGGATTAACGAGCAAGAAAAAGACCATAAAAAGAACGCTCTAAATTGACTTCATATAAGTTTAACGAGTCTGAAGAAGGGAAATCGAGGTTTTTCGAATTAACGAGCAAGAAAAATACCATAAAAAGAATGCTCGAAAAAAGGGTCAAAACATGGTTATGTTTGCATATAGATCTTGATCACTCATCAAAACATCAGTAACTAAACTCAATAGTTGCGACACATATGCAGCAAGAATTCACAACTTTTGTAGACTAGCTAAGTGATTCATGCCCCAGAAATGGCTATAAGAAGGTCAGAAGACTTTCATTTTCACTGTTTTGAATGTTTTGAAGGAGCTTTGGGGTGAAAAAGGGTGAAAACTTCAGCTGGCGATTGCGATCAATCCAGGCAATGGTTCTTCTTCCCGCGAGATCCAAGTAAGAGCTGGAACATCCTGCTATAATTTTATTTTATTTTTGTGAAGTTTTGCTGGTTCAAAATGAGAAATTTGGTAGGCCCTAAAAAATATAAGCGGCTAACACAGGCCATCAGTGCTAGACCCATGTTAAGCACACTTCCCGTGAAGGAAGGGAGCGTTAGCGCACTCTGTTTTTCTCTATAGCCCGCGTTAGGCACAGAGCATATTTTAAGAACTCATTAATAAGTATTTTTAAGTGTTCCAAGCAATTTCTAATCGGTTGAAAATGTTGTATTGGCAGGTATTCAACTGTTAATCATGAGTATCTGGTGAGAGAGAGAACATGAATGGGAAGAAAGAGATATGGTTACTGATGTTGCAAGTTTGATGGCTCTCTGTAGGTGCAGTTTGCTAAAATATGCATGTTTAGAACTGATGAGGGGTCAAGAGGACCTCCTGAGGTGGCTGATTCAGCAATGGGACAAGCGTCACCATGTCTTTCGGATTGGGGGCAATGAGCTCTCAATTGAGAAGGACGATGTTTACTTTTTGATTGGCCTGTCATGTCGTGGACTGAGGCCCAACTTGACGGGGTCCAAAGCGGATCCGCGCTCCACTGCTGATCTTATTCTTGCTCATTTCATACTCAACACAGAGGCAATTAGCAACTGGGTGCCTATTGCACAGGTGGCTTCGAGACCACTGAGGTCTATACTATGGATGATTGCTCGCTTGGCAGGGGCCAAGAGTTAGCATGTGGCCACCAAGGCCGAGATGCTACTAGCCTTGGATTGTATGTAGCCTCAGGTTTTTGACTGGTGTGATGGAGTTGTTCATCAGGTCTAAGTAGAGCTTACAGCATGCAAGACCTGTACCAAAAGAGAGTTTGGGTATAGCACATTGATCGTTTCTTTCCTATTAGAGTGGGTGCCATTGATGAGACCCAAGATCATTACAACGTCATTGGGCCCATGCGAGCCGAGACAAGCTCGATGGGCAGCTTTGATTCCGCGGACTGGAGAGGGTCCAATTTGTCACTACTTTGATGATGGGTTTTTTGATTGGCTGAACTCGCATATCATTATGATTGAGGATTATCCCTATGCAGGGATGAACTTCACCGGCGATTCAGAGTTAGTGTTGCTCCCTGGCACCCAGTGGGGGCTCGATGGTAAGAAAGAAATGATCAGTGTACTTTAGGAAGTACTTTGTTTTTGTCTTTTGAATGTTTATGAATTTTTTTTTTGTTTAAATAGGGTGAAAATATGTTTTGACATGAAGTTTTCTTTCTTGACACAGATGTGGCACCTGCCTGCCCAGTTGGGGCCCCTCATTATGCAAGATGAGGACTAAAGCTACCCTGGGCTAGCGCACCAGCTGAGGATGTGGAAGCCGCCGAAGATGATGATACCCAGATCCTACATGAACTCTCCAGAAACTTGCAGGATTTGAGTATGGGTGTACCACCCCTTCCTATGAGAGAGGTTGCAGTTCATTTACGGTGGCATACCGTAGGTGTACCAGAGAGATACATGGTGCCTCTGAGGAGGATAGCCAGGGAAGTTGTACGTTATTTTGAGCATTAGGCTTAGATGGCAGAGTGGTTGTATAAGTGTCATAGCGTGGCTTAGTATAGCCAAATTTTTGTAAAACACCCAAGTTTTGGAAGATTTTTTGATATAACTATTGTACTGGACACGACATATATATATATATATATATATATATATATATATATATATAATTTTTGGTGATTTTGTGTTTTTTATTTTTTTAAGTATTTTCTATGGGATAAAAAATATTTATATTCATGTGTAAATCTTTTATAACAAATGTGACAAATGCCAATCTAACACATAGTTTTCCAAAGAATTAGCTAATGCATTAAATTCTCTAGGAATGTTCTCAAATGTGATTGTTTGAAATTGACGTTCTAAAAGTTGCACCCTTAAAAACTAACGTAAGAAGACTGGTTAACGGACACGGTAATGATTGTTTAACTGCATAATGACGAGTTGGGAATCTAACCTGACCACTAAATTGGAGATGTCGCGAGATGCAGCCTCCGTGAGGAGTTGGATCACTGACACGTACTCGGAAACGTTATTGGTGGTGCTACCTAGGAAATTTCCCCTAGAACCAAGAAGTTCCAACTCAGGAGTGTAGAGAACCCAAGCAGCTGAAGCAATGTGTCTAGTGTGATGACTAGCACCGTCCATGTATCCGACGTATGATAAGGAGGATGATGACATCTATGTGAAAGAAAAATATTGTAGATGAGAAAAACACCTCAAAAACCAAAAAATATCCAGAGACATCAAAACAATAGGCAAAACTTATATACATAAATTTATAAAGCATACGCCTTGTGTAAAACTAGGCAAAATACTTCTTTAGATAGAGCCCGTTGTAGGGCTCCGCGAGCGGAATTCCATTACAGTCCTGAAGTTCGTAAGACCCTTTTGAGAGGAATTTAGTGATGATGTAAGGACCAAGCCATAATGGTTGGAGTATTCCTACCCCCAAGAGGTCATGTTTCTGATCATAGAGTAGAACAAGATCACCCTCTTGGAAAGAACGAGGCTTGATAGATTTGTTGTATTGAGCTTTGACTCGGTGCTGGTGAGCTTCGAGTGCTAGTGTAGCATCTCAATGAGTTTTGTCCAAATGAT
Source organism: Pinus albicaulis (assembly GCA_034641835.2). Taxonomy (NCBI): domain Eukaryota; kingdom Viridiplantae; phylum Streptophyta; class Pinopsida; order Pinales; family Pinaceae; genus Pinus; species Pinus albicaulis. Next base: position 216,345,052 of record CM076577.1, on the reverse strand, counting down.
CGAGTGAGAGCAAGCGCTCTTCTGTGGCGGTGGTGCCAGGTAGGAGTTCAACATCGAGTTTGAGGGATGGAATTTCACACTTGATTGGAAATACTGCCTCCAGGCCGAATGCGAGTTGAAATGGCATGAAGCCTGTGGCAGTTTTGACTGATGTTCGATATTCCCATAACGCAGAATACAACTTCCGATGCCATGTGGTTTTATGGTTTCCAACCAATCAACGAATCATAGTTTTTAGGACACCATTTACGGCTTCGACTTGACCATTAGCTTGAGGATAATAAGACGAATATTGATCTTGACGAAAACCTAGCATGGATGTTAATTCAGTCATCATATGATTCTGAAAGTGGGATCCATGATCTGTGACAATAGATAGGGGTACGCCGAACCGACAGATTACCTAATTGAACAGGAAGGGAGTGGCAGTTTCGCCATCAGCCTTAAAAGTGGGAATGGCTTCTGCCCATTTTGTGAAATAGTCGACCACAACCACGATGTAGTTGTGTCCATTTTCTGAAATGGGATTGCAGGTGACGAAGTCAATTCCCCATTTGGCGAAAGGACCAATGGAGATAACCAGATGAAGGGGGGCAGGATGAGCACGCATTTTCTTCATGAAAATTTGACATGGATGGCACTTCTATACCACTGCAATGCAGTCTTTAAATAAAGTGAGCTAATAATAACCTACACGCAGGATTTTTTTAGCAGTAGCTATGCCCGAAAGATGACCACCGCACTTCCTTGCGTGGCAGTCATTCAAAACTCATTTCACTTCATTGAAAGTGAGATAACACCGGAGAATAGTATCGATACCACGGCGATATAATGTATCATTCAGCACGAGGTAGTGCTTTGCATGGTGGCGAATATGATGACGGTTGTTGGACGTGAGAGTTGGGTGGAAGCGTTGGGTTTGTAGGTAGACCAAAATGTCTCCATACCATGAGTCTAAAGAATCGACCAAGTATACAGATTCATCAGGAAATGGATCATGAGCTACTTCTCCTGGGTCAATTCTGGGAAGGTCCAATAGTAATTAAGTGAAGACGAGAGATTTCTTTTCTTTGGCAGCTATGAAGACCAAATCAAATTGTTGGAGGATTATGATCCATTTGGAATATTTTACTCCAATAATTTGTCGAGACAGGATGTGTCGCATGGGGTTCTCCAAAGCAATAACAGTAGTCTGTCGTAGTAATATATAGTGTCGGATTCGGGTGACGACAAAGACTACCACCAGAGAAAGTTTATCCACATGTGAATAATGTAGTTCGGGTTCGATTATACCTTTTGACAATTAGTATATCACATGTTCACTGTCGTCATTTTGAACCTGAACTGGAACCATTCCAAGTGAGGATGGTGAGGCTGCCAGGTAGAGGAGAAAGTCGCGTGAGTAGTCGAGGGCACTAAGGAGTCGGGCTGAAACAAGTGCATGTTTTAAAGCATCAAATGATCGTTGAGCTTGGTCGTTGAACAAATATAGTGTTCCCTTCTTCAATAATCTCATAAATCCTTTCGTCATCTCGGCATAGTTAACAATGAATCGACGTAAAAAGTTTGCCTTCCCTTGCAAATGTTAGAGTTGGAGGATGGATTGTGGTGCCGAAAATTCAACAATTTATTTAACCTTATCAGGATCAACCCTAATCCCGTGCTTGGAGACTGAAACCTAACAGACGCCCAGAATCAACCATAAATACACACTTATGAGGATTCAGACGTATATTTTAGAATCTACACCTAGCAAAAATTTCTTTCAGGTGAGCAAGGTGATCAGGTCGTTTCTTGGAATGGGTCGGAAGGTCATCCAAGTAAGCTTGTACAATATGTCGAATGTCGTGGAAAGCGTAGTCCATAGCCTGCTGAAAAGTTGCTCTAGCATTCTTCATAACGAATGGGAGTTTACAATACGGAAATGTGCCCCAAGGACAGATAAAGGAAATTTTATGCTGGTTTTCTTTTTTAATTGCAATTTGGTTATAGCCTAAGAATCCATCCATGAAAGAAAATGATTTGAATCCTTCACAATCGTCAAGAATATGATCTATGAATGACGTAGGATATTTGTCTTTGGGACAAACAACGTTCAGATCGCGATAGTCAACACAAACTTGGACAGTGCCTTGTTTTTTTATCTACGGGAACCAGATTGGAGACCCATTCTGTCAAAGGAACGGGATAGATGAAACCAGTGTTTAAAAGTTTTTCTACCTCAGTTTTGATGGTGGCCACTTTGCACGGGTGGACAGGCCTGAGTCGCTCCCGAATTGGTTTGGCATTGTCATAAATCTTTATTTCATGCTCAACTATATATGGATCTATGCCGGGCATTTCCTCATAAGACCAAGTGAACACATCGCGGAATTCCTTGAAAAGGGATGTGAAGCGTGTAATTTCCTCAGGATTGCAATCTGCTCCAATCTGAATATTTTCCACGATACCCATTTTGACTGAGATATTGATGAGCATTGTCATAGAAATATTACCCCTGTTCCCTTCTGAATCGATAGTTTGAATAGTCGTGTAAGCGGAGGGAACCATCTCAGGTGGGTCAAAGGATGGGATGTTTGCATCGACCATCGAAGCGCGATGGTGAAACTCTCCCCAAGGTCGTTCTTCTAGAGACATGATTTCTCAAATAGCTTTTCCTGTAAGCAAGACTTCATTGAGGAGATCCTTAGAGAGAACTGTGATGGGTGGGAGGTTTGTACCTTTGGTTGAAACCATAGTAGTGGAGGGTTCAAATCTAATTTGGATGGCTTGGTAGGCCAACTCGGCTAGTGGGAGCAGCATCTGATCTCCATGGGAATCAATGTCTGAATGTGTCGGGAGGATCCATGAGCTGATAGAGCCATCCAAAGTGGTGGATATCATTACAACCGTATTTGGGATCTTTGGCGGCGGGAGAGGAAAGCAACCTAGTAGGGAAGATGCCTTCAGAAGACCGGTACCAATATTGACGTAAGAGTCAGGAAAACCTCCTATTAGGGGTACAGTGCTACTTGGTAACGTGGTATAATCAGGGGTGCAGACGGATAAATGATCCACTGTGACTATTTTCCCATCCAATGGAAATAGGATGAGTTGGAAGACCAAAGAAACAATGGTGGTCATGGCATAAGACCAACTATGACCGAGCAATAGATTATAGTCGAGATGGCGATAGACGACTTCAACGTCCACGGTTATCGTTTTCCCACTCAGAGTGATGGGAAAGCCAACAAGGTATCCTTTTGGGAGGAACGTGTGGCCATCGAAAGCTTTGAGGGAATTCGATGGCGGTGACAAGGTAGGAGAACCTAAAGCGAGCCAGCAAGCTTGTGACATAACGCAGGTCGAAGCACCTTCGTCAATGACAGTGCAATGGATTGGTCTCCCTTTCGACACAACCTGCACTTGGAATGTGATTTGGTGTGAGAGGCGAGTCTGCGATTTTTCCATATCAAATATAGCTAGCATGGAATCCTGGGGGTCTATTCCACCAATGGCTGAAAGCAAGGCTTTCCTTTGTGCTAGACAAGTTTGCAATACTTTGAGAGTAGACATAGCTGACGGTGCCTGCGCCAAATCTTCTATAATGTTGTAGTTTTGGGCTGCACGTGCAGAGGTGTTATGAGTCATGCGTCGAAGTGTCCCTTTGGGGGGATGAATCATGGGATCAACAGTAGGTCATTCGATATGCAGATCATTGGGCGGCGGTGGAGTTGAACTAGTACGAAGTTCTTGAGCGTCTATGGTAGGATTTCCATAAAGCTTGGCTCGTGTTTGAAGTTCAACACTTTAAATGCCATAAATGGCGGATGATCCTTCACCAGAAGGATGCGAACCACCATTGCTCCTTTTCTGGGGTTGTGGCAGGTTGTCAACCATGTGTGTTGGTGTCGCTGTTTTTGATTAGGGAAAGGATTATGAAGAACGAAAGGTGTTCGCCCAGAATCATTGTTTGCGATAAAATCGGTGCATTCCTATAGCCGAGGACATTTTTATGTCAAGTGGTCCTCCACATAGATCTTGCAAGGAAATTTCATGGGTCTATCCTTCCCTTTGTCATTTTTGGTAGTGTTTTTATGATTAGGATTATTCTAATTGTCTGACTGTTCTTCCGAAGAAGATGTCTTTTTCTTGTTCTTCTTATTCTTTCCACTAGGTTTTTGTGAAGTTTGCACAGATTTTACCTCAGCGGTAGGAAGAGTAGTCGTTTGGTTAGGGGCGGTGGAAGCCGGGGATGGCTGGGAGGTTTTCCCCTGAGACTGTTTTGTGGCTACGCCAGAGATTGTGCCAACGAGACCGTCGGTGTGGGCTCTGGTTTTCTGAGTAGCGGGAGGATTTGGGTTACCAGGGGAATTGGGGAGTAAATCATATAGTGTGCCAGATTCTAAATAGATTAAATCCAAATGTTGGGCAGGATGAATGCATTGATCTTCTGTAACCACACTGGATAGGCCAATGTATTTAGAGATGTGGGGTAAGAGAGACTTACAAAACCAATTAGATAGAAGATGATCTGGGATTGGCGTTTTGACCAGCCTCCTCCTACGCCTCCATTCATGAATGTGATCGAATATGTGGGTGGTGACGTCTTGGCGCAGTGAGGTTAATAGTTCCGTTCTGGTTTCAAATCTGATTGGTAATTAGAATTTCTTTATAAACTCCATCGCTAAAGCACCAAAAGTGTTTATGGCGGTGTGTGGCAACTCAATATACCACTTGGCGGCATTTCCTATAAGGGTGTGGGGGAACAGTCGAAGCCAGACACTATCATCCACCATGGAATTAGATATAGACCATAAATGAAAGGTGGTGATGTGTGCAAATGGGTCTTCCCCTTGTTTCCCATAAAACTTTGGGATGTTAGAAGGAATCTTATGTGGTACTGGAGGCCAGAGCGGGTTGTGACTGATGGGGTCATTAGTCAGTTTATAGATTTCGGGAATGTCTAGAGCTGCCAAAAATGGCAATTGTGGGTTTGTCCCCGAATCTAACCAAGGAAGTATTGGCTGACTATTTGGACCATAGGGTCCGCCCATCAATGTGTTACCAGTAGGATAAGTAGGACTTTGATAAAAATTTCCTATAGGTGGAGGGGTAGGGATATATGGTTGTTGTCCATAGGGCATATTGTATTGCGGGGTGAACAGTTGGTTGCCCCTGGTATAAAAGTGCCCTCCCATTCCAGATGGAGGTTGGGGTGGGTTAGTCCATATGAATGCAATAGAGCTTCCCGGAGGCATGCTACTACTTGCATAGTTTGGAAACTACATAGAACCTACACCGATATTTAAACCACTTAAGGGAATAGTGTTAACAATAGGTTGTCCAGTTTGTCCTAACAATTGTAGGGGTAGTGAAATGTTCCCTGTTGTTTGCGTGCTGGTGACACTACCCCCTGGTATGGTGGCCAAGGGGTTTGAACTCAGCAAAGGGTTCCAACTGAAAGGGTTGCTAAAAGGAACCAAAGTAGCCCCACTCATGGGAGGAGAAGCCGTAGGTACCAACGTGTTTATAGTAGGAGTAGATCCCGAAGGACTCGGCGAGTTACTCACAATTGTGATGACTTTAGGGTTGGGACTAGGCATAAGTTGACTACTAGGGTTACCAAGTGATGGCATAGAACTAACAACCAGTGGGGAGGATGATGGTGAACTTGGGATGGTTTCCATTGGTATCGACCCTGTAGATGCTGGATGTGAAATGGATGTTTGTGCGGCCGAAGACATGTTTTGGCGTGGTGGAATCTGAATTATCACAGTTGCTGACGGATCAGTGAGTGGAGGATTGTAATGAGGTACAACACCTTCCATGAAAGGGTCCTCCAGAAATTCCGTATGATATGAGGCTATGTGAAAATCAGGGTTTGTCAATGGAGACTGCTCTTCTACAGAAGGCACGGGTTCACCAAGGTTCAGTTCTTCCTCAAGAGTTAGAGGAGGTAGACCTTGTTGTCATCGAGACAAACAACGTGGGTTGGATGACGCCATGGTGACCTATTTATTTTTAACAAATTTTAATAAATTTTGATGTATCATAAAGTCTCAATGATAGTAACCACACACCTAAAAAAAGAAAAAAGAAAAAATGACTCTCTAAAATCAATCAGCAAGCAGCCAGAATAGGGTGCCCTGTCTGAGTACTACCATTTTCTGGTGATGAAATCCAGTATCACAATATTATACAGAGAGGGTTGGTTGAAATTACAGTTAAAGTTACTCTAGAGCTTCGCCCAAACCTCAGACGATAGGTGCAAGCACTCTCGTGAAGACGAGTACCCTCCTAAAGACTGAAGACAAAGTAGGTCTGTCTATTTTAGGTACCAGGACAGCCCGTCCTAGTCACCTTGTGTAACTCCCTAAAAATTATGGCCACTAAAAATACCTCAAATCACAGACATCATCAGGGGGGTCCACGGTTTAGGACAACATGCTATATGGGCAGAACACCTAGATACCCGATCTAGTTTCGACATCCTCGAAGGGAACCCCAATATATAGAATGTCCACTAGATGCAGTCAAAGGTGGGCTACCTTCTTTTGCACCCAATTATTGTCTCGCGCTTAGCTCCAGTAAAGGAGTGGTCCCGATAATATGAGTGCAGTAGGATTTCGCTTGTTAATGACTCTAGTCTCAAGTTTTGAGATCTTGGGTGATTTTCTCACCTTTTCCTAACCCAAGATCCTAGCCTAAACTACTATTGGTGTGAGCTTAGAAAAAATTAATGTGATTGATTTTATTATCGCTTGATTCTTAGTTTACTTGATTATTAGTCTTGCGGAGGGGGAGTGGACGTATGAAATGTAATGAGACTCTGACTCAAGAAACCATGCAAAAATATGCTCTAAATATTCAATTCGATGAAGAGTATTTCTACAAGGAGAGGTTCCCTTTCAACATCCATGCACTAACACTCAAATATAAAATTTCAACCTCAAAGATTCAAACATCTATTTACCTCGTCTTAATAGTCTTTTAACTGAAATTTTCAGAATTAATTCAGCTAGATGCAGAAAAACTAAAAAAAAAAAATCTTCTAAAAAGTAAATGCATTCAACACTAAATTTTTAAACAAGAACCAACAAATAGCGATGCCAGCTGGTAAACAAGCACAATGATTCAGTCAAGAAGTGGTTTCGATGACCAAAACTTTGCAACCAAAAAGGAACACAACACAGGGGTGAACAACAATTTTTTGGCTGAGTAACGCACTGGTTCTGAGCAGAGACAATGTTAATGCAGAGACTAACGTACTATAATCAAAGATAGGCCGCATTATAACGCTCTAGAATACTAACAAAGACAGCGTTAGCCAGGGTAAAGTTCTTCAAATGGCCAAAAAGAGTACAGGACTGAACTCTGCGAGCTTTTGAAATGTTTACTGGGCATAAAAGTTGGTCAGAATGATATATGAATAGAGGAAAGAAGGAAGGAAAAAAATCTAGAAACTTGGGGTTAAGCTCCCCAATGGAGTCGCCAATTCTTCTATAGGGTAAAATTCTTGGGTTTTTGGTTCTCTAATATCCCTCTCAGGGCTTTCCAGTGCCCGAGGAAGATAGTAAGATTAGTTGTATAGTTCACAAAGAAGATACATACATGTTCATATCAACTTAAAAAACTTGATGGAATAAGATGGAATATTACCTCTTTTCTGATCTTGAATTCTTTTGGAGAGTGCTAAGCAACAAAGCAGGGATCCTCCTTCACCAGCTCTAGATCTCAACCCTGTGATCAATCAAAGCAGCCGTGTAATCTCTACCACAATATACATTTCCTATAAATTAAGTTAATATATGATAAACATTAAAAAATGCACATCTAAGCCATTCATCTCATGTTATATAAGTAATTGAAGAACAATAACAATATCAACGCATAGAATGGACAAAACAGATACAGTTCTATTGATTTATAAAAAGGAGGATTATAGCCATCGGTTGTACCAAGCCCTCCTCAACCTTCCAATCTCTCTATCTCTAAATGTGGTGATGTCTTGATCAACAAGTTCTCAATGAACCTCTTTTATCTTTGACCTTCACACTACAACAATAATGCTCTGCTTCACATGTATTCAAAAAACCTTAACAAACCTTCGACCTTGAACCAAGAGCCTACAACTCCATTTTATAGGAGATGGAGAGAGAAATCATTGCCTTTCTCCTTCCACTAGTTCTAAATAGAAAAAACCAAGATGTTTCCTCAATTCCCCATGCTTTTTCCTTCCTTGAGAGTTCAGTTGTTTTTGGCAAGGACCAATAATAGATTAGTGCTTTGCAGTTTCTATTTTGTACTGACTCTCTTATGAGAAAAAGTTGGAATTTCAAATCATTCTCCGTGGGTTTTTCCTGTTTCAAACTCAAAACATGGGTAACGTTGCCCTCTAGACTAAGTAGAGCATTTCCCTAGCCACTAATGTGACCTTTTCATTGATCAGGTGCGTTCTAACGCTCTTTGGCTGTTATAGGGGTGTGTTACCTTGGCAGAAGTAGGTTTAGTTTAGGCCTCTGTATTCCTTCCATAATTATCTTCTCCTCTGAGCTGATGAGGAGGTTATTTGACCTGTAATAGGCTTATTGAGGGATTTCACTTCATCTCTCCACATCCAAGCTCAAGCCCAAAGCCACCTCCTTTAGCTACAGCGTTATCTCTGTTCAAGTGTAACGTTGTGTTGCAAAGTGTTGCAGTGGAGGCTCCACAACACCATTCCTTGGATTTTCTTTCAGAGGAGGGAGCCTTATTTCCTTTGGGAGATCAGTAAGGAAGGATTCAGAGCTCATTTCAGATCTTGGCACTTGGCCAACACTTTCTATTCCACCAAAAACGCAGTTTCCATCTTAGACTGCTTTATTTTCAGAGTGCACTTGCAATGAGGGTTTGCAGTGTTGATTGGAGGGTGAGATCTTCAGTGATAGCATCAGCCTTCACTTAGAAGATCCATTGGAGGAGTTATACTTTAGATTTTTCATCATATTCAGCCTTCTCTATTCATTTCCAGTTTTGAGTTGCAGCTGCTACCTTGCAACTTCGACTTTTTTCCATTTTTGTATATTTCAGCCAATCCTTCTAAGGATTGATGTATTATTGTTTTCTGGGGTTGAGAGCTTGCTCCCCCTCATTTATTGAGCCATATATTGTCATATATTTGTATTATAATTCATCATGTTGTAGTGTCTATTATAAAATGCGCAGTCATATCCTAGGGCATTCTCAGTGTGGCAGTATATCTCACATTTCATGAAAATGTTCTGTTAAGGCTCTCATTGCCTAGCTTGAGTGATTGATTCCTTAAAGAATTGTATACATTTACTGCTATAATACCAAATGGAATGCTATTTACATCTTCTTGTCTCACAACTAATAAAAATAATGTTGTTATTCCATCTCTTGTTCAAGAATTGTTGCAGTCCCTTCATCGGGCATTTTTCCGAGACAACTAGGTGTGGGAGACCTGTTTAACCCACCTAGAGGGATTTATTTTGAGCCACCTCTTGGATTTTGGTTTAGATACATTTATCTAAGGGATCCAGGTATTGGTTCCTAATCCTGTAGCAACCATTCCTGGAAAATGTGTTTTCCAGTCATGCCTTGCTGACAGTTCCCATTTTGGGACACTACAGATGGTTGATTCCCTATTTGTTCCTTTGCCAACGTGACTGTCAATTTTCCTCTTTTCTTACTTTGATGTTTGCTGCTTCTTCCTGATCAGTGGGAGTTCTGCTGCCTGTCCTTGTCCCTCATTCGTGCCACCTGTCCTGGTTTTCCGCAACTGTCGCGCCACCTATTCTCCATCTCTACACAATCTTGACAGCTCCCTATCTACCGTGGTTGTGCTCCACCACTTGTTCTCAGAAACTCAAAATTGTTTCCTTTTCAAAACAAAGGCCCCAAAAATTTTCACATATTTCAACATCTACTCATAGATGCATATAGGGATCCTGCAATCAACATATGCTAAGCCCTAATGATTTCACCCATTTCCTTTTCCTCCTGCAACCACAAAGGGTCAAATTTGAAAGGAATGGGTCCATCATCATGTGCTAGGCTCCTATATAGAAAATAGGACTAGTTTGTGATTTGAGATACTGTAAGGAATAATATTTGAAGAAATATTAAAACATTGTGATGATGTATTACTATGCACAAAAACATGGTCTAGTCGTATTTTTATTTGCCTTGGTCCAATCCTTTCTCAAGTCAAGGTATAATTACGTTTGGATGGTTTGATATCTGTAAGTTCCAATCCTTCATCAATTTCTTCCATCTATCTTGAAAAGGATTTCGAACAATATTACCTCCTCGTTTCTCTTTATTTTTCAGAGTGGCATTGGAATCCCCCCCCCCACCCCCCCCCCCCCCCACAATTACGTTATTTCTAGAGTCCTATGAATTTTGAAGAGAAAAAAGAGAGTCCCAAATTTTTTTTTTTCTCTATGGGTCATTGACATGTAAACATTAACCAAGTTGAAAATGCTTTCTTGATTAATTAATATGGGTAAAACTAGTAAGGATCCAATTTAAGTACTAAGATAATTTACCACCTTCATAGAAAAGTTATTCTAGATAATGAAAAGTCCTCACGAGGCTCCTCATTAATTAGCAACAACACCTTCATAAAATCACCAATGTTTTTGCAAACATAGATAACTTCTAAAGCATCCAACTTCATATCCTAGAGGAAGATAATTTTAGGATTTTATATTCTAAAAGGGTCTCTCAATGCTTCATACTTGAACTTATTCCCTAAATCTTGACATTTCTAGGAGAGAATGCTCATTATTTATTATGAAATTTTGAAAGACCACCTTGAGATGATGATGAAGCACTTGAAATTCAATTTGTCTCAGAACCCAAAAATAAATTAGTGTTTAGGCTTGAATAGGTTCCTAGATTCATATCCTTAGCAAAAACAACTTTTGTAACTATTTTGGATTTATTTCTTATAATTCTCTTGGACGATCTCCCTTCTGGTTCATCCTCCTCTTTCTCCTCATCTTTTGGTGGTTTTTCTTTTTTCCTTGTCCTCATACTTGTTCCTACTTATGATTTCTTTGTAGTTCACTCCTTTGTCTCCTCCCTCTCTATTTGGGTTTTTTTTCATATCCTATGGAAATTTCATTTTACCACATTTCTTGAAGGCTTTTTGAGTAATTTCTAGCTATAATTTTCTGGGAATAAAATTTTATAGTTTATGTGCTCTAAAGTTCGCATCCTTATATTCTTTTTCATTATTATAGTTTCTTCATCAAGAAGGAATTTGTATCTAATATAGAGTGGATCATCATAACTTTTCAACTATGTTGGTACTTTTGGGTGGAAATTTTGAAGGAATTGGCATGTAGGCCCATTTTAGAGGTTGGTCATATTTTGGAGAATTTGGGTTTGGATCCTTACGGAAGCATTTTGAGAAATTAGACAAAATTATTTTAAGGATATAAAATACATAAATTATACTCAGAACTTTTACATTGATCTACACACCAAGAGCTTTCTAATAGTGAAAAAATCACCTCAATCATATTTTGTATCAAAATTTATGCCTCCCATAAGTTGACCTACCTTGTTAACCACCATGGTATGAGTGGATGCCATGTCAAACTTGGTTAACCACACATGCTATCCATGTGTGTACTTACAATAATATTCAATAAGGTACAAAACATTATCATTAATTTACAATTGAGTAATTCAAAACCGTAACCCTAGATTACTATTGGGATATGTTAAATATGAGGTCATAAGGAGGATAAGAGATTCCATTCTTTATCATTGTAATTATTCCATAATCTATTAAAATATATATGAGTTTTCTTTTGAGAGCATAGTGTGGTCGGAGGATTTTGTAATAGCCATTTAAGTCATAGTGTCAAAAGGTTACTCCATAGTGATTTATCATTCCTTCTAGCTGGTTCTTCTCCCATAGTGAGTTTCCCATGATAAATCAGGTATGTTCATTTGTTTGGATGATGTGTATGTTTTTCTTCTTCTTTAATTTTCGTATTCTGATAATTTTTAAAATTCAATTCATAAACTATAAATAACAAATCTGACATCTAAGGAAATACACCTACATAATTTAAAATTTCATAATATTAATAGATATGTTGTCATGAAATGTTCTAATGGAATATCCATGGTAGTTTGTAGATAAATATATATTGGATTTTCATGATGGGGATATTATTGGAGATTTTACTAGCATTTCATGAGTGTTCTAGCCACCTATATTTATTTTTTGTTGATATTTCACCTTGGGTTGCTTTTCGACTTGATATTGTGTTCCTACCCCTTGGCCTGATGAAGTAGGGTTGATTCAAAAACATTTCAGGGCTACTTTCTTGTTTGCGATTTTAATTCATGTAATTTTCCATTTCTCCTCTTTTTACTAAATCTAGGGAGTCAATTTTGTATCCTTATTCTATATTTTTGGAAAGCAATCATATTCATGGTAGAATTTGCATTTAATAAGAAGTTATTTGTAGTCTAGTACCTATTCATGTTTTTAGTTATCTAAGGTTATAAGGATTTATTTATGATTCCATTTCTCTATATTAATCTTGACAAATATTCACAAACATGTAATCATTCCATCCTTTTGGATGGTCCTATTTATGTATCTCACAAGAGTGCCACTGATGCATTTTAGGTTTTCGTTATTCCAACAATGCAACAAAATATGTGGAAATCGTACATAGAGAGGTAAAATAGATGGAATATCATTTTATGGGTTGAAATATGGAAACCATGTATTTAAAGACATCCTCTAATTTGCATGAAATAAGGTCTACTTTTGAAAATTAAGTCCATGTCCTCTTTGGATTAGAAGAGAAAAGCATAGTATCCATAGCCATAGAAAAGAACTATGTCGTTTTTCTCTTGAGATATATTTGTAAGCTCTACTAAACCCAAGTAGACATATCCATTGGAGATGATCATACCCTAATAAATTGTCTCATAAGTCATTTCTTAGCCATCAACATTGCCATTTTTCAATATTTCTTTCTAGGAAAAGGACTATTGGGATTTTCTTAGCTCATTTAAAAAATCAAGTTTTTTTTCCTTTGGAATTCAGGGACATAAATATAATCATGGCTTGAAATATCATGACATATTTATTTTTAGGGGATTTTTAAGCCCCTACCCTCCTAGGGGGAGAATCCATCAATTTCTAAATGTAGACAAGTTTCTAGCGTTTTGCAAACAAAGAATTGCTCTTGTGATAAAATCCTTCAAAATTTGCATATACCTATTAATCATTAGATGCACAAATTATGTTATGTTATATATATATATAACATTAAGATCATTAAATTATGATGATGATGATTATCATTCTTTGAGATGATATTGTCATATCAAACTTATAAATTCAATTATATATATATATATATATATATATATATATAACATTAAGATCATTAAATTATGATGATGATGATTATCATTCTTTGAGATGATATTGTCATATCAAACTTATAAATTTCAATTATCTATCTTAAGTTATCATGTAAATCTATGATAAAATAACTCATAAATAAAATTTTCAAGCTTCATTTAATTTTTAGGTTATCAAGTTATGCAGTAAGTTTTTATTGAAATATTTTTCAAAGTTAGATCTAATGACTTTGTAGGTTGAGAATTGAAAGAAAAAACATTATTTCCATCCCCTATAAGATTTATCTTATAATTTTTACAAATTAGCTCATGCTAAAATGTTTAAAATATATCAAGCACCCTATTTTGATATAACACACACACATCTTACTCATGCATATAAGTTGCAATTCAATTCTACTCTATTATAAAGATGGGCTACACATTAATAAACCTCTATTTATAACCATATTGGCATTTTCTTTATAAATGTAGTGCTATGACACACACACACACACATGAAAACTTTCTAAATTAATCAATATACCAACACTAATACAACATTTTAAGATATTACTCATGCATATATGTTGCAAGTCAAGTTGATTCCATTAAAAAGATGAGCTACACATTAATAAACCTATATTTATAGCCATACTGGCATTTTATTTATAAATGTAGTGTTATGTCAAGAGGATGGATCACTCTAACATGTCTAAAATTTCTAGATTTATTAGGTGCTTTTTTGTGAGTATAATATGAAAAATGATTTTGTTGAAGGTAACGAAAAATATTATAATTTAATTTTCAATTAATAAAGAAGATAATTATTATTGACTATTATTTGTAAATTTAAGTTGTTTCTTCATAGTTGTTTAAAGAAAACCACACCATCTAAAATAACCCATTGATAATTCTTAAAGAGTTAAATTTCACTTTTACCAAATGATCATTGGTTGGAATGTTTCTAGATATTTTGGCCTTTTTAATCCAAAATTTCATGCTAATATTAATTTACGAGATATTGGTATTAGCTGCACCCAATTTTCAATATAAAAAAATATTTTAAAACTCACCATGTAGGAAGGTATTAAAAAATATCTTACCCACATATGGCACATATTGCAAAGCTTGCATGTTATGAAACACATTTTACTTATTTAAGTGAAATATGTACACTATATTCCTGTTTGGGGTGACGAACGTGGATCATACCCAAGATGGTGGAAATGAAAATCCCCCATGTAAAAACCATGACGTCGAAGCTTGTTGAGCAATTAGTGTCAGGAGGTTGGCAAAGGAACATTCTCGAGAATGTCAAGGGTATAATTTCGATGACTTTGGTTTGGAAAATCATTTGTAACAACTAGGAAATGAAATTTGTAACTAAAGAGGGAATTATTGTACCATTTCTGTGGGTGGCCTTCCGGGAGAGCCAAGCTAGTTCACTGGTCAGTGTGTGTCTTTATATTTGCTCCAAGGGACCGAGTATGGTGATGTGTAGTTTTTTAGTGATTCCCAAGTGGTAATTTGGGACCTGGGCTCGAGCTTCTTGTTGGGTTCATGCACCTCTTGGAATTCATCTCGCGAAGGTGGAAGCTCCTCGCAAGCCCTATGTCAATCTATTGGGTTATACAATGGTAGGGAGTGTAGTTTGGAATTTAGAGGGTCCTAATTTAGAGGGTACTAGCTGTGCGAAATTTTTTTTCTATTAAGCCTACTACTCTGGTTATTATATGCATTGTGTAAGAGGTCCCGATGGGTGAGCTTCCCTTCTCTATTTTTCTCCTTAGAGGGTCTTAGTGTTTTCCTTCATCAGTCTGAGAGGTGGGGGTTGGTGTCGTCTTTGGATCCTTTGTGCCTTAGCTGGAGAAGGGGGGAGGGGGGTTTTCTGATGAGATACCTCATTAAGGATTCTAGTTGTTGGATTGGTGGGAACATCGAGGTTGGGAACACCTACCCCTGCCATTTCTATTTTCTCATAAGGGTGGTCATAGCCGACTGCGGGTGTTAGTCGTCTATAGTTTGGTGTGCCTATTCTGTGTTTTTTTTGGGTCCTCTGGGAAATTTGTATACTTCCCATCAGAGATGACCAATAGTGGTGGTTCCCACTCCAATTATCAAACCAGTGTATATTAGGGTGAGAATCCATGTTTATCTTTAAGTGGCGGGGTCAATTGTTGTGGGCTTGCATAGATGTAATAGAGAGCCACTCATGTTGAAGCAACGAGGGATTCCTCATCGTGGGGGAGGCTAGTGGGTTGAGGAAATAGACCTCAAGGAGATCCGCCAAGAGAAGATGGAGAGTTGGAAAAAACTCCCAGTGGCTCACCTGATAGGGTTGACTTACCACCTCCATTCAACAACATATAATCTCAAAGTTTCCTTGTCCAAGCATCAATGAATCAACAAGCCCGAGACCGCCACAATGAAGTTATCAATTTTCTTAATTACATTCAACACAACCAATGGCACATTTTGAACCGGCAAGACTCATTGCATCACAACCATAAGAGATTGCAAGATCATATGGATATTTTTGAAGGGCATATGGCCAATATGGAGTCCCATGAACATGATTTCTCACAATCCCAACAAAGATAATGTGTAATGAAGTGGTACATTTTCTTTTTGCTCAGGTTTGGGCTTGTTGGGCCATTGAAATGTGGTCTTCTTCTTCTTCTTCTTCTTCTTTTTCTAGTTAATATCAGTCTTCTTTTGTATGCACTTGATGGCCAAAAAATCTGGTAGGGGTGAGGCCTTAGTTTGCTAGAAAATTTCTGCTCACGATGTAATCTCTTCTTGAATTAATAATAATTTATCAACTTACAAAAAAAAAAATTTACTATATATATATATATATATATATATATATATATATATATATATATATTAAGAAAAGTATGGTACTTATCACTTTATTGGGTTTAAAGGGACATAACATTATTAATAGGGTTTATATGGTAATATACATTCATATTATTTTTTTATTAGCTTATGTGAGTCCTAAGATGACTAGAAAGACTATCCTGTGGCTTGAGTAGTTGCGACCCCGATCATCTAATTCGTCAAAATCACCCAAGGATTGCACCCAACTTATGTCGTAGCGTCCCTTAGCATGGATATATTTTTGCCCACAAAGTTTCAAACCGATGACCTTTACACCATAGAGTGCCTTAACATAACGCCTTGTCGTCATCTTCTCTATGCCCTGTGAGCTTATTTGGTCATATAAATTTAGTGTGGGTGGAATTTATTTATTATGTTTTGGGTTAATTGTGTAGAATGAACATTATTATGTAAAGAGTTTAGTAGAGATTTTAAAAGGTGTAATTGTTATCATCCTATTTGTCACCCTTGGATGGAGGAGATCCCTTCTCTTCACTCACATTAGTTGGGGTTGAGATACCACTCGCATATCCTTGGATAGCCACACTTTCATGCTTAATCACTCCATCTCCTTAACGAAAGGGAGATGCATCTCTCAGTATCATTTACCAAAGGGCAGTGGAACTGTCAAGGTCACTACTTTCCTTCAACAAGAGAGTGATGAGGAATCAAATCTTCTAAAATTCGGGTTCCTAAGATGATGAATTTGAACTGGGATAAGATGAATTACCATGGGGTCAATAATTGAATCCTTTAGCCTAACTTCTCTGGGGATTAGGTGTCTAGATTCATCCTCCTAGATCTATGTGAATCCTATATAATAAGACCCTTTTGGGGGGAGGGACATATGGAGACATAGTTAACACCCTTATGCTAGTGAACTTCCCATAAACACTTCCCTCCATTGTTGTGGTGAGCCCAATCATAGCTAGTGAGCCAATGTAACTGGGAAGGAATGACCTTACACCAAGGTATATTTGTAAATGATTGTTATTTTGCTAATATAATCTACATTATATTTCCCCCCAAATTATTTTGTTATGTGTTTTGGATTTGAATACATTTGTATGTTTCCAATTAGATTGATTATTATGCACTAACAACTCTTCTTTTAGAGACACGATATTCATTGTTTGGTTGTGGTGTGTGTAGTTTATACAATTTTATCGCAAGAGCAAGATCTCTAAAATTGGAGCATGGTCCTTCGTGGCTGGCGTGGTCAAAAAACAACACCAATTAGCAAAGAAAGAATGTATGTCATTTGTCAATTCTCTTGTTACCATAAATGTGAAGAGATGCATATGTAATCTCTAGGGGAAAACTATAAGTGGTGTATCATTACTATCTAGTAGATCTAGGGTCACAATCTATGAAGCAACATCTCCTTTTCCAATAGGAAATTTTAGGTTAGTAATGGTATAACTATTCTACTTTTTGTTTTTTTTTCTAGAATTTGATATTACAATTTTTGGCAAGATTGTAGTTTTTTTGTTATTTAAAATGTGTTTTTAAATTCTTAAATGAATTTAACACCTTGAAACAACCTAAAAAACATATATTATACATATTTCTCAACTCAAAATTATGTTTTAAATATATCTTTACCAAATTTTAAACAAAATTAACAAGAAAATCTAACCAAAAAACCAAACCTAAAAAATTTAAACCACCACATTTTAAATATATTTAAAAATATATATATTTGTATTTTTAAAATTAAAATTATTTATTAAATTATAAAAATAAACATTTAATTTATGTAATAAAAATTAAAATACTTAGTATAAACCAATTCCATATAAATTCAATTAATAAGGCTATAAATTTAATTAATAAGCAAACAGTTAAAAAAATCTTGAAGTGCCAAGATATGTGAGAGGGTTATTGGGTAATAATTACAAACCCTCTAAAATCCTTTAAATTGGTAAAGTATTGAGAGGGTGATCAAAGATAAATAACTACCTAATCAATGTGTAATACCTAATATGATATCGAATTAATTTAGCTTATTCTCACATCTTAATATTTTTATAGTCGTAGAATTTAAATGAATTTCCGATTATGATGGTTTTTTTTTCATAAATCTGGACCAACCAGCTACCTTGAAACTAATCACAAACCCATTTTCATAATTTTATTGTCTACATTTCCAACTAACTACAGAAATCACTTTAATATTTTCCTTATGATAAAGTTTAAATGAATTTTGAATTCTATTTTGTACATATAACAATGGTTCATTTCTTATAGCCAAACCAATAGGTTCGCCACTCTAAGCCAAGGCATTGGGTTGAATCTCTTTGCGGTTCAATTTTATTACGTAGATGTAAGTAGTAAGTCATGACTTTAAGACATAAAGTTGAAATTTACATGGAATAAGACTATGGAAAATTTATGTGTTTAGTTTGATTATCCTTATTATATGTTTGTTTGTTTGTTTTTGTTTTTGTTTTTGTTTTTAATATAATTAGTCTAGATTTATCTGAATTTTAGATTTATCTTAATTTTGTATTTATCAAGTATTGAGAGGATTAAATCTTTTGAGGTGTAAATTTTTTTTAGTGTAAAAATAGTGGAAATGTTTGTCTCTCTAGAGATTTGATACCTCTCGACATTTGATAGATCTGGGTTTAATATAGATGTAGGCTGGTTTTAGTCATATGTTGCCATAGAAACTTTGTTGAACATCTAATAATTCTCACCATTTTAAATATGTTAAATATATCTAAGATTAATCTGGTCATTTTAATTTTAAATTTATTCAGTGACTTTAGTTTGTTGAGATGATAGAGATTGTTAATAACATAAATGATGAAATAAATATTTTGAATGCAAAGTGACAATGTAACAAAGATGAATGATAGAAAATATGAATAATAAGAATGTAGTCAATTACAAATAGTCTTCATTGTGGTCAATCTCAAACTATTTTATTTTATTGTTCTTATTGTCACACATGTTAGTTTTTATATATTTTTCATATTGATCATATGAAAAGGGTAGTTGAATTCATAGTCAATTCAAATCTTTAACTCGATCTATTGTAGCAAACATCATACCTTGCCTCTTCAATATTAATAGTAGCTTTCTTAAATTTCAATCATTGCGACATATGGAGTGTTAAACCCCAAGTAAATGTCAATGGTAGTTGTTTTCTATTATCTCATTTGAATGAAAAGTGACTAACAACATTGAATGATTAAAAATGGGAATAATAAGAATGCAGACAATTACAAGTAGTTTGCAGTTTCAAGAAGAAAACATTTTAGGTAAGTGAACATTTTATTTAAGATGAAAATTCAAATATATTTTTATGATTGAATCATTGTGACACATACATCAATGCATGTCGTCAGTGATTGTTTTGAGCTTACACTGAAATCAATGTACACTATTAATCTAATTATTTGGAATTAATGTAGATCATACATCTAGTTACATCAAATCATAAATCAAATTCTTCATTGAAATCAATGCATCTAGTGTGAGAAATCAAATAGGATTATAAATCAACAGCTACATTGAAATCAATGCATATTGTGTAAGAAACAAATGGATTAGAAATCATCATCTACACTAAAATCAATGCATCTAGTGCAAACAATCAAATAGGATAAGAAATCAACAACTACATTGAAATCAACGCATCCACTGCAATAAATCAACTAGAATTAGAAATAATTAAAAATCAACAATGAAGTCAATACATCTATTTCAGTGAAAAACCAAAATATTCGTGACTTTCTAAATCTAACTTCTTTTACCTTTTGTAAAAGTCTTACTTCCTCTTCCTCTATGGTTAATAATCTTCAATATTATTTAATACTATATAGTATGTATTTGTGTATGTGTATATCTTTCTTCTTCCCTCTCTCTCTCCCCTCCACCTATGTGTATATCTCCCTCCCTTCTTTCTCTCTCCCCCATCTATCTCTCACACTTTATTTATCTCTCCCTTCTTTCTTCTCTCTCCCCCCACCATAAATATCTATATCTCCCTCTATCTATCCTTATTTGTCTCTCTATATTACACACAAACACATACACTCTCTCTCTCTCCATTTCTATCTCTCCCTCCCTTCATATCTTTGTCTCTCTCTTCTTCCCTTTCTCCACCCTCCATCTATACCTTTATATCCTTTGTATCTCTATCTCACCCCCCAAGCATACACACTCTCTTTTCATATATACATATATGTCTCTCTCCCCCTCCCTTTCTCTCGTTTCCCCTTCTCTTTCACTTCCTCTTCTCTCCCTATCTCTCCTTCTCTCTCTCTTCCCTCCTGCTCTCCTGTCTCCCTCACTCTCTCTCCATCTCTCCCTTGCCATTCCATCTCTCTCTCCACCTTTCTCTCTCTATGTATTTCTTCTTCTCTCCCTCTCTATCCTCCTCTAACTCCACATCCCTCTTCTACCATCTCTCCTTCTCTCTCTCAAGTCCTGTCTCTCCCTTTCTCTCCCACCTCCCTTTGTCTACCCCCCATCACACAAACACACACACACACACTCTCTCTCTCTCTCTCTCTCTCTCGCTATCGCTCTCTCTCTATCCTCTAACTTTGCCACTATATACCTCCCTCTCTCCACCCCCATATTTGTGTCTCCCTCTCTCTATCTTCCCCTTCTCTTTCTCTCACTCTCCACTCCTCTATATATTTCCTCCTCTTCTCTCTCCCTCACTCTTGCTCCATCTCTCCCTTGACACTCCCTCTCTCTCTCTCTCTACACCTCTATCTCTCTATGTTTTTGTTCTTCCCTCCCTTTATCTCCCCCTCCAACTCCATATATATCTCCCTCCATCTCTCTCTCTCTCTCTCTCTCTCTCCACCTCTCTCTTTTTCCCTCTCCCTCCCCCTCCATCCATATGATTGAGAATTGTCACTTTTTTTAATAAATAATATATGTAAGGTCTAATATAAACATATTTATAATGGAGATGATTATTATTATAATATATTGGAATAATAATAATCAATATTATTAATTATAATACCAATAATAATATATAAATAAATAACCTAATTGTATGTTAAATTTACATTATAGAGAGACCAATTTCTTCGAATTAAGTTGGTTGCTTTGCCCCTTACAATTTACACATTTTACATTTTACATTACATTAAATTTTACGTTTTACATTATATTTTACATTTAATTTTTTATTGTAACATCCATACATGAGTACATAATCACTATATAAAAAAGAAATTTAACTTGTTACCAAGGCTAAACAATTTATAAGGAAACATTCAAGATATTATCATTTTAATTATTTACACTGGCCCACATCTAACCCACTTCTCATGATAATCTTCACTTTATAAAAATATTTTCTATTTCATTTGAAACTTATCTATATTGAATTTTAATTAAATTTCCAAATGTACTGTATAAGTATTCACATATTTGTTCATACCATATGAGGCCTTTACATTACTACTGAGTTATGTTGCAAACATATTACATAGGTTATCTTAATATTGTATGGTTCATTTATTTCGACCCTAGTGGTGTGTGACCACCAGCGGTACTCCAACACCTAGTTATAATCTCAAAGTCCTCGACACAACAACACTTCGAGTCATGTCCTTTGTCGATCGATCGAGGATTTAGATTTATGTTTAATATCTCTTATTTGGTGATAAGGACTACTCCAAACCAATTTTCCTAGTTTCATTCATTCCCTTGTCGATGGGAAGTTTATGGAGTTGTTCTGAGACTGGTTCTAAGGTTGGGGATTTGCAGGTAAGATCTCACAGGGTTCCTTATTTCATCGATGAATTCCCGGGGTTTTGAACAGAAATCCAAGCTCATCCTGACTATTATAGCCTCGTCAGTCAATTTTGGAAGGCTTCATCTCCAATTGTTCTTCAATTTCCGAGGTTTTCCAACTGAAATATATCGGGTAAGTCTTAGGGTTCTTCTCCTCGGTTTACATTTTTTTTAATTTCAATTTTCCCCAATTCTCATTTGGCGCCATTGTTATATAATATGTTTTCTCTTACCTATAGGTCACCGATGCAACATGGACTATGGCGACTATATACAGGTAACCCTCTTCCCACACAGTTATGGGATCTTGTTCTCATTCACATATCCTTTGTAAATTCTCATGATTAGCATTTTTTTTAATTACACAAGTACATTTGGTTTCCTCACTAAGTGCTTAACTTCATGTAATGTTAGTTAGCCTCCCTGACTTGCGGCTTCTTCTATAGGTGCACTTATTCTCTGGTTCTGCGACTAGATTTGATGCCTCTGGCATGGTATTGACCTTAGGGTTTTACTAAATACCCTTGAGGGTTTCTTAAAAAATTTCCTTATAGTGACAATTTTGTGGTTCGATATTGCATTTTTTCTAAAAAGAACAGTCGATGGAGCTAGATTTCATCTCGCCTCCTTCCCCAAAATTGATGCCCACTTGGCTGGGTTATATTTTTTATCTCTTACGTGTTTACATGTTGAGACTTTTCCCAAAATGGTTAATAATGATTGTCATTTGTAGTTAAGAGTTGTAATAGTTTTCTGGCTTTAATATCGTTATTTCCCCAAGGGTTTGGGTTGTTATTCTTGCATGCATTAATGTTATCAATATTGGCTTAATCTTCTCTATTTTAACATAGTTTTGTACAATATTCTCTTTGGGTTTTTCCACTTACTACTAGAAACTGATAGGATGGCAGGCCTATTGCCTCAGCCTCACTTTCTACCCTAAGAGGAGGATGGCAGGCCTATTTCCTTAGCCTCGCTTCCTACCCCATGAGGAGGTCTACCTAATAAATCAGGTTCTGAACTACCTGTCAGCCCCTTCAGGTCACCAAGGTTAACTGGTTCCACATATTGTTATATAGTTAAGATATTTGTAATTTTCTCGGGTTAATATGCAACTCCATGTGTTATTTGTCGTTGATTTTTTTTTTAATTTGTAATCACCATCTATGTCACTCGTGTTGTTATATCTAATAGGCTAGCCCTCAAAAATTTTCTTGGTTATGGGGTTTAATTTGTTACATGATTCTATTTACGATATCCAAGTTCTTTTTGGATAACTACTATTTTATTTATTCCAATATGTATAAAGAAAACCATCATAGGTCATGAAGGTAACCGGTGAATACATTGTTTTCTTGTAAACTTACTATCTTAATGCCGAGTTTGTTTGCCCCGTTCTTTTTCTAGAAAAGAATGAAAGGGAATGTATATATCACAAGCCACTGGATCTTCCATGAAACTAACCCTAGTCGACATTGTCACCTATTGTTTTGGCATGTTACTTCATGGTTTTTATATCATCACATATTTGGTTGGTTATATACATTCTTTTCCAAGTCTGGTTGAAATTCTTTCTACAATATTCTTCATAGTCTATTACCAAGCTTTCCAATCTTCTAGCATATATGACAAAAAATTCTTTTTGAGATTAAATACATTAATGGAGATAAATTAAACCATAGTAAAACTTCTTTCTTGGAAACTAATACTTTTTCAAATTGTTCACATATTACCATCATCAATGAATTTCATTGTATCATTTACTTCAGGCCTTACAGAAAATTAATTAAATAAATTAACAGAGAGCCAATAAGATAATACTAAAATATTTACAGTGAAAATTTTTCATTAACAAAATCATTTCATTTAAATTTTAACAAATGATAGTACCGTAGTAAAAAATTAAACCATAAAATACTTATTTGTTTAGTTACTCGTCGGAGGTTAAACCAAGATAAGACTTCTCAGTTCCACCCAACCACAGGGTCTCTCTATTATGTCTAGATCCCCTCCCCTAGCCTCTTTAGCTTCCAATATAGTTAAATTGAAAATATTTTTGTAACCTCAAGACTTTATATCCAATTCAGAATTCATATGGAGCTTCCACTAGCTGCAACTAGCTCAAGAATACTCCCTTATCAGCTCAACTGCAGCTTGAACAATGTCTTGTTCAAAATCTCTCTTTCCTTCTCCTCTTCTGGCATGCTCTATATGCCTCTTCCAAGTAAGATATTTCTTCTTAATCTCTCCATGAAAAGGTTAACTATCTAACTACCTAGAAGATTAAATATTTATTATTCTTTTTTTTAAGTATTTTCTCGTCATATCTCTAATTGAGTAACTTCCTTCTAATGACACTAAATAAAATAATATTAGAAATAAAATAATAAAATTAGTTTCTCAAGTTAATTTATCAACTTATAGTAAATGACCAAGTTTTTATGCAGTAAAATAAAGTAAATAATGATTATTTACATCATTAGGGAGTGTTACATATCCCCCTCTTTGTGCGAAACACCATCCATGGTGTTTCCTCCAGAAATCTGGAACAATTCTAGATAGGCTTCTCGTATGAATTCCTCATCTTCCTATGTAGCATATTCCAGGATAAAGTGCTTCCATTGCACTTTAACCTGGTTACTGGCTTGCCTATGTAGTGTTGTTTCTCTTCGTTTGAGGATGTGCTTAGGTTCTACCAGGAAATATCCATTCATCTTGACCTGTTACATTCAGCACAACAATAATTAATTCATATAAATCCTTATGCTCAGATCAAAGAAAGTAAATTTGAGATTACCTAAACATTTTGTCAGTGAATCACATGTTTAGGATTATACTTTTATTTATTTAATAATGATACATGAAACACATTATGAACCCTTATGTGACTAGGTAAAGCTAACCTATAAGCCACTGGTCCAATTATTTCTAATAATTGGAAAGGACAGCAAAAGCGAGGGGAAAGTGTTTCACAATTTGTCCATCTCAAGGTGTTTTTCTTGAGCTTAATCTATGTATGTACATGATCCCCAACTTCGAATTCTTGATAAGTTCTTTTTCAATCAGCATAGTCTTTTTTCTTGTCCTAGGAAGCCTTCAAGTTTTTTCGTAATTTCTTCACTTCTTGTTCCATCTCCTCCAGCATATTTGGTCCTAGCATCGACTTATATTCTGGACTAATCCAATTTGCATGGGTTCTACATATTCTCTCGTATAAAACCTCAAATGGGCTCATCTTTAGTGATTCATGATATGCATTGTTATATGTTAATTCTACCAAATGTAGATATTATTCCCACTTACTGAGCTTCTGCATAACATACATTTGTAGCATGTCTTATAGTACTTGAGTTACACGTTCAGTTTTCCCATATGTTTTTTTGGTGGTATACAATGTTGAAATGAATCTGAGTTCCCAAGCCTGTAAAAAGAGCTTTCCAAAAAGCAGACGTAAAATTTACGTCATTATTTGATATAAATAACCTAGGAATACCATTTAATCAGAACACTTATTTCATGAAAATATTAGCAACTTGAACTATTTTTTAAGTAGATTGCAATGGAATAAAAATAGTTGTTTTACTAAGTTTATCCATTACTACCATTATCGAATCATTAGGCTTCTTGGATTTTCATAATCCAATAATGAAATCAAGTGTAATAAAATCCCATTTCCATTTTGGTACAAGTATGGGTTGCAGGAGACTCACAAGATTTTGATGTTCAACTTTGACTTGCTGACACTCCATGCCCTTTGTTAAATATTCCATAATATATCTGCGCATTCTAGGCCAAAAGTATTTTTTTTTTATTGTTGAAATTTTTTTATGATATCGAGGATGAGTAGTGTAAATATTTTTATGGAATTCATCCAAAATTAGTTGTCTTAAGGAAATTTGGTTGGGAATGTATATTATTTCCTGAAAGGTCAATAGATGCTCCTCATTCACCTTGCATTCTGATTGTTTTCCTTGACTACTAGCTTGATGTGCTTACTTCCAAAAAGAATTGTATTCCAGATTTTGTTGGGTAGCTTCTTTAATTTGTTCCTGAAATTTAAATTATATCTAATTGTAGTAAATTTCATAGATGCAATGTATCCTTTTTCTTAGTGCATCAAAAAAAAATTCCTTGCCTTTTAAATGTTGAATTTAGAATTCAAATTTGCTTAGGAAGGCATTCCATCTTTCTTGTTAGGAATTTAAATTGGGTTGTTTAAAATAGCTTTTCAAACTACTATGGTCAGTCATTAACAAAAATATTTTTCCTAAAAGATAATACCTCCATACCTTTAGTGCATGAACCACAACAGTTAACTCCAAATCATAAGAAAAGTATCTCTACTCATGCTCCTTCAAATTTCGTGATTCATATGCAATCACCTTCCCATCTTGTGTTAATACTTCCCCCACTCCTTCTTGGCATGCATTCGTGCATACTACAAACTCCTTAATTGGGTCAAGAATATTTAGCATAGGAGAAGTAGTCAATAATTGTTTAAATTGTTCAAAAATATATTGACAGTTGTTGGTTCAATTAAAATATCTTCCCTTTTTTCTGTAAAGAAGTAATGGGGCATGCAATTCGAGAGAATCCTTCAATGAAACGTTGGTAATATCCTGTCAGGCCCATGAAAGAGCATATATTAGCTACATCCTTGGGCACCGCCCATTCCATGATGGTCCTAATTTTCTCAGGATCGACTGCTACTCCTTCTACTCAAATGACATGCCCTAAATACCGAATTTGGTCTTTGTAGAAGTCGCACTTACTGAATTTTTCATACAACTAATGATCCCATAGCACTTGCAACACTGTGCGTAGATGCTCCTTATGTTCTTCCAAAGTTTCTGAATAGATCAATATGTCATCTATAAAAATCAAAACAAATTTATCCAAGAAAGGATGGAATATGTCGTGCATCAAGCTCATAAAAGGTGGAGACACATTGGTCAACCCAAAAGGTAAAAACACAAACTTGTAGTGCCTGTAACGAGTTATGAAAGTCGTTTTACAAATGTCTTCATCCTTGACTCGAATCTGATGATACCCTGATCATAAATTAATTTTAGAGAAAAAATTTGCAGCCTTAAATTGATAATATAAATCTTCAATTCGAGGCAAAGGATACTTACTTTTAATGGTTAATTTGTTAATTTTCTTATTGCAATTAATGCACATTCGTAAGGTACCATCTTTCTTCCTTGCGAATAAAACCAGAGATCCCTAAGGGGACACACTATGCTGAATATATCCTTTATCAAGGAATTCTTGAAGTTGCATTTAAATCTTAGTTAATTCAAGCACACTCATGCAATAAGGGGCTCTAGATACCGATGTTTCTCTGAGAATTAATTAAATAGTGAAATCAATATCACGTTTTGGAGGAAACTCTAGTATAATTTCAAGAAATACATAAGTAAACTGTTGAATTATTGGTATTTTCTCCAAAGTAGTAGTCTTATCTTTGTAGTTTGAATACCCCATTTGAACCACATAAATCATACAACCTTTTTTGATAAATTTTCTCAATTGAGAGGAAATAATGGGACGTAACTTCATGGGTTTTTTAATCCCTTGGATATCTTGTCGAGTTTCTTCCTCATCAAGGTAGCTAATAGAATTATTCTTACAATCCACCAAGGACCAATGTCTCTCCAACTAGTCCATCCCAAGAAATAGATCATAAGACCCCAAAGGAAAAATATTCAGTTTTCCCCTTATGTGTCGATCCCCTACTTCAATGGGACAAATTGGTACCTTGGTGCTCACCCTTATCTTAGCTACAGTTGCTAATTTCGCTAGCGAGGGGAATTTAAATTTTTGGGTTTGCAAACAACATTTTTCTACTACTGATCAAGTGCTCAGAATTATGCTAAAAAATTAAGTTCTTAGAATGATATGAAAATTGAATGACCGCATAGTGCTCGTCGTTCAGAATCCGGTGCAATTCGTTAAACACGAAATGGACTCTGTATGCTCCCAGAAATGAGTTTTTCTTGCTTTGGTAAACAGGCAAAAAAAATGATGAGAAGGAGCCCAGTCAGTAGTCTGTACTGCTGACGTGGCATGTTTTCTGGGAAAGTTCAAATTTATTCAAATTCCTCGGGATAATGAGAGACTGCCAAGTGGCAGTAGTTTATTGGTTTGAATTTGTGGTTATTTGGAAATTTACCATTGGTTGAAAGTGGGCCAAAGTGGAGGAGACATGTGGCTTTGCATGGGGCCACCACGTGCTCCCTCCATGGTGGTATAAAATTTTGTTTGAAGACCAAAAGGGTCGGCGGTGGTTGAACACGGGACCTCCACCCCGCCAGTGCTACATGACACCGCTACGCCATATCTACGTTGCCATATGTATTTGAATTGTAAACGTTGTATCAAAGTGGGGGCCAGCCCCCAGCATATGCATGTGACTCTAGAACCTTGGAAAAGAACCGACAAAGCCTATCCTTAAGCGTGGATTTAATACTTAATCCAATATTTGTTAACGATAATCCTCATTACTTAACGTTAATCTGGATTATCCACTAAGTGCGAGTTTAAAGGTTAAACACACTTAATTAGCACTAACTGTGCTAAATTAATTTAATGTGGATTAGTTTGGTTGTCTACCAAATCCAACAGAACTACCACGTTGGCACCAAATAGCCCGATTTAGCTCCAGTTAGCTAAATTTAGGCAAAAAATTGTGGACAAACTATTAGAGGTAATAACTTTTAGAGTTTTCGACCAAATTAGGATTAAAAAGAGCCTAAGGCACCATTTTTGGGAATTCTAAACTCATTGGTGTGGGTTTCAAGAGCAGAAAATCATTGTAAACACATCATTTTGTAAATTTTAGCATAATATAGAGGCCCAAGCCATGGAAGTTGGACCAAGGAGAGGTAGCCCAAGAGGGGTGAACTCCTTCCTCAAATCCCTGTGTTGATGTGTTGTATGGTGATGTGCTGTACTTTTATTTTCTGATGTTCATGGTTTCTTTTATGTTAATTTTTCATAAAAATAACATAAAAAATCACTCATGAGACTCAATCACTTGCAATATAACTTGAACCCTTAAGCACATATAGGACATTGTTTTCAAAAGCTGAAAGAAGAATTAGCACAACATAACTAACATACCTCATTCAGATCATTTGTGGTGTCAAATCTTTAGGTTTTTTGTGCAAGAAAGGATCAACTTTTTTTCAAGTTTGTGTCATACTTACAAGGTTAAAACTCAAAAGAGGAGAAGGGAAGCTAGTTGAAAGTCCTGCAGTTGGGTCAAGAGGAAGAAGGGAAAGCTTGCCAAAGTCTTCAACACCAACACATCCTCAAGTTGAAGTTGAGTCTTTAGTAAGCATGTCTCATGAAGGAGAACCTACGATGATAGAACATGATAGAGGTAAAGGTCCTCTATGAAGAGAGGAATTTAAGGATGCAAGGAGAAAGGTTTCAGAAAGGAATTTTTTGATATGACTAAGATGGTAAAGGTCCTCTATGAGGAGAGGAATTTAAGGATGCAAGGAGAAAGTTCTAGGCCTCTAAGAGGAGAGGGTTCTCTAGGAAGAGGGGGCCATGGATATCATAGGAAACCACCATCCACTCCACCATCATCCTCACCACCATCTACACTTTCATCTTCATCATCTTCCACTACCACAACCTTTCAATTTGTTCATCCACATACTTCAAAAGGAGCTGGTAAATCACCCTTACTTAAACTTGATTTCAAATTTGAGCTACCGATTTATAATGGTGAAGTGAATGCAGAGAAGTTGGATAATTGGATTCGTCAATTGGAGGTTTATTGCATAATTCAGAACCTTCAAGAGGATGACATAAAGATTCAATTAGCTTCCTTGAGAATGGAGGGCACACCACTTGTATGTTGGGAAGAAAGGACTCAATATGAGATTAAAAACCACGGTAATATTTCAATGTCTTGGTCTAATTTTATTTCTACCATTAAAAGGAAAATTTACCCTCTATCTTACATGAAAAAATCCATTATGGACTGGAAGAATTTTAGACAACTAAAGTGATGAAGTGTTCAAAATTATACATAAGAATTTAAGAGAAGGACTCTTATTTTGGGTGTCAATTTGTCTTCTCAAGAAAATTTATTAAAGTATATTGGGGGTTTTCACAGCTATATTAGACATACTATTTTCATGTTCAATCCCACAAACTTATATGAGGTTTGTGTTCAAGCCACACACCTTCAGGCAAGAGGGAAACATAGTGCAGATGAGAAATTTAATAGTTTCCTTGAGTATGAAGGTAAAGGAAAGGATAAGTTTAATGGAAGAGGAAAGGAAAATGGTTCTATTAAAATATATAAAGATAAAATAAAATGTAAACATTGTTTAAAAAATGGCCATGATGAATACCATTGTTGGAAATTCCATCCAGAGTTGAAGCCAAACAAACTTAAAACCAAAGAGAAGGAGGAAATTGTTGCAATCATTGAACATGACTTAGGTTCATATTCAGGAGATGAAACTAAGATTACAACAATGGGTTTGAAATGTAATAACATAGCAAAAACTATTTCTTCAAGTTGTTCTAATGTAACTCAAGATGAAGATACAAGAATTGAACTCTTTCATAATAGAGTTGTTTCAAAGCATACCAAAATATACACACTATTTGATAGTGGTTCTTAAGCTAATTTGATTTATGAATACTTAGTTAAGAGGTTAAATTTATAAAATGTTACAAATCCAAGACCTTATCCTTTAGGCTGGATGTTCAGGAATGAAAACTTGCAGGTAACAAGGAAGTGCATCCTAAGGTTTTCAATCAATTCAAACATTCTTGACGAAGTTGAACTTGATGTAGTTCTGCTTGAGATTTCAGGTATTATTTTGGGAAGTCCTTATATTTATGATAGGAGGGCAGTATTTCATCACCATGATAATAAGTACCACTTGTTCAAGGATGGAATTAAGTACATAGTTAGAGCGCATAAGAAGAAGAGGAGTTTGTCTCTTGTACATGCAGGAGCAATGAAGAGAATAATGAATGCAAGTCAAATTTTGGCTTTGTTAATGTTAAAGCATAGTGATGTCTTGAATGACACATTTAAAAAATATGCATCAATGAACAAGATAATTTCATTGAAATTTATAATGTTTGTAATAATATGTTTCATGGCTCTAACATGTTGCCTTTGAAAAGAGGTAAACAAGATGTGAAATATTTGTAGCAGTTGACATTAGTGTTGAGCAGTGATGGAAACAAGATGTCGGTGCAAGAGAGTGAAAAGGTAAAAGAGAAAGCGCCAAAACAATTTGATAAAGAAGGCATAGGTTCCACAAGTACTTCTTTTTCATTTCAAAATTATACATGGAAATGGTGAAAATACTTGGTCAAAAGTCGATGCAAGTACAAGGCAAGACAAGCTAAAAATCACCATGTCGACACTGTTCGGGGTGAGATAGTTTTCAAGTTTCCTTTGATTGAAGACCAAGGTGGGAACAAGTTTGTTTCTTCAAGGATAGCTTGTTGTTCTACAAATTCTGTGAAATTGCAGCGTGACAGTGTCTATAATAGCAAGACAGGGTCTCCAGAATCAAGGAAAAATATTAGTTTTTATGAAAAGCTCAAATTGTTGAAATTAGGAAAATTCCAGTGGATTGAGACTAGAAGGGTGAGGGAATTGTACCCTCATACACATGTTCAGTAATGAAAGAGATTTTGGAGTCCAAAAGGCTTCTAGTGGGGAGGAATGATTAGGTGCTTAGAATTATGCTCAAAAACCAAAGTTCTCAGGATGATGCGAAACCAGAATGACCGTGTAGTGCTCGTCGTTCTAAATTTGACACAATTCATTTCACGCGAAATGGACTCTCTATGCTCCCAGAAATGAGTTATGTTCACTATGCTAAAAAAGCAAAAGAAATGATGACAAAGAGCCTAGTCAGAAGTCTATACTGCTTACATGGCATGTTGATGGGCAAGGTCAAATTTGGTCAAATTCCTCCAGCTAATGAGAGACTGCCAAGTGGCAGTGGTTTATTGGTTCAAACTTGTGCATTTTGACAATTTACCATTGGTTGAAAGCCGTCCAATGTGGAGGAGACACGTAGCTTGGCCTGGTGACACCACGTGCCCCCTCCACGGTGGTATAAAATTTTGTTTGAAGACTGGAAGAGTTGGTGGGGGTTGAACACGGGACCTTTGCCCTACCAGTTACACACACCACCACTACGCCATAACATAGTTCTTAACCTATCTATGTTGCCATATGTATTTGAATTTTAAAAATTGTATCGACGGGGGAAACTGGGGGCCAGCCCCCAGCATATGACCATGACTCAAGAACCTTGGCAGAGAATCGGTAGAGCCTATCCTTAAGTGCGGAGTTAACACTTAATCAGAGTTTTTTTAATGATAATCCTCATTACTTAACGCTAATCTGGATTATCCACTAAGGATGAGTTTAAAGGTTAAAAAATTTTAATTAGCGCCAACCATGCTTAATTAATTTAATGTGGATTAGTTTGGTGGTCCTCCAAATCTAGAAAAACTACCACTTTGGCGCCAACTAGCTCGATTTAGCTCCAGTTAGCTAAATTTAGGCAGAAAATTGTTGACAAACTGTTATAAGTCATAACTTTTGGAGTTTTCGACCAAATCAAGAGAAAAAAGAGCCTACAGCACCATTTTTGGGCATTCTGAACTCATTGATGCAGGTTTTAGGAGCATAAAAGCATTTTCAACACATCTTTTTTCAAATTTGAGCATAATATAGATGCCCAAGCCATGTAAGTTGGACCAAGGAGATGTAGCCCAGGAGGGGTGAACTCCTTCATCAAATCCTTGTGTTGATGTGTTGTATGGTGATGTACTGTACTTTTATTTGATGTTGTTCATTCTTTGTTTTATGTTAATTTTTTCATAAAAATAACATAAAAATCACTCATGAGACTCAATCACTTACAAGAGAACTTGAACCCTTAAGCACATATAAGACATTTTTTTCAAAACACGAAAGAGGAATTAGCACAACATAACTAACATACCTCATTTAGATCAACTACCTTGGGACTGATGTAACTTAATCTTGCACCAGGATCTACTAAAATAGATACAGATTGATTAAATATATTACCTTATAGCTATATGAGAGTAAGATCATAATCCGCTTGATGGTATTCTAATGTTGCATTGATCCTAGGCATGATCCTTGCTACCTCTCCGACCGTTCATGCTTCTTGAATATTAGCAATGTGCTTAGTTTTGGCATGATGGGGACAATTTCTATAATAGTGTGGTTCCCCGCAGCCCCAAGGCTGCAAGGGGGGATTTCGCACTTGATTGGGTTTTGGCTTATCAGATGCTTCGGTAGCCCTAGCTTCTCCTTTCCATTTGGGTTTTTGTTGATTTTTCCCAAACTATTTGTTTACTGGATTCCTCTCTGAGTTCCTAAAATTCGCAGATTTAGTGCCTTTGAAGTTCTGAAAATTCAGTTTTCCCTTCTTCAAAGACAAATTTTTACTAGTGTCTCCTTTCTTCTTCATCTGTTGGTAGCACATTCGTGATTTCCGGATTGCTTCTTCCATGGTTTTTGGGCTGTAAAATTATATTTTTTTCCTTCATGAATGTAGGAAGACTACTCAAAAAACATTGTCCTCAAGCTTTTTCCTCCCAGAGATAAGGCACATATTTTAATAAAGAGGTAAATTTAGCTACATATTCATCCATAGTCAACTGCACCAATCTTAATTCATTGAACTCATTATCCTTCTCATCATATAATCATTCTGTCAAGTACTTGTTTTTTAAGTTCCATTGAAGTTCCTCCCATGTTACATTATGTTCCTCTATCCATTGTACTTCCTTGACCTCTTCCCACAATAAGGTGGCTTTTCCTTGAAGGTGATAGATGGATAAACTAGCCTTGAGGTTACTGTTGTATTCATAAACCTGAAAATATTTGTTCATATTGATGATCCAATATTCTGCAACTTCTTCTTCTTCTGCATCAAAAATGGGGGTTTAATATTTCTGAATTCCCCTTACAACTCCATATTTTGTTTCCTTGTTTTTCTTTGGTCTAAAACATTCCTGACTCCTCTTCATTATCAAATATATGTCTATCACTTCTTTTTGTATGCATTTTTTTCTGGATTGTCCTCGATACATTGTTGTTGCTCTCTTTCATCTCAGGTTTCATGCTCAGGAATTGGTTGATAGGTTCGGTGATTTTTCCTATATGAAAGGCTCTTTAAAATTCTTTCTTTTTTGCGCATTAGTATTTCAATATATGTCCTTACTCGAACCATTTCATCTTGAAATCATTGAACAATCTCAAGTAGCCTACTTGTTTGGTGTTTTTGTTCTTCAAGTATCCTGCTTGTTTGGTGTTGTTGTTCTACACCTAACTGCACCCACATTTCTGGATTTGCTTCCAGATTTTTCATGGGACCTTCTCCCACTATTGATATGGTTGGAATCTAACCTCTAGCTCCTCTCCTCATCATGGTTTGCCACCTTCTCAATTTCCTACTTTCTTTCACAGTGCATAGTTCAATGCACTCATCATTACTACTAGTGCCCAATCAGGCCATAGTATTGAAACCGTGCTCTAATACCACTTGTAATGTCCATAGATCACTACATAATCACTAAATGATTTTTTTTTAAAACTTGTTACCAAGGCTAAACGATTTATAAGCAAAAATTTAAGATATTATCATTTTAATTATTTGCACTGACACATGTCTAACCCACTTCTCATGATAATATGCACTTTATAACAATGTTTTCTATTTCATTTGCAGCTTATCTATATTGAATTCTAATTAAAATTATGATTTGATTGTATAAGGATTCACATGTTTGTTCATACCATATGAGGCCTTTAAATTATTGTTGTGTTATGTTGCAAAATTTTTACATAGGTTATTTTACTTTTGTATGGTTCATTTATTTCGACCCTAGTGGTGTGTGACCACCAGTTGTACTCCAACACCAAGCTCTAATCCTAAACAGGTACATATGGGTTCCTCACTAAGTGCTTAAATTCATGGATTGTTAGCTTCATTATTCAAATTTGTGTGTTGTTTACTGGCCTCCCTGACCTGCGGCTTCTTCTATAGGTGCACTTATTCTATGGTTCTGCATCTAGATTTGATGCCTCTAGCATTTTATTGACCTTAGGGTTTTTCTAAATACCCTTGAGGGTTTCTTAAATAATTTCCTTCTAGTGACAATTTCATGGTTTGATACTATATTTCGTCTAAATGAACAATCAATGGGGCTAGATTTCATCTCGCCTCATCCAAAATTGATGCGCACTCAGCTAGGTTGTAATTTTTCTTTGAACTATTGGGATGGTGTGATTATTGTTGGGTTTCATCTCTTATGTGTTTACATATTGAGAATTTGCCCAAAATGGTTAATAATGATTGTCATTTGCAGTTAAGAGTTGTAATAGGTTTCTGGCTTTAATATATTTATTTTTTGAAGGGTTTAGGTTGTTATTACTGCATGCATGAATGCTATTAGTATTGGTTTAATCTTCTTGATTTTAACATAGTTTTGTACAATATTATCTTTGAGTTTTTCTGCTTACTATTGGCACCCGATAGGATGGCAAGCTTGTTTCCTTGACCTAGCTTCCTACCCATGAGGAGGCCTACGTAATAAATTAGGTTTTGAACTACCTGACGGCCCCTCTAGGTCACCAAGGTTAACCGGCTCCACATATTTACGCTGATAGGTGTCCCCCCTATTGGAATTCGCCACTTTAATGATTTTGCTAATTAATTTTTTTGATTTTACAGTCTAAATTGAAAGATTCCAGTATATTCTTGTCGTCTCCACTATATCAATGAATGAAAATCAAAATCATAAATTCCTTGCATATCTAAATCATATGTTTAAACCTTGACTAAAATAATTTTTTACCAAATCATGATTAAAATTTTACTGTGCCTTTTATGTATCACCACATATGAGGATTAGAGAAAAATAAAGAAAAATATCAAATTAAAAATAAAAATACATTGAAACTTGGTTGTTGTTAACTAAAACATGTCCCATAACCTAAATTATGCGTTACTTTTGTTGCGGCCAGAGCTGTTGTAATGCTCTTGATTTAAATTTAACTTTTAGGGAGGTTTTATTTATATTAAACATTGAAATTAAAAATATATTGAAACGTGGTTGTGTTCCTCTTAATTAAGATATGTGTTACAAGTTAAAACAGTTGTGGGAGGTTTTATTTATATTAAACATTTTATATTAAAGAGTGAAATTAAAAATACATTGAAAATTTAAATATTGGCATGTCTAGTAAAACATGGTCTAGAGGTTGACCTTTGAATTATTGCAGCCCTCTCCATTTACATTTTAATGTAACTATAATAGTATTTTTTTTAAACTTTGGTATGTAGTTTGTTTTTATTATTATTAGGTTTTAATATAATAAGATAAATTTTATCATTAAATTTGTATTTAGGTATTTAGTTTTTTTATTGGATTTAGTCTATTGTTATTATTATTAATTTTGATTAATGTAGTAAAAATAAATTTTTCTTTATAATAATATAATGTTTTATTAAGAGTTTTATAATATTAATAATAAGTTTATTAAGTTTATAATAATATTAGTTTTTCATGGTTTTTTAACCATAAATTAGTTTTATAATTTCCTTAATTTTATAGTAAAATAGTAATAATAATATTAATAACATTAATAATTAATATTTTAATATTAATATTATTATTTTTAATTTATTAATATTAATAATTAATTAATCAATATTAATATTAATTAATATTGATGTTAATATTAATAATAGTATTAATATTAATTAATAGTATTATTTTTATTAATATTGATTAATTATTTATTAATATTATTAATATACTTAGTGTATTAGGGTGAAAGTATATATTAACCAACTATGTTTTATTTTTTTAATTTTAGGTTATTTTATGATTTTATATATTTACACTTTATAATATTAAGATTTTCTAAATTTTAATTTTCATAATTTTATAATATTATGTTTTCTAATTTAAAACCCCAATATTATAAACTCAATATTTTTTATTTTTTATTTATTTATTTTTTCTGAATTTGACTATTCTATTTATAATAGAAAAATGAAATACAAAGAGGCGGCAGCCTCAACTAAGCTTGCCCATAGTAGTGGCATTCTTATGCTGTAAACATGACTTAAGAAGTTTACCAGACATACCAATCAAACAAAAACCATCCTGCTGACAAACAAAAACATGCTGCCCACGCAGGGGAAACCGACCTTGGAACATTGACATATTAACAAAAAACTGATGCGAAGAGCAAGTAAACATATTGAGCTTAGGAGTGTACCTAGCCAAAAACCTATGAAGAAAGAAACTGCAAGTTCTGACCAGATTAAGAATCATGAGAGAAAGAGGGGGGTTCCTCAACAACACGACAGCCATAGGCATACGAGTCATCTTCCTCTTCCTGCTTGTTGTCTTTGACGTTGTGGCAGCCTCGCTTGATGTCGCCCGGAATGACTCCATGGCCAATGTCCTGAGTAACACTGCATCTGGGAGCTTTTCTCTTCAGGCTGCCGCTTGGTGGAGCACAAAGTGTGTCGGCAGCCCTATGCTCCAAGCTAGCGTTGGGATGCTCTGCTTCCGAACCTAGGGGCTCCTCCTTGAGCTCAATTGTAATGGTGGCAGTGATAGTGGGTTGGTTCAGCGAGCAAGGAAAGCGAATATGGGCGGTGTGAAGATGCCCAGGGATGAAAATTGGAGAGACAGGGAGGTGGGGCGAGCCCAAATAAGATTGAGAAAGCCCATTCCCTCGACCACAACCACGACCACTCCTGGTATCAGGATAACAACTGGAGAAGTTATCAGAGGAGGGAGACGAAGAGCTAGAAGTTGAAGTGGAGGGCCAGTGGGGGAGATGACCACAACTACTGCCTCGTCGGCAACGCATACACTATCGAAGGCGCGACATGTTTCTTTGAGCAGGGTGACGGGAGTGACCAGCAGAACGAATGGGGACATAGTACAGGGGAGGGCTTTCTCGCCGAGCAGGGGAATTCACAAAGGGCGGACTGAGCTTTAGATGGTACAATGTGCTCTGCGAAATGTGAAGGCCCAAAGCAAGATCAATACAGAAAATGATGGAGCAGCGATGCCCTGTGCTGGTTCGAGAGCTAGGCTCTACAGCAACATGGGAGCAACTAGAACGCAGAGGAGGCCGAACAGGAATGAAACTTCCAGAGGAAGCCATGCTCATAATGGACGAAGGCTGGTCTGGGCTTCTGTGCTACATTAATGCAACAATGCAAATGGCAGTGGGTATATTTATGAAGACTAAGACATGAGTTAGGGTGGCGAAGTAATGAGCCCACGCGCCAACCCACATCCTCCTCCATGTACCCTTGCAGCTAATCACCCGCATCCAGGGTATTATAAACTCAATATTAAAAACCCTACAATAATAAAAACGACATTAATAACATTAGCATTTTAATATACATTAAAAATAATATTAATAATTAGTATTTAAATAATGGTGATTATGATTTATATTAAAAACTATATTAATAATAAAAATGACATTTTAATTATTATTAAAAACAATATTATTAGTAACATTATTAATAATAATAACAATATTATTAAAAACATCATTAATACACTATTCGCGATGTTTATTTAAAATTAATATTCATAATTGTACTAATAATAATAAGTTTCAAATATGATTAAGGTTTATTAAAATTATTAATAACATTTAAATTATAACAATAATATTAATATGATTAATTACATTAATTACATTAATATTGTTAATGTAAAACTTATTAACATTAATATTGATAAATAATATTATTAATGTTTTCTTTATAATAATAAATATGCTTTTTATTAATATTTTTTTTAATTATATCCACTCTAAAAATATGATGATTAATGTTATGAATGATATTACTATTGATACCAAAATTAGCACTATTAATATAAATAATATTAAGATTATTAGTAATAAATAATAATATTGAGATTTGCATTGTAATCATTCTAATCAAACATTGGAAAACAAACTCAACCATGGTTATACATGGTCAAACCTTTCCAACGTAGTTAATCATTATTACTCATTATCGAAATACACAACATTACTTAACCATATTTAATCATGACTATTCTTTATAATATTAATAATCCCTTGGGTTTATTAATCTCTTGAGTTTAAAATATTGATTAGATTATGGTGTATTACTTTTTTAGGTTTCTATGTTTAAAATATTAATTCTTAGGGTTTATTAATCTCTTTTGTTTTTAATATTAAACCCTTAGCCTTATTGATCCCTTGGGTTTTTAATATTTATCCCTTGGGTTCACCAATTCCTTTAGTTTATAATATTAGACCCTTTGGTTTATTAGTTCTTTTGGTTTATAATATTAATAATTCCTTGGGTTTATTAATATCTTTAGTTTAAGATATTGATTAGATTATGGTATATTAATTTTTTAGGTTTTTGTGTTTAAAATATTAATTCTTATGGTTTATTAATCTCTTGCGTTTTTAATATTAAACACTTGGTTTTATTGATCCCTTAAGTTTTTAATATTTATCCCTTGGGATCACCAATTCCTTTAGTTTATTAAACCCTTAGGTTTATTAGTTTTTTTGGTTTATAATATTTATAATCCCTTTGGTTTATTAACCTCTTGATTTTAAATTATTAATTATTAGGGTTTATTAATTTCTTAGGCTTTTGAGTTTAAAATATTAATTCTTAGGGTTTAATAATATTTGAGTTTTCTAAATATTTGGGTTGGTAAAATTAGGTGTTAAATATTAGTCATACACTTTAATATTAATGCATGGTCCAATGTCATATTATGAAAAGCATTGTGTGAATATGAAAACCAGTCATGGGAGACCATTGTTACTCATCACTATTCGTATTTGATTAAGGTCTTCCATGGTCGAATATCACATTGTGACAAAGAAGGTCTCAATATGAAAATCAACCATAGTCAACCATTGTCATTCTTCGTTCAATGTCGCATTGTGACAAGAATTATCTCAATGTTTAAATCAATCATGCTCAACCATATTTATTTTACGGAATATAGTATTTATCTAAAGGTTTTTATAGACTTCATGTTTATAATATTAATCTCTTAGCTTTAATATTATTCCATAATCATGTGATGTTATCAATCCATTCTGTTTAAGATATTAATTTGTCGGCTTTGTTAATCTCTTTTGTTTTTAATATTGATCCCTTCCACTTATTGATCCATTAGTTTTTTAATATTTATCCCTTGGGTTCAACAATTCCTTGGGTTTGAAATATAAAAACCTTGGGTTTATTAGTTATTTTTGTTTATAATTTGAATAATCCCTTTGGTTTTAAAATCTCTTGAGTTAAAAATATTAATCCTTAGATTTTATTATTTTTTTAGGTTTTTGTGTTTAAAATATAAATTCTTAGGTTGTATTAATCTCTTTTGTTCTTAATATTGATACCTTGGTCTTATTTATCTCTTAGGTCTTTAATATTTATCCCTTGGGTTCACCAATTCCTTTGGGTTGTAATATTAAACCCTTGGTTTTATTAGTTCTTTTGGTTTATAATATTAATGACTCCTTGGGTTTATTAATCTCTTGAGTTTAAAATATTAATTCTTATGCTTTATTAATCTCTTGAGTTTAAAATATTAATTCTTATGCTTTATTAATCTCTTGAGTTTAAAATATTAATTCTTAGGGTTTATTTATTTCTTGGTTTATAATATTAATATTTATACCTTGGGTTCACCAATACCTTTAGCTTATAATATTAAACCCTTGTGTTTATTAATTGTTTTGATTTATAATATTACTAATCCCTTGAGTTTATTAATCTCTTGAGTTTAAAATTTTGATTAGATTATGGTATATTAATTTTTTAGGTTTTAATGTTTAAAATATTAATTCTTCGGGTTTATTAATCCCCTTTGTTTTTAATATTAAACCCTTGGCCTTATTGATCTCTTAGGTTTTTAATATTTATCTCTTGGGTTCACGAATTCCTTTAGTTTATTTTTTGAACCCTTTGGTTTATTAGTTCTTTTGGTTTATAATATTAATAATTCCTTGGGTTTATTAATCTCTTGAGTTTAAGATATTGATTATATTATGGTATATTATTTTTTTAGATTTTTGTGTTTAAAATATTAATTCTTAAGGTTTATTAATCTTTTTTGTTTTTAATATTAAAACCTTGGCCTTATTGATCGCTTAAATTTTTAATATTTATCCCTTGGGTTCACCAATTCCTTTAATTTATAATATTAAACTCGGGTTTATTCGTTTTTTTGGTTTATAATATTTATAATCCCTTTGGTTTATTAACCTCTTGAGTTTAAATTATTAATTATTAGGGTTTATTAAATTCTTAGGCTTTCAAGTTTAAAATATTAATTCTTAGGGTTTAATAATCTTTGAGTTTTCTAAATAGTTGGGTTGGTAATATTAGACATTAAATATTAGTCATACACTTTAATATTAACGCATGGTCCAATGTCATATTATGAAAAACATTGTGTGAATATGAAAACCAACCATGGGAGACCATTGTTAATCATCGTTATTCATATTTGATCAAGGTCTTCCATGGTCGAATATCACATTGTGACAAAGATTGTCTCAATATGCAAATAAAACATGACCAACCATCATCATTTTTCGTCCAACGTCACATTGTGACAACATTTGTCTCAATGTTTAAATCAAGCATGCTCAACCATGTTTATTTTAGGGTTTATAGTATTTATCTAAAGGTTTTTATATACTTGAGATTTATAATATTAATTTCTTAGCTTTAATATTATTCCCTTGGGTTTATAATATTAATAATCATATGATTTTATTAATCCTTTCTATTTAAGATATTAATTTGTAGGCTTTGTTAATCTCTTTTGTTTTTAATATTGATCTGTTCCACTTATTGATCCCTTAGGATTTTAATATTTATCCCTTGGGTTCACTAATTCCTTGGGTTTGAAATATAAAACCCTTGGGTTTATTAGTTATTTTGGTTTATAATACTAATAATCTCTTTGGTTTTAAAATCTCTTGAGTTAAAAACATTAATCCTTAGAGTTCATTAATTTTTTAGGTTTTTGTGTTTAAAATATTAATTCTTAGAGTTTATTAATCTCTTGTGTTCTTAATATTGATACATTGGCCTTATTTATCCCTTGGGTTCACCAATTCCTTTGGTTTGTAATATTAAACCCTTGGTTTTATTAGTGTTTTTGGTTTATAATATTAATAACTCCTTATTAATCTCTTGAGTTTAAAGTATTAATTCTATGCTTTATTAATCTCTTCAGTTTAAAATATTAATTCTTAAGGTTTATTAATTTCTTGGTTTATAATATTAATATTTATCTCTTGGGTTCAACAATTCCTTTAACTTATAATATTAAACCTTTGTGCTTATTAAATTTTTTTGCTTATAATATTAATAATTCCTTGGGTTTATTAATCTCTTGAGTTTAAAATTTTGATTAGATTATGGTATATTAATTTTTAAGTTTTTATGTTTAAAATATTAATTCTTAGGGTTTATTAATCTCTTTTGTTTTTAATATTAAACCCGAGGCCTTATTGATCCCTTAGGTTTTTAATATTTATCTCTCGGGTTCACTAATTCC
Organism: Pinus albicaulis; assembly: GCA_034641835.2. NCBI lineage: Eukaryota > Viridiplantae > Streptophyta > Pinopsida > Pinales > Pinaceae > Pinus > Pinus albicaulis. The sequence goes on along the minus strand of CM076577.1, from coordinate 216,302,356 downwards.
TTTAGTTTATAATATTAAACCATTTCGTTTATTAGTTCTTTATAATATTAATAATTCCTTGATTTTTTTAATCTCGAGTTTGAGATATTGATTAGATTATGGTATATTAATTTTTTAGGTTTTTGTGTTTAAAATATTAATTCTTAGGGTTTATTAATCTATTGTGTTTTTAATATTAAACCATTGGCCTTATTGATCCCTTAAGTTTTTAATATTTATCCCTTGGGTTCACCAATTCCTTTAGTTTATAATATTAAACCCTTGGGTATATTAGTTTTTTGGTTTATAATATTTAAAATCCCTTTGGTTTATTGACCTCTTGAGTTTAAATTATTAATTATTAGGGTTTAATAACTTCTTAGGCTTTTGAGTTAAAATATTAATTCTTAAGGTTTAATAATCTTTGAGTTTTCTAAATATTTAGGTTGGTAATATTAGGTGTTAAATATTAGTCATACGCTTTAATATTAATGCATGGTCCAATGTCATATTATGAAAAGCATTGTGTGAATATGAAAACCAACCATGGGAGACCATTGTTAATCATCGTTATTCGTATTTGATCAAAGTCTTCCATGGTCGAATGTTACATTGTGACAAAGATTGTCTCAATATGAAAAATCAACCATAGCCAACCATCGTCATTCTTCGTCCAATATCACATTGTGACAACAATTGTCTAAATGTTTAAATCAAGCATGCTCAGCGATGTTTATTTTATGGTTTATAGTATTTATCTAAAGGTTTTTATATACTTGAGGTTTATAATATTAATCTATTAGCTTTAATATTATTCTCTTGAGTTTATAATATTAATAATCATGTGATTTTATCAATCCTTTCCGTTTAATATATTAATTTGAATGCTTTGTTAATCTCTTTTATTTTTAATATTTATCCCTTCCACTTATTGATCCCTTAGGTTTTTAATATTTATCCCTTGGGTTCACCAATTCTTTGGGTTTGAAATATAAAACCCTTGGGTTTGTTAGTTATTTTGGTTTATAATATTAATACTCTATTTGGTTTTAAAATCTCTTGAATTAAAAATATTAATTCTTAGCATTTATTAATTTTAGGTTTTTGTGTTTAAAATATTAATTCTTAGGGTTTATTAATCTCTTGTGTTCTTAATATTGATCATTTTGCCTTATTTATCCCTTAGGTCTTTAATATTTATCCCTTGGGTTCACCAATTCCTTTGGTTTGTAATATTAAACCCTTGGTTTTATTAGTTCTTTTGGCTTATAATATTAATAACTCCTTGGGTTTATTAATCTCTTGAGTTTAGAATATTAATTCTTAGGGTTTATTAATTTCTTGGTTTATAATATTATTATTTATCCCTTGGGTTCACTAATTCCTTTGGTTTATAATATTAAACTATTGGATTTATTACTTTTTTAAATGGTTTATAATATTAATAATCTCTTGGGTTTATTTATATCTTGAATTTAAAATATCAATTATTATTAGAGTTTATTAATTTCTCATGTTTTTTTTATTTTGAAATCTTTACTCTTAAGGTTTATTAATATCTTATGTTTTTAATATTGATCTTTTATTCTTATTGATCATGGGAGTTTATCATTCATTTGTATTTAAAATATTAATTCTTAGCCTTTGTTAATCTCTTTTCTTTTTAATATGGATCCCTTGGGCTTATTAATCTCTTAGGTTTTTAATATTTTCCCCTTGAGTTCATCAATTTCTCAGTGTTATTAGTTGTTTTGGATTATAATATTAATAATCCCTTGGAATATTGGTAAGATATATATACTTATTATAAATAGTAATAAAATACTATTATTAAGTTATGTTTGAATTTTAATATAGTTTGAATTATAACTTTTAATGTATTGAAAAAATTTAATAATATTTTATTATCTACTAATATATATATATATATATATATATATATATATATATATATATATATTAGTTTAATATACCGTATGCATATAGTTAATATTATTAATATATTTTAAGAAGATATATAAAATATATTAATAATTATATTGATAAATATATGATGATTATTTTGGTAAAATACATGTGGTAAGTGGTGGATATAGGTTTATCGGCCTATATCAACCACATCGATGAATGTGGTTGTAACGCTATTTCATATACACCTATCAACGTATATCAACCACATTAGTAAATGTGATTGTGCTAGTGTTATATAGTTGAGATAATTGTAAGGTTCTCGAATTACTATGCAACTACATGTGTTATTTGTCGTTGAATTTTGTTTTAATTTGCAATCACTATCATTGTAAATCATGTTGTTATATTTAACGGCCCAACCCTCAAAATTTTGGTTGGTTATGGTATTTCATTTGTTACATGATTCTATTTACGATATCCAAGTTCTTTCTGCATAACTAATAATTTGTTTATGTCATTTTGTATAAATAAACCCATCATAGGTCATGAAGTTAACTCGTGAATAGAGTTTTTTCTTGTAAAATTACTATCGTAATGTCGAGTCTGTTTGCTCCATTATGTTTCCGGAAAAGTAAGAAAGTGACAATTTCTCTGATTACTGGCTCTTCCAGGAAACTAACCCTGGCTGACACAGTCATTTGTCTTTATGGCCTATTACTTCATGGTTTTTCTAGCATCACATTTTTGGTTGGTTATCTACATTCTTTGCCAAGTTTGGTTACTTCATGGTTTTTCTAGCATCACATTATTCTTTACAGTTTATTACCTATCTTTCCAATTTTCTAACACATAGGACATACAGTTCATTTTTAGATTAAATACGTTAAAAGGAATCCATTAAACCCTAGTAGAACTCCTTTCTTGTAAACTAACACTTTTTCAAAATTTTCACATATTAACATCATGGACAAATGTCACACTATCATTTACTCATGGTATGAATTGTACCATTTACTTGAGGCCTTAGAGACCGTTAATTAAATAAATTAACAGAGATCCAATAAGATAATACTCAAATCTTTACAGTGAACCATTTTCATTAACAAATTCATTTATTTTCACGGTTAACAAATGACAGCAATCAAAACTTAAACCATAAAATACTAAGATAATACTCAAATCTTTACAGTGAACAATTTCCGTTAACAAAATCATTTATTTTCACCGTTAACAAATGATAGCAGTCAAAAATTAAACCATAAAATATTGTATGTTCAGTTACTTGTCAGAGGCTATAATCAGGATAAGACTTCTAGGTTGAATCCAACCAGAGGGTCTGGCTATTAAGTCCACATCCCTTTTCCCAAGCCTATTTAGCTTCCAAGATGATTAAATAGAAAATCCTTGTGTAACGTCCTGTACACAAGCTCTCTTTCCTTCTCTTTTCTGCATACTCTCTATGCCTCTTTCAACTAAGAGATTTCTTCTTAATCCCTCTATTGTCTAACTAACTGGAAGCTTATAAATTTATTTATTTATTTTTTAAGTATTTTCTCATTAAAGATTTATTATTATTTTTTTTAAGTATTTTCTCATAAGTGAGTAACTTCCTTCTAATGACACTAGTGAAAATCAGATTAGAAATAAAATAATAAACTTAGTTTCTCAAGTTCATTTATCAATCTATAGTAAATGACCAAGTTCCTTGATACTAACAGAAAGTAAATCATGATTATTTACATTATTGGGAAGTGTTACATTTATTGTGAAATGAGTTATGGTTTTTGGGCCCACAATATTGATAAACCATGGTATTGACCCATGGTATTGTAACAAAAGCTATTTACAAGTTAATAATATGTATGATAAAGTGGAGGTCAATATCCATGCTTAAAAATCTTGTTATATTGTAAGTATTAAAATTTTATGTGCTTATTACATAAATTTAAATATGGTTACATAATTATTATCAGTCCCTACCAATGAAGGAGTCTAGCAATTGACCTTTTCATATTATAATGGCACGTGAATAACTTGTATTTAGGTAAATAACATGTTTACCATCAATTACTTCCCACCATAATTTAAGCAAGTCTTTACATAAAAAATAGATTGAATAATATGTAAATAAATATACTTATAAGGAGTTTCTTCCCACCATGATTTGTGTTTTTCTCAAAACTTATGTAGTAGTTACTGCCCACCAAAATTTATGCAAATTCTTTTTCGTCAACAAGTAATTTACTTATCTATTTCACATCTTAATTTATTAGTTCGTGCCAAAGCAATACCATAGGATGATTAGCATGTCAACTACTATTAATTTAGCATGACTAATGTAAGTTATAATTATTTATGCAATTGTTCGCAAAGTATAATTTCTAACTTAAATTGGAAGGATTAATCTGCCCTGCAAAACAAAAATATGATATAACAAATTAAATTTTATTATAATTACCCAAAAATTAAAAATAAATAAAATAAATAATTTTATAATATCTCATATTAATAATAAAAAATAATAATTATAATAAATAAATAGAAATCAACTATTTATTAATAAAATATAAATAATAAATAAATAAAAACAAACTAAATTAAAAAAAAAAAAATCATGATAGTTTTATTTTTTCATAAAAGAATTTTATCTATTGAATGATAAGAGGGATGGGAGCCATCTTTTTTATAAAGAATAATTGCAAGAAACAAGGTTTAGTTATCAACATAGGTAGTTAATTGAAGGTTCGTGGTGATTTATTATATAAAATATGATGTAATTGAGTTTATGATTGTGTGGAAGGTTATCCCCACAAATTAATTGTGATTAGCATAATTTGAAATTAATGAGCAACAACTTAATATCCCCAAAATTGAAATTTTTAGTTTTCATGTATAATTCCTCTCATCCACCTCTCATATAAATTATAGGATTGATAATGAAATCTTCTTTATGTTTAACACTTAATGTTTATAATTTTATATATTAATTCTAAAATTCTGACAGTTAAATATAAACATATCAAAGTATATTAAAATATGTTATAATTATTAAACTTAATTATTTAAAATAAAATATAAAAAATATAAAATTATATATACATTTGTATCACCAATACGTTATGTTAAAAACCAATTATTATGTTATACTAAATTATTTTAATATATTAATTATTTTGAAATATGTTAAAACACTGTGAAAACAACATTTGAATAAAAAACCACACAAATATCTGGCACACTAATAGTAAGCCATCTTTTGGCAGAGGGAAAATATTTATACCCATTATATCCCCGGAAATCCCATCGAGGTAAAAGGAAAATGTATTTTCATATATTCTTTGAGAATCGTGATTGCCATGAGGTCTTTCTGTCTTCATCTCCAACACTGTTAAATGAAAAAGAAATTAAAATGATTTAAATTGCTAATAAGTATGGATAGATATTAATAATTATCCTAATAAACTAATTAATTACAAATAGAATAAATAAATTATATGAAAGATTATTAACAATTTTTTTAATTTTCAGTTTTAAAATTTATTATTTTTTATATTTTTGATGGTACAATAATGGTGGTATATGTAAAAAAATATAACATTGTTTTGGGTTTGGAAATTTTTCTTTGGTGGCTTTTTACAGTTTGAAATGGAAAAATTCCAAAATATTCAATCTTGATTTTATTTTAATAATCTAGTATTAAAAATACAATTTGAGTTAGAGTAATGGTTAAGAGTATGTGTTTCTTTGTAAGAGGGTACAAGTTCAAAACAAAAATGTGTCCTTTTTTGAAATTGGCTAAGTTAGGCATTGTCTACCTTTTTCATCTCCATATGACATTTGTGCATCTGCAAAAAAAAAATAAAAAAATTATACATCTTCTTGTAAAATGGACCATTTTGTTAAATAAAATTTGTTTATATATAAATGAATGTTATAAATAATAATGAGGAATGAGAAACTTATTAGAATTGGAATAATCTCAAATCCCTAAGAAATTGGTGGGTGGGGATTATTAAAATTAATGGGTCATTTTGCAACCTAACAAACTCTTTAATACACTACATGGTTCATAAACATTATGAAGGCATAAGTTTACATACATAAATAAGTGCATATATATGATATTATAACAAAGCCTATTTACAAATTAAGAATATCCACGATAATGTAGGGATACATATTTTTAATTAATTTTTAATATCTAATTTTAAAATTTATTAAAAGTAATGGACCATTTTGCAACCTAACAAACTATGTAATACACTACAACCATTCATAAACATTTCACCACGTCATTGATGAAGGCATAAGTTTACATACATAAATAAATGCATATGTATACATGATATTATAAAAAAACATATTTACAAATTAAAAACCTCCATGATAAAGTGGGGATAAATATATTTAATTAATTTTAATATCTAAATTAAAATTAAGTTTGTTATTTATTTATTTTTAATGTTTTTGAAAAAGAATAATAATAATAATGGTAATTTTGTTGAAATTTGCAACAAGAAACAATGAAATTGGCATCAAGAAACAACCCACACATTGGTGTGGAATCACAGGACACATAGTGATGGATACTAGCACACACAGTGATGGATATTAGCGACACATTAGTGTGCAACCAATTTTTAAATAATTTGGAAAATTAATTGTACTATTATCTCATGACAACTTGTAATAGTTAAATAAGTGTGATAGACTTAGTTAGCTCAATAATTTTGAGTTGAGAGTCAAAGGATAGGCATGTAGAGTGATTCTATTATTAACAGTTGCAGTTGTAGCACTAGTGTAGTGTGAGTGGGATCGGTTAACTCACATTAATTGAGTTAAAATCAATTTAACTAGTTTTAACTATTTGATGAGCTAGTTGAAGATCAAGTGAATTACAATAGATTTATTTCACTAGTAGTGATCTACCAAGTAATTGATGATTCACTATTTATAGCTGCACGCATGTCAATTTTGGTGGAGACCGAGTTGATACAAAGGTTTAAGATAAGTAAACTATCAGTTCTATTTTTAGCAAACTGCCCAGATACAGTTATATAACCATAGGAATCCCATGATGAATTACTCAATCGAGTAAGGTTGAATTAATTCTCTAGGGATTGCGTAATAAGGGTAGGGTGATAATTGGCTATGTGTTTATCCAATTTTTCCTAGAGTAGTGTGAAGCAATTGATAGGGTGTATGAGGTTGTGGTGATCACAAATACATTGTATTGTTTCATGATTCCTTGGTTGACTATACAATAAATATGGAGGGGTTTTAAGAAGTTTCTTTCCCCGATAATATCAGGTGTTTTGTATTGATTTACTTATTTCTCTTACTTGCATGTGATTGAGCAATCGTGTTTTATATTCCGCAAATATTGTAGAAGGATTTAGTATCTTACTTTAGTACATTGCATGATCAGATTGAATCCATTGATATAATTTCTACATGGCATTATAGTTGTGTTAGATATTTTCTACATGGTATCAAAGCGCCAAGAATCACAATAGTGGAGAATAAATTGAGTTTATGTTGAACAATATTCAAATTTGCAGATAATTTCTTTGGAGCTAGAAGCAGATCAAGATGTCTTTCAATGGCTTGAGACTCGAATATACACTCGAGGGTAGCCCAAATTATATTGCATGGAAGGACAGGATGGAGGCAGTGTTGGAGGACAATGGGTTGAAGGAATTCATAGATAATGATATTCCCAAGCCCGCAACAATATATGCCCAACTTCTTGATTCATGACAGAAGAAGGTAGAAAAGGTGAGGGGGATCTTGTTATATGGAGTTCGAGATCATATTGTCTCGAGTCTCCATGGGAAGATTACTCCATATGCTATGTGGAAGGCCTTGACAGATCTTTTTCAAAACATCAGCAACCAAAAGAAGTTGGTGTTAAAGGAAAAGCTAAGAAAGATCAAGAAGGAGGAGGGCGAGATGTTACCAACATACTTTGGAAAAGTTCAATCAATGTCGAGATCGGCTTGGAAGTGTTGGTGTGACTATAGCCGATGATGACTTGGTGAGACTAGAACTTCTAGGCCTTCCCAAGAGCTGGCATAGTTACCAGGACTCTGTAAATGGGAGGGAGAAGTTACCAGATTGGGAGTGACTATGGTCATATTTGGTACAAGAAAAGTTTCAATGGAATACCAGGGATCGATCCTCATTCAAGACTGATAATGAGGAAAATTGTGCCTTGGTTGGTAAGGCAAAGAAGGGGAAGGGGAGGGAGTCCCATTCCAAATCTGAGACCGACAAATAAGAAAATAAGCATGGCATGTCAAAGGTGAAATGTTTTCACTGTCATGATCATGGACACTATGCCAAAAATTGTCCACAAAAGAATAAGAAGAACAAGAAGACTCCGAGAGTTACAACAGGTGAAGCTTTGGCCTCACAGTTTGATTTGGACTTCTCTCTCATCTCATGCATGGCGTCAACAGTGATGGGATCTATGTGGTACTTGGATAGTGGAGCATCTTTCCACTTGATGGGAAACAAAGAACTTTTTAGTAGCTTGGAGGAGAAGGATCTTCAAATGCACATTGAGATGGGTGATGACGGGAGGTATAGCGCTACCGAGATTGGTACAGTTACTTTCCAGAGATAGTCAGGTAAACCTTTCTTATTAAAAGATGCCATGCATGTACCAGGCTTGAAAAATAATTTAGTTTCAGTTGCTACGTTGGAGGATCTTGGATATGATGTGGTTTTCAATGAAGCAAAGGTGTTCCTTTGTCACAAAGCCACAACACAGGTAAAGAACATTTGGGTTCGTGTGAATAACCTCTACAAAATTGATGTATATGGTTTCGTAACATTGAGCAGTAAAGCAGGGAAGGTGGTGAGATGGGATATAGGTGAGTTATGGCACAGGAGATTGGGCCATCTACACCACAGTGCTTTGAGGATCATGCAACAGATTTCTACAAGTCTTACAAAGGGTACTCTTGTGCAGATAGACACATGCAAGGGATGTACCATGGGGAAGTATGAGAAAGCCGTGCAATTGTCCCTTCAGAGGGATCTTGACGTGCATGCAGATGAGGAACTCTTAGTTCGAAAGGATGAACCTCAGGATGTGGAGCAGCCACAAGCAGAGGATCATGGAGTGGAAGAAACCACTCATGCATAGCCATCCACCAGAAATGGTAGGAAGCGCACCAAAGAGGCTGACATATTGATGCTAGATGCGACAGAGCATGTAGGTGCACCCAAATCACAATGCAGGAAAAGAAGGTCCCCAGATGGGTGTACTGGATACATGGCTCTTATGAACAAGTGTATTGTGATAGAACCATCCTTTGATGAGGAAGCAGTGCAGTAGCTAACATGGGTTGATGTAATGGTTGAGGAGTATGACTCCATCATCAGAAATAGTGCATGGGAAGTGGTCCCAAGACCAGTGGCGAAGTTAGTGGATGGATCTAGGTGGATCTACAAGGTGAAGAAAATAGAGACCTCTAGGAGGGAGAAATTTCGAGATAGATGGGCAAAGGGAGTACATGCAGCTATACCTACAAGTGTGAGGTGGGGCAATGTGAAGATATGATCCCAAGAAGAAATTTGGGCATGGTCCATTGAGATGGTGTGTCTCATGGATCGAACCTGGCTACGAGGAGGCCACAACACAACAATAGTAGGTAGGATAAGTTAGATTGATGCAGTCAGATGTCAGGAGGACAAAAATCAGAGTAACAGGTGTCAAATACTGGAGTGCAGATCAGATTTGGTAGCAGTGTAGAGTGCATGGATGCAGATGTCAGCAGTGTAGAGAATCCAGTAGAAATGTGCAATAGATAGTAGCAGTCAGAATAATTTGATGACAAATGCATTATACCGATTCAGTTGTTTGGATTCTATTCAGTTTCAGGAGAGTTGCATGTGCGAACAACACTAAGAAGTGTTGCATGCAAGAACATTCCAAAGGTACCATAACGGGACAAATTGATTCCTTTCTTGTTGAGAGGGAGTGTTGAAATTTTCAACAAGAAATAGTGAAATTGGGATCCAGAAACAACACACACATTGGTGTGGGATACCAACTCACCCAGTGATGGATCCCAGCGACACATTAGTATGCAACAAATTTTTAAATAAACTGGAAAATTAATTGTAATCTTATCTCGTAACAACTTGTAATAGTTAACTAAGTGTGATAGACTTAGTTAGCTCAATAATTTCGAGTTTAGGGTGAAAGGATAGGCATGTAGAGTGATTATATTATTAACAGGGTCCATTTGTAGTTGTAGTACTAGTGTAATGTGAGTGGGATTAGTTAACTCACATTAATTGAGTTAAAATCAGTTTAACTAGTTCTAATTGTTTGATGACCTAGTGGAAGATCAAGTGAATTAAAATAGATTTATTTCACCAGTAGTGATCTACCAAGTAACTGATGATTCACTACTTATAGCTGCATGCATGTCAATTCTGGTAAAGACCCAATTGAGACAAAGGTTTAAGACAAGTAAACTATCAGTTGTATTTTTAGAAAATTTCCAAAATGCAGTTATATAACCACAGGAAGCCCATGATAAATTGTGCAATCAAGGAAGGTTGAATTTCCTATTTAATAGGGGTTTAATTCTCTAGATATTATTTAAGAAGGTTAGGTTGAGGGTAGGTTGATAATTGGCTATGTGTTTCCCAATTTTGCCTAGATAAGTGTGAAGCAATTGGTAGAGTGTATGATGTTGTGGTGATCACAAATAAATTGTATTGTTTCATGATTCCTTGGTTGATTATACAACAAAGATGGAGGGGTTTTGAGAAATTTCTTTCCCCAGGAATATCTGGTGTTGTTTATTCATTTACTTCTTTCTCTTACTTGCATGTGATTGAGCGATCGTGTTTCATATTCTGTAAATATTGTAGAAGGATTCAGTATATTGCTTTAGTACATTGCATGATCGGATTGAATCCATTGTTATAATTTATACATGGTATTATAGTTGTGTTAGAGATTTTCTACAAATTTAATTTTAAGATTGTGAATAAATTAGATATTAAATTGATATATGAGATTTTTTCATTTAAAATTTATAAAGGTATATATATTTTAGTCCTCTTTGAATTTGAACCTATAACATTCTACCAAAGAAACACACACACACACACACACACATATATTGAATTTATCTCATTTACATTTATGAAATTGAGATTTATAATTTCTCGATTCCACACACAAAACAAATATATGTAAAATAAACAATTCAATAATGTGATTTTTTTCTAAATTATAAATACATATCATATACTTAGTAAGTACTCCTTCAAATCAAGAGTGAAGAGTCTTTATTTATTGTTTCACTTAAAATGGGGAAAATGTTTACTCAATCATTATTAAAGAAAAGTAAATCACAATAACAAAATTACTAACAATGTTAACATTAAAATGATGGAAAAATTATCACATCAATTAAACAACTCACTTTCATTCAATAGTAAATATTCCATTTGAAAAAATAAATTATAATTATTTTATTTTTTAAATATAATTACTTTTTAAGTTATTTATAAAAATTTTCCACTTAATCATATTCAGTTTTAATTAGCATTATTTTTTTTTAATCACATTTAAATATTTATATTAATAAAAAGTTGATAACCTTAATTTTTACAATTATATTACATATTTAAATTACTAAGAAATAAGAAATAAATATGCATCACTATAATATGATATTGAAAATAAAATATAAATAAGCAGGCTCATGCAACAAATCCATTACCAAAGTCATAAAAACTTTTACAAGAAAAGAGCTTTTATTTTATTAAAATATAATGAATTATCTTCATCTTGGAACTAGGAAAGGTACAAGGGTTCTACATAGGTTAATTATGATATGTATAATGTGCAGTAGAATGTTTACTTATATATCAGAAATAAAAACTAAATATATTTACTTTTAGGATGTGGTTATGGTGCTTCATGTTCAAAATCCTTGATACATATGATGTAGTGGGGAACAAGCACCTTAAATTTAATTTAATTCTATCAAATCATTTTCTGCATGAAGTTTTACACTATTCTTGATGTTAGCATATTAATAAATATGATATGATTTACATTAAATTATGTATTTTTAAATATTTCCTTGTAGAAATTATACAATATGCATGTATATCTTGGATTCACCCGATATAACAATATGCTAAGGTTAAATACTGAATCGCTTCTACAAATCTTTGCGGAATTAAAAAACATAATCACCAATTATAATATCATGAAGAAAGATCAATCACACACAACACAGATAATTTCTCGGAGAATGCTTACAGCTAAAAACCCCACTATCTTCTATTGTATATTATATCATGGATCATGAAACCATTACATACAAAACTCCAATTACAAGAGCTCTCAGTATATCAGCTAATTGTCTCACACTGTCATACAAAAATTGGCAAATCACTTGCTCAATTTACTGTCTCCAAACAACCTGCCTCCACTGCACAATCCATGCTAATAGCAATCCTTGAATGAATGCAATCATGTCTGCCTTGACTGCGCAATCCTCATGGGCACATCCAATGTGTGTGTGGTTATATGTGTTCAACCAGTTAACGTCACAACTGATAGTCAAGTTCCCTTTCACCTAGAACTCAACTGGGTCTCCATTGGATCTGACATGTATGTAGTCAATAATAGTAAATATTCATTTGCATGTGAGACCACTGATTGTGAATTAATTAATAATTAATTCACTTGATCTCTCACTATTGTATATTCAGTTACAACTAGCACAAATGAGTTTAAGTCACTTAACTGAGTTAACTACTTTACAACTTACACAATTGCACTTCCAACTCTATTACAACTCGAATCACTTAGTTATAACTCAAGTCAACTGGCATGTCCCACCAACCAACCACTCAACTCGAAATTAACTTAGCTAACTGATTTTCCACTTCAGTTAACTATTTCCAAGTGCTCATTGAGAATATATTATAGTTTATTTTCCATATAAATTAAGGGATAATAAAGATAGACATGCATCTATAAATAAACATGCATTCTATAAATAGATTATGCACATACATCTATAAATAGACATACACCTAAAATTAGCTTGAGGGGCCATCTTAGTGTAGGTGCTTAATTTTTACTAGGATCGTCTTGTTGAATCTCAACACTCCCTCTCAACAAGAAAGGGATTATCCTTCACCCCGATCCTGTCTCTATGGTATTTGAATTTTCTCTTGGTGAGCACCTTCATGAGAATATCTACATCTTGATCTTCAATGGGAATGTACTGAAAAAACATGATTCTCCTCTGTACACAATATCTAAGATGATGGTACCGGATATCTATATGCTTGGATCTATCATGAAACATAGGATTAATCGAGAGTCTAATGCAACTCTGATTATCACAATGAGTCACTGCCAGATCCATATGAGAACCAAACAAAACAACCAAGATCTTTCTCATCTAGATAGCCTCACATGCAGCTTGTCTCACTGCCATGTATTCCGCTTCCGCTAAACTGAGTGCCACGGATCGTTGCTTCCTGATGTACCAAGAAATAGTTGTAGATTCAATACTAAATATCCCTCCTGATGTGCTCTTTTTTTCCGTTGGACTTCCAACCCAATCTCCATCCTTGAAGCCATGCAACTTCACTCCATCCATCTGTCTGTACCATAAACCATACTCTAATGTGCCCCTTAGATATCTTAGGACATGCTTCCTCGCCATCCAAAAGAGCTTGGTAGGCAAAACCATAGCTTGACTCAGCTAGTTAACCACATAGAAAGTTTCAGGTCTCGTGTTCACTAGATACATTAGCGAACCACTAACTGTCGATAGACAGTAGCATCCACTACCTCTCCAAAAGTAGCATCCTCTTTCCTCCAGTTTCCTGGAAGAGGAGTACCTATGGACTTGCAACCATCCATGTTAAACTTACCTAGTATCTCCTTTGCATACTTGCCTCGAGACACAAAAATTTCACCATCTCGCTGTCATATTTACAATCTAAGGAAATAATGAAGGAGGCCCAAATCCTTCATTTCGAACTCCCTTGCAAGATCCTTCTTGCATGAGTGTATCAACTACTCATCACCAGTCAATATTAAATAATCAACATAAAGAAAAATTATTAAAATCTTACCCTCCACCACAATTTGGTATAGGTTTTCATCTGCTTCACTTTTTGTGAAGCCCAATTTGGTGAAATAGCTGTCTATCCGAGTGTACCGAGCACGGGGTGCTTGCTTCAACCCATACAATGCTCTTTTTATTTGGCACACATGTGACACGTTGTTGAAGATATAGAAACCTTTAGGCTTCTCTATGTACACCTCTTCCTCAATGATCCCATTGAGAAACACAATTTTCACATCCATTTGATGAATGTGCCAACCCATTTTCACTGAGAGAGAAAGGTTGGATCTTATGGAAGAATACCTTGCGACAGGTGCAAAGGTCTCTTCATAATCTATCCCTTCAATCTATGAGAAGCCCCAGGCCAGAAATCTGGCCTTGTATTTCTCCACACTCCCATCAACAACTTGATTTACCTTGTAGATCCATCTCAAACCTACCACTGATTTATCAACAGGCCTTGGAACAATTTCCCAAGCACTATTTTTGACAATGGAGTCATACTCTTCCACCATTGCATCAACCCAAGTGGGCTCCTGCACTGCTTCCGAAAAGGAAGATGGTTCAGTCAAAATACATTTACTAATGAGATCCATGTATCTAGTAAATCGATCGGGATTTTATCTCTATCTATGTTATGAATTAGGGGCTCCTACATTCTCTGTAACATCAAGTCTCAGCCTATCAGCTTCCGTGGTGTGCCTTCTACCATTTCTGATGGATGGATCTGCATGAGTGGATTCCTCCACTCCTTGAACCTCCTCCTGTGGTTGATCCACATCTAGGGACTCATCTTTTGGAACCAATAGTTCCTCCTCTACATGCAAGTCTAGCTCCCTCTCAAGTGAAAACCGCATGGATTTCCCCTCATTGAATTTTATATCCCATCGCACAACAATCATTCTGATGTTTGGAAAATACACATGATAATTATGGGGTGTTTCTGTGTACCCCAAAAAAATCCCAACTTCAACAGTCGACTCTAGCTTCTTCTTGGCATCCTTGGTCACATGCACATAAACAGATGAGCCAAAAATCTTAAAGTCTAAAACATTTGGTTTCTTATCAGTGAAAGCCTCTTCAAGTGTACTCATGCCAAGTAATCTATGAGGACAACAGTTATGCACATAAATCGCAGTGTTGCATGCTTCCAGCCACAAATGCATTTGTGGGCCTTGATCATGCAACATCACTCGTGCTGCACCCATGATCATTGTGTTCTTCATCTCTGTGACCCCATTTTGTTGTGGGTTATGAGACACTATGAGTTCTCTTCTAATTCCTTCTTTTCTACATAATTTCTTTAATTCGTTAGAGATGTATTCTCCACCATTATCGCTCATAAGAGCCTTCACTTTCTTCCCTGACTCTTTCTCCACCAATGCCTTAAACTCACATAACTTAGAGAATTCCCATCTCAATATGCATCTAGAGATCTTTCTCCTCCAAGTCACTGAAAATTTCCTTATCTCCCGTCATGTGAAAGGAAGAGGCACTATCCAAATACCACACTAATCCCAATGCACTTGACACCATGCATGAAATAAAGGAGAAGTCAAGCTCAAATTTCGAGGAAAGGGCCTCACCAGCTGTAGCTACAGAAGCCTTCTTGTTCTTCTTCTTTTGTGGACAATTAGTATCAAAATGCCCATTTTTGTGACAGTGAAAACACTTCAACTTGGACATGTCCTGCTTCTTTCCTTTAGAATCGGATTTAAAATGAAATTTCCTCCCCTTCCCTTTCTTCACCTTGGTAGCCAAAGCACAATCCTCTTCATCATCATGCTTTAATGGAGAGCCATCTCTGTTGTTCCACCTGAAATCCTCCTACACCAGATCCGACCATAGTTGTTCCCAATCCGGCAATTTTTCCTGTCTGCTGACAGAGTCCTCATAACTATACCAACTCTTAAGAAGTCCCAAGAGAACCAAACTCACCAAATTATCATCAGTGACTATTATTCCCACAATCCCCAGTTCATCCTAACATTGGACAAACTTTTTGAGATACTTTGGAATGGTGTCACCCTTTTCCATCTTGATCTTCCTGAGTTTATCTTTGAGCGCCAATTTCCTGGAATAGATCCGTCAAATCCTTCCACATAGCATATGGTGTGGCTTTCCCATGGAGGCTTGAGACAATGTGGTCATGTACTCCCTCCAACAGGATCCTCCTCGCCTTTTCCACTTTCTTTTGTCATGCATCAAGATTGGCAGCATTTGCAAAATCTGGGTTAGGAACATCTTTTTCAATGAATTCCTTCAAGCCATTGTCTTCGAGTACTGCCTCCATCCTGCCCTTCTAAGCAATGTAGTTCGAATTTCCCTTGAGTGCATACTCTAACCTCAAGCCATTGAAAGCCATTTCGATCTTGAATCAACTATAGCACCAAGAAAGTCTTTCTGCACATTTGAATTCTATCCACCAACAAAATCAGCTCTTGCTTCACTTCTGCAATTTCCTGTGCTCTGATACCATGTAGAAATTATACAATATGCTTGTATATATTGGATTCACTCAATCTAACAATATGCTAAAGTTAAATACTGAATCGCTTCTACAAATCTTTGTGGAATTAAAAAACACAATCGCCAAATACAATATCATGAAGAAAGATCAATCACACACAACACAAATAATTTCTGAGGGAAAGCTTACAGCTAAAAATCCCACTATATTTTATTGTATATTATATCATGGATCATGAAAAATTACATACAAAACTCCAATCACAAGAGCTCTCAGTACATCAGCTAATTGTCTCACAGTGTCATACAAAAATTGGCAAATCACTTGCTCAATTTACTGTCTCCACATAGCCCACCTCCACTGCGCAATCCCTGTTGATAGCAATCCCTAAATGAATATAATCATGCCTGCCTTTACTGCGCAATCCTCATGGGAACATCCAATGTGTGTGTGGTTGCATGTGTGCAACCGGATAATTTCACAAATGATAGTCAACTTCCCTTTCACCTATAACTCAACTGGGTATCCACTGGATCTGACATGCATGAAATGAATAATAGTAAATATTCAGTTGCATGTGATACCACTGATTGTGAATTAGTTAATAATTAATTCACTTGATCTCTAACTAGTGTATATTCAACTACAACTAGCACAACTAAGTTTAACTCACTTAACTGAGTTAAACTACTTTACAACTTTCACAACTGCATTTCCAACTCTGTTACAACTCGAATCACTCAGTTACAACTCAATTCAACCTGCATCTCCCACCAACCAGCCACTCAACTCGAAATTCACTTAGCTAACTGATTTTCCACTTCAGCTAACTATTTCCAAGTGCTCATTGAGAATAGATTACAATTTATTTTCCATCTAAATTAAGGGATAATAAAGATAGACATGCATCTATAAATAGATTATGCACATATATCTATAATTAGACATACATCTAAAAATAGCTTGAGGCCCCATCCTAGTGTAGGTGCTTAGTTTTCACTAGGATCTTCTTGTTGAATATCAACATTCCTTTAGGTGTTTAAGGGAATTTTTAGGTAGAATTATATAAAATGTTTAATTTAAAAATTAAATGGGCTTAATTTTGATTTTTTTCAACCAATTTATAGCTAGATCATAACCTAACCAATTTTTTTATATAGCATAAAATATCTAAATTTTTGGTCAAGTTCGTATAGAAATTACGGCTTTGGGGATTCTTAAGATAACTCCCACACAAAAATTCTTTAACTAATTATGATAAATTCTCACCTTAAATGCTGTTTAACTTGAGACGTTATTGGGTATTTTTTTTGTTTAGGAATGGCCATCCTTGCAGAGATAAAGACTTCTTAACTACGGTTAACTTACATGGTCTTACACAGTCACTCATTAACGTGGGACCCATACAAGTTGTGTAAAGGAAACCTTACTTCTCAAAATATGAGAAAGAAAGAAAGAAAATTTCAAAGTCCACAAGGCTAAAGATAGCCTATGAGACCTCTTTTAGAGTGCAAAACTTGAAAAAAAAAGTGTGCACATCAAGAGATTTAATCCTCTTCAAAATGGATCTATATTGGTTCTATATATGCATATAGCATGTGTAACTTTTCATTTTTAAAACTGTATTTTTTAATGCATAAATGGATACAATGCCTTGAAAGTTTACTTGGACACTTAGATTGTGTAAACTACACCACATAAATTTGCAATTCCAACAAATCTTTGCTAGACAAAATTTAAATTTGAATTTAAAACTGGAATTAATGGCTCCAAATTAATTTAAATTTTTTAAAAAGAGACAACTAAAATTCTAAAACAAAACCCCTTATTTATGTTGATTTCATAATATCCTGGAATCTGAAAGTTACTCTAATGAAATATGCTCTTTATTTAATCTCATTATCAGCACACACTGACTTTAGTCATTTCCTTTGTGCAACCTCTGTTCGTTACAATTTTTTTGCACATGTGCCCACAAGGACCTATGGTAATGTTTCTCCTCATTACTTGGCATGTTATAGCTTGGATATAATATGTATATAAGATTTTGACATAGTGGTATGATTGGAAAAAAAATGATTTAGCCAAGTAGTTGGGCAACATTTGTCAGGCATGGGCACAAGTGTGAGACTATTGCAAGCCTGAACACATTTCCTTCCCTCCATCCTCCACCCTTTAGGTTTTCATATTTCCTTTGCTACAACATATTTGCAATAACATCATAGGCATGTTCAATTCCTTCAGTATATCTTTACACTTTTAAGGGCAATTGCTAGTTTTTTGTTTTTTAAATAACATAAATTCGGAAAACACTATTTCAAAATAAATCAAATTTATGGAATCAATTATTTTATGCTTTGGAATCAGGTATATTTTTCCATTAATTTTGTTTGAAATTTCACATATAATTATTAAATAAAAAATTTAAGTTGTATAATTTTCTATTTATATAATAAAAATACATTTTAAATAATCAAAATCACAATCTCCTCTACAATCAAAGGTTCCAACTAAATAACGAAAAAATATAAAATTATATAGACTCACATGGTGTTTTTTTAATCATGGAAAATAAAAGAGTCGGAGATAATCCATAAATTATAACTTGGTCTTGTTCTTTATAATAATAAATTGTTAATATATATAAATCATATTTTAATTTACATTTGTTAATAGATACAAATCATTTTATAATTTACATTATTTTTTTTTACATATAAATTATTATGTAGGATTTAATGTGAATACTTTAAAGTTACCATAAAAATTATATCCCTTGTATTTTCATGCCTTCATATATTGTAATAGTGAAATCTTTGAGATGTTCCTTATCTCATTATAAAAAAGTTTCATGCTTATTTTATAAATAGATAAATTTCATATATTAATTTAATATCTAACTTTATTATTATTATTATTCGTGAGTTTTGTGGGATTATATTTTCTTCACCTCCAATATATCATTTCAATTCAGGTGGATAATTCAATTCAATTGAGAATTGAATCAGTAACTTTACATCAAAGAGTATTTTAAGATCAAAAAGTATTTTAAGAAAGCATAATCATCTATTCAAAACCCCTTTAATAATAATAGAAATTTTATTATGATTATAGTGAACATTTGTAGCATGAAGAAACTTTTTTTTGTCTGAATTTCCACTATTTACAGCATAATCCGTGTTGGAATTTATTAATACAACAAAAAGAGGAAATGTGTTTCCCCCATAACAAAGAGACTAAAAATAATGCAGAAATTAAATAGTCATACACAGACAACATAATAACATGGGAGAGGAACGAAATTTGTTTTTCTATTCAACTCACAAAAAAAAATAAAAATACATTTCTTATACAAAACAAACGAAACCTATAAAACCTAATTCTATTCAATGTTATTCAATTGTTGAACAGACGTTCAACAACCTCTCGTCCTTGGGCTGTCAAAAAACCCATATTTTCATTGAATTGGCACGCAGGCCATATTCTGGTTTATACAAAAAAACACGTAATAACGCGTTCAAAAACATAAAATCTCGAACTTAAATAATATGGGTTTCGACTATGAAACCTCATCCCATATGGCACTCCATCACAGATCGCAGATCGATGAACTTAACACTTAACTGACACGAACATGGGTAAACACAAATCCTTGCAAGCGCAATGTGAGATGGCACGATTGTACCACAAAAAAAACATCTTAACTTGTTGATGCTAAGCGGTAAACTCAAATGGTTGCGAACTCAATGTGCGATAACACAATCGCATCACACGGAAAATAACATAACTTGTGGCTCCAGAAAGGTAAGTGGTAATCTCTGCGAAGTGCACTATGAGGGTGGTTAAACGTTGGTAAATGTGGTAAGGGAAATACAAAAGAATAAGGTGCAAAACAAGGTTTTGGCTCATGTGGTAAGGTTAAGGTAGGTCACGCCGGATATCACATCGGCAGTAAAATAACATATGGTGAATGACTTAAGTTTAAACCGAAAATATTGTGATTTCACGTTGCAGGAAAAATATAAGTTAAAGCAGTGGTTCAAAGTAATAAATTCAGAGGATAGCTCGGGTACTCTGTTTGTTATGGCTGCGTGAAAACACCTTCGGGCTCTTGGATTCTTGCTTGTCCTTCTCTACACAAAATTGGTGAAGTGTGGGTTGTTACCGCTTCTCATTCATGGCGGTGGTTGGGAGTATAATTCCAACACTCCCCCTTAATCACAGCTGCCACCATCAGTCATTCCTAGACACTGTCTGATATAAAAAAAACTCTCTGTCTGAATGACTTTGTGAGGATATCTACAAATTTTTCCTCTGTCATGCAATGCTGCAAAACAATGTCACCATTGTTAACCAATTCTACTATAAAGTGATATTTGGCATCTATGTGCTTTGTTCTATTATGAAAGACAAAATTCTCTAACAATGTTATTGCTAAGCTGTTATCAAAATAAATTGTATTTCCTTTGTCTTTCTCATGACACAAATCTCTCAGCATCCTTCTCATCCAAATAGCTTGACATGATTGGATGTTGTTGTTGCTACATAATCTGCTTCTTCTGTTCATAAAGAAACTATTGGTTGCTTCTTGGAAGCCCATGAAATGGCGCTCGGTTGCTTCTTGGAAGCCCATGAAATGGCTCTCGATCCCAAATGAAACACATATCCAGATGTGCTCTTTATATAATCTACACTTCCAGCCCAGTCACTGTCAGTGTAACCAATCAACTCAAAATTATCAGTTGAGGAGTATAGAACACCATACTCCTTTGTTCCATTCACATACCTCAGAATTATTTTGGTTGCTTGCCAATGTGTCTCCTTTGGTGTCTCTATGAATCTGGAAATTAAACTTACAACATACACAATATCAGGCCTAGTTGCAGTTAAATACATTAGACTGCCAACTATGCTCTTGTATAATGTCGGATCGACATTTTTTCTGCAATCTTCTTTGCTTAACTTCAACCCCATGAAATTTGGGGTTACTGTTTCTTTACAGTTATGCATGTTAAACCTCTTTAAAAATTCTGCAACATATTTTCCTTGGGAAATAAAAATTCCTTTTTCATTTTTCTTTACTTCTATTCCCAAAAAATATCTCAATAAGCCCAAGTCAGTCATTTCAAATTCACTCTTCATGACTAGTTTAAAATTAGCAATGGAAGAAAACTTATTGCCTATGAAAATTAAATCATCTACATATAAAACAATAATAAGGATTTTACCGTCACTTTATTTTATGTAGAGTGTGGGTTCACCATCACACTTTTCGAACCCATTGTCCATCAGGTAAGCATCAATCCTGTTGTAATGTTGTTGGTGGTTGCTTCAGCCCATAAAGAGCTTTCTTCAACTTTCACACTTTGTGCTCTTGGAATTCAATCTCATAACCTGGAGGTTGTTAAACATATACCTCCTCTTTCAACAATCCATTCAAAAATGATGATTTCACATCCATTTGGTTACTTTCCACTTTTGTTGTGCTGCAATGGACAACACTATCCACATTGTTTCCATCCTTTCAACTGGTGCAAAGGTTTCTTCATAATCTCTTCCTTGTTGCTTCTTGTAGCCTTTGACAACAAGTCTTGCTTTATGTCTTTCTATCTTGCCCTCAACATTGCTTTTGGTCTTATAGACCCATTTTACTCCAATGACTTCTTTACCTTTAGGGAGTTCCACGAACTGCCATGTGTCATTCTTTTATATTGCACGTAACTCTTCATTCATTGCTTCAATCCATTTTTATTCCTTGACTTCTTCGAAATGGATTGGGTCATCAACATGACAAAACAAAGAAAATAAAGATTTCAGACCAGAATTATCATTTACCTCTTCTTGCTCATAAATTTCACTCAGATTTCTAAATATTGGTCTTCTTGGTGTGCTTGGAATTCCACTAGAACTCAAGGGAGTTTCAGATCCCTGTGGTGTGCTTGGAGAAGCACTTCCTGGGTTTCGCAAGGCTGTTCTGTTTCCTTCTTGTGGTGTGCTATGTTGATTTTTTGTAGGTGGTGGAGGAGCCACTGTGGAGGAATTATTTTTTGTTGTGTATTCCTCTTTCTCTTCGTGAGACATACATGTCTTCACATTCACTGTTTTCTCTAAGCTTCCATCCCAATCTTCTTCTTCAATGAACTGCACATCTGTTGATTATTACCTTCTTGGTTGATGGATTATAGAGCTTTTAGGCCTTGTATTCATCACTGTATCCAAAAAAGATACACTTCTTCCCCTTGTTGTCCAACTTATTTCTTAGTTGATCTAGGACATGTGCATATGCCACACATCCAAATACTTTCATGTGAGTGACAAACTGCTTTGTTCCACTCCATGCTTCTTCTAGGACTCTATTCATATTAGCTTTGGTTGGGCATCTATTCAAAATATACGTTGCACAATTTACAGCTTCAACCCAATACTCATTTTGCAAGTGTTTTTCCTTCAACATACTTCTGACCATGTCCATGATGGTCCTATTCTTTCTTTCTGCAACATCGTTTTGCTATGGTGTGTACCTTGTGGTAAACTACTTGTGTATGACGTGCTCCCTACAGAAACATAGGAAGTCTTTGGAGATATATTATCCTCCTCTATCAATTCTCAACACTTTTATGTAGTGCCCACTTTGCTTCTCTACAAGAGCTTTGAAGTGGTAGAACTGTTCAAACACTTCACTCTTCTATTTCAAAAAATAAACCCATGTCTTTTTAGTATAATCATCTATAAATGTTAAGACATAGTGACTGCCAGCCAATGATGGCTTTTACATTGGTCCACACAAATATGAGTGGACTATCTCTAAGGGTGTCTTTGCCCTTATAATCTTCCCTGATGGGAATGATTCTCTGTGTTGTCTGCCCAAGATTCAACCTTCACATAGCTTGTCTAGTTTCTCTATGAGTGGTAAACCTTTTACCATCCCTTTTCTATGCGGGAGGTTCAAACCTCCAAAATTGAGATGTCCAAATCTCAAATGCCGTAACCAATTTTTGTCTTTCACTTCCTCTTGAAAGAACTCTTGTGTGACTGTCACTACATTACCTCCCCTCAAGTCTATTCTGAGCTTGAGAGGAAACATCTTATTCTTTGTCATATGCACTCCTGCAATGACCCTTTTACTTGGAGCTATGTCCATGATTGTACACACATTATTCTTAAAAAAAAACATTGTATCCCTTGTTCACGAGTTGTCCAATGCTCAGAAGGTTACATTTCAAGCTAGGTACATAATATACATCTGGCACAAACTTCTTTTCTCCCTTCCTTGTCAATATACTGACTCTTCCTTTTCCCATGATAGAGACTTTTCTTTCAGTCCTCGTTGTCACTTCAAACTTCACTTTTTCATCCAGATTGGAAAAAATTGCTATGTTTCCAATCATGTGATTACTACAACCTGAATCCAAGAGCCCTACATCTTCTTTTTTTTCTTATGCTACATTACAAGTTAGAAGCACATTACTCTGGTTCTGATTTTCTTTTGCAAAATTTACATTTTTCCTGTTATTCATGTCATTTTGTTTATTTCTACATTCATTGGCATAATGCCTATAATTTTTACAACAATGACATTGGACTTGGGATTTATCATACCTTTGTCCTTGTGCTTGGTGTTTTCTTGAACCTTCACTTTGATTTTGATTTTTGACCCTTCCACTTGTGCTTGAAGGGTTGTTTCTTCCACCTCTTTGTGGGCTTCTTCCTCTTCCTCAGTAGTTTGATCTTCTTTGACCTCTACCTCAACCAAAAGACATCTGTGTCCTGAATGCATGCTCCAATGAGGAGTTCAATATGTAGAAATTTGTTGAATAATGATTAATTATCCACCGAGACTATCCTGATCACATACAATTCGAATTCATATGCAACACATAATCTCTTCCACTCAGATCATCAAACATGCGGAATTAAAATCAAGCGATAACACATCAAATCATCATACACATTAACACAGTATGTATGGGTAAAGCTTATAGCTGAAAACCCCGCAGCTATTGTATATATTATAATGGAGAAATCAAGTAAAAAACTCAGTACAATACTCCTCACAAGTACTCAGTACTTTCTCATACAGTTACCCACAATCTAGCTCAGTTTTGAACAGGTTACTGGTTCAAAACTCACCGCCAATTGCCTTGCCTCTATTGCGCAATCCAGGCCTGTCTATATAGAGATCCAAGGTTCGAATCTCCTTGTCTTGACTTCGCAATTGTCATGGAAAAATCCTCCAAGTGTTGTGCAAATCTCATGCACAACTGATGTCGCCACTGATAGCTAACTCCACCCTTTCATCTACCTCTTTCACTGGTCTCCACTGAACTGATCATGCACTGTAGTGAACTGATGTGTTCTTGAGTTGAATAATGAGTTACTAATTAATGAATTAAATAATATTTAATTCAATCCACTCATAACTAATTGATTATATAGTTAAACTAATCTCAACTAGTTCAACTAAAATAAACAGAACACAACTCCACTATTTGTCTCATTAACTCCACCAAACTTCTGCCACTGAAGTCCTAACTGAAGTAAACCATGCATGAGCTCAATACCCCATAAGAAAAGCGTATTTCCTTCTGGAAGTTGCATGTGCCACATCCGTAGCTCAAACTGAAGTGCTCCAAGAGAGTAAACTGCTGTTTAGAGTCCAAATATTATTAAGGGTAAATAATATTTGACTTCCATATTTTTAGGAGAGGCAATCTAAAAATAGCCTTCGACCTCTTCGACCTAAAAAATAGAGTCTCATATATTTTTACCAACATGACCAATGCTCCAATAATCTCAAACTGGAATTCCCGAACCATGCTCCATATTTCTAGAAATAGACATAGTCTAAAAATAGATTTTGCGCCAGAATTTGCCTGCGGGCCCACTTAGTGAAGGCGACTTCATTTCTTTTAAACTCCATCGTCACTGCATTATCAACACACTATTGTTCAGTCTATCTTTATGAAACATCAGGGATGCACAAAGCTCATCCACTGAGAATTGTGAGAGATCATTTGTCTCTTTTATTGCCACTACTATGGCATCAAATCTTAAAGGTAGACTTCTCAGTTTTTTCTCCACTATTCTTCTTTCCTCAAGTTTCTCTCCATGAGACTTTATTTGGGTAACTAACCCAATCACATGTGTGAAGAATGAGTCTATGTTATTAGACTCTTTCATACAAAGAGTTTCAAAATATTCCCTTAGCATTTGTCGCTTTGATGTCTTCACTTTCTCCATGCCTTGATAGGCTATCTTGAGAATATCCCATGCTTCCTTGGACTTTGTTGCTACTGCAATCCTTGGAAAAATACTCTCATGTACTACTTGAAAGAGATAGAAGAGGGCTTTGGAGTCCTTCTTCCTATTGTCTTACAACAAGTCTCTTTCTATTGCTGTCAAAGTAGTAAGCGCTGCTGCATCTGCTGGTTCTGGAAAGCCATTTTTCACCAGCTCCCATATATCTTGTGAAGCAAACATTGCCCTCATCGTAATGGCCCAATAATCATATTTTTTACCATTGAACTGTGGTAATTGTGGATTTTTCAGGCTTGTGCCTGCTGCTGCCATTCTGACTGTATGAACAAACAATCTTCTTGACTGTGTAAACAAAAGCGTTCTCACTACTGGAGAAATACGCTTCACAAACCAATCTTACAGCTTCTTCAGTAAAGAGAGAGAGCTTGTGCTTCTTTGACTGAGAGCCTAGGCCTGCTCTGATACCATGTTGGAATTTCTTAATACAAAAAACAAAGGAAATGTGTTTCCCCCATAATAGAAAGACTGAAAATAATGGGGAAATTAAAAATTCATACACATATAGTGTAATAAAACAAGAGAGGAATGAAATTCGTTTTTCTATTCAAATCACAAAAAAAAAATGAAATTACATTTCTTTTAAAAAACAACCGAAGCCTATAAAACCTAATTCTATTCAATGATATTCAATTTCTAAATGGACATTCAATAACCTCTCATCCTTAGGCTGTCAAAAGACCCATATCTTCAATGAATCGGCATGCAGGCCGTATTCCGGTTTATACACGAAAACATGTAACAACACGTTCAAAAACATAAAATCTTGGACTTTAAATAATATCGTTTTAGACTCTGAAACCTCATCGTTTCCACCACTCCATCACAGATCGCTGACAGCGAAATTAACACTTAATTGGTGCAAACATGAGTAAACACAAATCCTTG
Source organism: Pinus albicaulis (assembly GCA_034641835.2). Taxonomy (NCBI): domain Eukaryota; kingdom Viridiplantae; phylum Streptophyta; class Pinopsida; order Pinales; family Pinaceae; genus Pinus; species Pinus albicaulis. The sequence continues at coordinate 216,275,659 of CM076577.1, read as the reverse complement.
CGGGCGCGATGTGTGATGGCACGATCGTACCGCAAAACAAACATTTTAACTTGTTAGCGCTAAGTGGTAAACTCAAATGGTTTCGAATGCGATGTGCAATAGTACAATTGCATCGCACAGCAAATAACATAACTTGTGGCTGCAGAAAGGTAAGTGGTAATCTCTGCAAATTGCGTTCTATGGGTGATTAAACGTTGGTAAATGCAGTAAGGGAAATACAAAGGAATAAGGCTTAAAACAAGGTTTTGGCTCATGCGGTAAGGTTAAGGTAGGTACCGCTATATATCACATCGGTGGTAGAATAACATATGGTGAATGGCTTAAGTTTAATCTGAAAAGCTTGTGATTACGTGTTGTGGGAAAAAGATAAGTTAAAGCAGTGGTTCAAAGTAATAAATGCAGAGGATGGCTCGGGTACTCTTTTTTTTGTGGTTGCATGAAAATGCCTTGAGGCTCTTGGATTCTTGCTTGTCCTTCTCTGCACAAAATTAATGAAGTGTGGGCTGTTGCTACTTCTTATTCATGGTGGTGGTTGGGAGTATAATTCCAACAATCCGCCAATCCTGGAATTACAGACTTATCCTGTTACTATAAAATTTGTTTATGCATTGCCACTAATAATTTTTAATTAATATTTTTTCAAATAAATACTTGGAACCGTTAGCATTTTTACTAATAATTCAACCCTAAATTAATGGAAAATAATTGATACTCTAGTTTGGTGCCAGCTTCATAAGAGTTAAGTATAAAACATAGGTGAAACGGGTCATCGGTGCTCGACCAACAGTAACAAAAGGCTGACTGGTGTAATGAAAATTCAAAGGTCTAAGATGCCTTTCAAACAGACACATGATGTATTGTTCAATTCCCTTACAAGATACTTGCTATTCTTTTTTAAACTATCATTTTAGGTTACAAAACTTTTCCTTTCCTCATCAATCCATTATTTACGTCTCTTCAAAATGGCATACTCCAAACTATGAAAATTTAAAATGTATATATAATAGTTTTATCATTGTTAAATGTGTGAACCACATGGTTTGCTATGGACAGGTCTCTCCGAAGGTGATATGTGGAAGATTAGCACGATGAGAATGAAATCTCCCTTTTTTGGAGGTGTTCCCTCTTCAACATGCAAGGGTGACGGGAGATGGATATCACAACTTACGATTTTTGCTTTGTTCATACACTCTAGTAGGTTTTCCTTAATGGCTCTGACAAATTCCACATCCACCATGGAAGCAGAGGAAGCCTGTAACTCATTTATGGTTTTTCGCAGCTCAGAAAGAATGTTTTTCTAAAGGGGTGTGCCATATTGAATACTTCCCCTACCTTCTTCCTTCCCTGACTAAGTAATGATCCTTCGACCACATGCTATTTCTATTCCTTGTTCAGTTATAAATGGGCTCAATTATGTCAAGGTTGGCGATTGTAGGTATTATTACACACCAACGTAGTATTCAGTAAGATTGTATGGTATTTGGTTTCAGTTTATAATGTCATGCTTGGCACGATGTCTTGTGTGGGTCGACATCCATTCATTGATATAGATACTTGTATGTGGGAAGGAATTGGGGTTATAAGCTCCCATTGTTTCAAAAGGTTTCAAAGTTGATGTTTTTCATCATGTTTTTACATGGTGCAGCGTCAAGGACTTATCTTCAAATTTGCGGTCATGCTTCCATCATTGATGCTTCAAGGCCTTGGCTTCCCATGTATCTCTTTTAGTTGTCTTGTTTTGGTATGCAGGGTCTGGTGAATTTTTTTATTTGGTTTTAATGTTTTACTATACTGTGGCTATTTGAGGTCACAATGTGGAATTTTTTGGCTCACAGACCTTAATTTGGGGTGGAATTGTCGCATGTTCATGTGTGATCAACAATTCTAGTTTACACATGAAAATAATTTGCCTTGGTATAATGTAGGTTATTCACTTCTGCTACAATGTCCCCACCCATATCCTCTCCTTCATTATGGCCCTAATATATGGTTTGTAGACAAAGAAATCGTCGAATACCTTATTTTTGTTTCTCACCTCCCCCTCCTCTCACGTGCACTCGTCCATTATCTCATTGTTGTTTCTCGCCTCTCCCTCTCTTCAAAAGCACTCGTCAAAAATTAGGGGTCACTACAATTGTGAGTCAGTTTATTTTTCCCTGTGGAAACAATCTTAACTCCCTTTCAGTTTGTGTATCAAGGGGTTTTCAATTGGTTTGGGTTTTATCCAGTACTATGCTCTATGGGTTTTGGGGATGATATAGTCCTCCATCGAAGTTCCTCACATTTTTTTTCTGTGAGTCTGGTCTTCAATTTGGTTAAAATTGCTCGGTTTAGTCTTGGAATCAATCTTCACTGTCTTATTTGTGCACTTCTCTGAGTGACTATGCCACCTTGACAGAGAATGGCAAGCTGTAGTATTAGGTCCCTATATTACTAGTATAGTCCCTTATTGTTGTTAGTGTAACCCTCTTATTGTTATTATTGTACTCTTGTAACCCCCATTTTGTTATTATTGTGCTCTTAAATTATTATTGTTAGGTCGTCTAGGATTACATTGTGGCCCACTAGGATTACATTATGGCCCCATGGACTCCTATATATAGAAAGGAGGTTTTGTAAATTGTATCATACAAGAATTGTTCATTTATGTAATGTATTGGAGGTTTCCCCCTCGAAGTGGCTTATTTCTAAGGTTTTGATATCTCTTTTCTTCTATTTTTGGAGCTGGTTACACAACATTTGGTATCAGAGCTTTGGATTCTAGGGTTTCGCTGCTCCAAACAGGTCATCGTGGCATTTTCGCTATAACTTTTTTTCTATGAAGTTTCAGAAGCTGAAATTTTTAGGGTGCGAAGAAAAAATCCTGAGGAAGCTTGTATAAAAATTTCAGAGTTTGGTTCGCAATAATTTCGGAGATATGATCTGTGGAAGTCAGGTATTGTTTCAGGCTCCTAAACAGGTCATCGTGGCATTTGCGCTATAAATTTTTTTCTACGAAGGTTCAGAATCTGAAATTCATATGGTGCGAAGCTGAAATCCTGAGGAAATTCATCAAAAAATTTCATAGCTTGGTTCGCAATATTTTTGGAGATATGATCTGTGGAAGGTAGTGCTTTTTCAGGCTCCTGAATTTCATCTCAAAGAGGTGATCGTGGGAAAAGTTCAATAACTCTCTCTCTGGGCATCGGATTGGAGTGCCGTAAAAATTGGTTGCAAGTAAACAGACTTTAGTTTCTTGGCTATCAATTTCAAAGACAAAGGATGAAATAGTGACACGTGGCAAGTCGTACAAGTTCGCTCTACTGAACCAGTCCATAATTAGGTCATTGTGGGAGATTGGACACAACTTTGTCTTGGAGAATCCAAATCAGGTCAGACCTGTGGCATTCGAAAGATAATTCAGAGGGCTACGTTGGTACCGAAATTCAGATATTGAAGTGCTGCAATCACAGAGATAATCCAATTTCAATATCGAGCTCCTCAAAAGCAAGAAAAAGGTGTGTATTTTTTTTCCGAATTGCGTAAGTCTTGTTTGAAGAATCAATTTGAATTGATTCCAAGGGCATATTGTAGAATAGATATCGGTATTGGGTTCTAAAATATGCCCCGTAAAAATAATTCAACACCCATTAAGCCTTCAAAAGGGTCTACTATGACTCATGAAGATGAATAAATGCAACATGATCTATCAAAATTACAAGAGCAAGTGCAACAAATTTCACTCTCGCAAAGAGCAACAAAAAATGAAATGGAAGTTTTGAAGAAAGGCATGGAAGAGAAGATGGATGGTTTGAAGAAAGGCGTGGAAGCTAAGATGGATGGTGTGGAAGCTAAGATGGATGGCATGGAAGCTGGCATGGAAGCTAAGATGGAAAACATGAAGAATGATCTAAAAACAGACATCGAAGGTTTGACAAAGTTGATACAAGAAATGTTTCCTAATGGTGAAAAGATAGTAGAAGAACCTCATGATGAGAAAAAAATAAATGTTAATAGTGATTTCATAAACTCTAATGTTGGCGGGAAGAACCACCATATTCCAAAAATGGATATGAGGAAGTTTGATGGAAAGGATCCTGTAACATGGATACTATAGATGGAGCAATATTTTGATCTCCATAATGTGCAAAACACACAAAATGTACGCATTGCAACTTTACATTTAGAACAAAATACATTTGTATGGTATCGATGGCTTTGCTCCCGTAAAAAAATTGTCACTTGGTCTATTTTTACGGAAGAAATGATAGCACATTATGAGGATACAAAGAGCAACACCTTCTTTAGCCAATTGATAAATCTCAAACAAAAGGGTTTAGTGGGGCAGCACATTGAGGAATTCCAAAAATTGAATATAAGGGTAACTGATATTCCAGAGGAACATAGGATCGATCTCTTCATAGGCACTTTAAAGGATAATATCCAACATGAAGTTCGCGTTTTGGAACCAGATTCATTGGAGAAGGCATTCAAGTTGGCAAGAAAAGTTGAATGTAAAATAATGGCGACAAGGAAGCCTACCACTCAATTCTATAAAGAAGGAAGTGTTGCTACACCTAGATTTCCACAACCTACAAGGTTGACACCACAAAAATTGGAAGAAAAAAGAACAAAAGGGCCTTGCTACAGTTGTGATAGCAAATACACTAAAGGTCATAAGTGTGCTGAGAGGAAATTATTTTACATAGATTGCGAAGAGGAAGAAGAAAATGAACAAGAAGAGGATATACACCAGGAACCAGCCCTAGAAGAGGAAGAAATGAATCCGACCATATCGTGTAATGCACTGGAAGGAATTACCACTCCTCAAACTCTCAAGATAGGAGGACAAATCAAGAAGAAAAAGGTAATAGTGTTGATTGATTCAGGTAGCACCCATAATTTAAGGTAGCCAAGGAATTAAATTGTTTCCTATACCCAGCACAAGGTGCTACAAGTGATGGTTGCAAATGGAGGAACTATAAATTGCTCTAGAAAATGCCATAATATCAAGCTAACCATGGGGGAATATGTATTGACTAGTCCAATGCTTTCCATTCCTATGGGAGGTGCTAATGTTGTACTAGGAGTACACTAGTTACAATCTTTGGGGACGGTAACTTTTAATTTTCAAGAAATTTTCTTGAAATTTTTTTCAGAAGGAAAGGAAGTCGAATTACGGGGTATTGAAGAGAAGCCGAGAAGGATAATAAGCTCTAATGTCATGACAAAGCTTCCAAAGAAATAACAACGAGGCGTAATTTCACAATTATGCTCACTAGAAGCTCCGACATCAAAATAATCTATTTCTAAAGATCTCCAACAAGTCTTGGACAATCATTCCAAGGTGTTTGAAACTCCCAAAGGACTCCCACCTATTCGTGATCATGATCATGCTATTCATTTGATTCCAGGAAGTGTTCCTCCAAACATCAGGCCCTATAGATATCCTTACTTCCAAAAGAGTGAAATTGAACGTATGATTGCAGAAATGTTAGAGGCGGGTATAATTCAACCTAGTCAAAGTTCTTTCTCTGCTCACGTAGTGTTGATACACAAGAAGGATGGATCATGGAAAATGTGTCTGGATTATAGGGAGATCAATAAGCTCACCATTAAAGATAAATTTCCCATTCCTGTGATTGATGAATTATTGGATGAATTACATGGAGCAATTTATTTTACCAAGTTGGATCTTCGTTCAGGATATCATCAAATTAGAATGAAGACTGAAGATATTCCAAAAACAACATTTCGAAATCATGAGGGTCATTATGAATTTTTGGTCATGCCTTTTGGCCTTACCAATGGACCTTCTACATTTCAAGGGTTGATGAATTCCATTTTCAAACCCTTCCTTAGAAAATTTGTGCTAGTATTTTTTGATGATATACTAATCTACAGCAGGTCTTGGAAGAATCATGTTGAACATGTTGACAGGGTGCTCAAACTATTGCAGGAGAAACAATTATATGCAAAAACATCCAAATGTTTCTTTGGAGTACAAGAGGTGGAATATCCAGGTCATATTGTATCTCACGAGGGTGTTAAGGTAGACCCTAACAAAATTAAAGCCATTAAGGAATGGAAAGTCCCCACAACCATAAAGCACTTGCGAGGATTTCTCGGGTTAACAGGGTATTATCGCAAGTTTGTTAAGAATTATGGGAGAATAGCAGCACCTCTAACAACATTATTGAAGAAAGATGCATTTTCATGGACTCATGAAGCAACTAAGGCCTTTGAACGTCTTAAAGAGGCAATGTGCCTAGCACCGGTCTTAGCTACACCAGACTTCACAAAAACCTTTATTGTGGAATGTGATGCCTCAGAAAATGGAATTGGTGCAGTTTTAATGCAGGAAGGAAGACCCATTGCTTTTGAAAGTCGTCCAATCAAAGGAAAGTATTTACAGAAACCTATTTATGAGAAGGAAATGTTAGCAATACTGCATGCACTAAAGAAATGGCGAACTTACCTAATGGGAAGACACTTCAAGGTAAAAACTAATCATGATAGTCTTAAACACTTTTTGGAATAAAGACTATCTTCAGAAGAGTATCAAAAATGGGTCACAAAGATGTTGAGTTATGACTTTGAAATAATCTACAAAAAAGGAAAGCTTAATGTTGTTGCAGATGCACTCTCAAGAAAGAATGAAGAGGTGGAAGCATTGCTTTGTACCATTTCTATTATCCAACCATATTGGATAACTGAAGCAAGAGATGAATGGAAGAAGGACAAAGATGTATGGACACTCATTCAAAATTTGCAGCAATATCCTAGTACATCTGATACATTTAGTTGGAAAAATGATTCCTTATGGTACAAAGATCACTTATATCTTTGTAATAATTCCCAACTAAAATAAAATATTCTTTTGGAATTGCACACTTCTCCTTTAGGAGGACACTCAGGATTTTTAAAAACTTACCACAGGGTGAAGAAAGAATTTTTTTGGGATGGCCTTAAATATGATATTCAAAAGTTTGTGGCAGAATGTTTGGTTTGCCAACAGAATAAGGTGGAGACAATTAAGACCCTGGGACTTCTACAACCTTTATCCATTCCAAGTCAACGTTGGGAGGAGATTTCAATGGATTTTATCACAGGTTTACCTAAGTCCGAAAGAAAGAATGTCATCATGGTGGTAGTTGATAGACTTACCAAGTATGCACATTTTTGTGCATTATCTCATCCATTTAAAGCAAGTACAGTTGCTACTACATTTATGGAAAGAATTCAAAAGCTACATGGAAGCCCAAGGGTTATTGTGAGTGACAGAGATCCCATTTTTACTGGAAATTTTTGGACGGAGTTATTTTCTTGTTTGGGTACTCAATTAACTCATAGCTCATCTTATCATCCTCAATCTGATGGTCAAACTGAGATAGTAAATAAATGTTTGGAAGGATATCTTCGTTGTTTTGTATCTGAAAAACAAACACAATGGGTCAAGTGGTTACCTCTCGCGGAATGGTGGTATAACACTTCCTTCCATACAGCAACAAAAATGACCCCATTTATGGCACTTTATGGATATCATCCACCATCGATCACATCATCTTTAAGGGAAAATTCGAAGGTTCAAGCAGTGGAAGATCACATCGAGCATCAGCAAGAAGTTCTCCAACTCTTAAAGGATAAACTGAATTTGGCACAAAATCAAATGAAACAACAGGCAGATCAACATCGCAGCGAGAGAAGTTTTGATGTAGGAGATTGGGTATTTTTACGGCTACAACCATACAAACAAATGTCCTTCAAGCAAGCTAAGAAGGATAATAAATTATCGCCAAAGTACTATGGTCCTTACAAGGTGTTGCAAAATATTGGTACTATGGCATACAAATTGGAGCTTCCTGCTTCTTCGCGAGTACATCCAGTTTTCCATGTTTCATGCTTAAAGAAGGTTATAGGTGAAAATCTTCCAGTTCAAACAATATTGCCAGAACTTGATGAGGAAGGAAAAATCATATTGGAACTTGAAGCAGTCACGGAAACAAGAACTCGACAGCTACGGAATCGATCAATTTCAGAGTATCTCATCAAGTGGAAGAACTTACCCACTGAAGATTCTACATGGGAGGATGAGAATTTTATACAGAAGCACCCGTAGCTACTCAAGCGTTGAGGACAACACTTTTTTGAAGGAGAGGGGCATGTTAGGTCCCTATATTACTAGTATAGTCCCTTATTGTTGTTAGTGTAACCCCCTTATTGTTATTATTGTACCCTTGTAACCCCCATTTTGTTATTATTGTGCCCTTAAATTATTATTGTTAGGTCGGCTAGATTTACATTGTGGCCCACTAGGATTACATTATGGCCCCATGGACTCCTATATATAGAAAGGAGGTTTTGTAAATTGTATCATCCAAGAATTGTTCATTTATGTAATGTATTGGAGGTTGCCCCCTCGAAGTGGCTCATTTCTAAGGTATTGATATCTCTTTTCTTCTCTTTTTGGAGCTGGTTACTCAACATGTAGGGGAGGTTCCAACAGTAGTTATATCTCTTAGCGACTCTTCGGATGGAATTCAGTGGAGACTTTGTTTGAATCAATCCCTCCAAAATTCAAAAATGAGATTCGACAACTTGAATCTTGTGAATTTGGTGACAAAGCCTATTTCTTAGACTCTGAATTTGGTGATCATAAATTCCAATGGATTCTTGACCCTAGAAAATTTAGAAAAAGAAAATTCCACTTCCTACATTTTTCTGCAGGTTACCAATAGTTGGACACTCTATTTCATTTGGTCATCCGAGATAAACAACTGGATCATTACAGAATATTTACAGGCTAGGAGGATATGAAAGCCCTCTTGAGGAGCATTCAGTATTGTCTTGATGACATTCTCATATGTCTAGAAAGGGTGGAGAAGTATTGTGGATTCAGATTTCAACCTTGATAGAATTATTTACACACTTGTGTTGATCGATGTTCTGTCAGTAAAAATTGCTTCACCTCCTAACATTACTCCACCAACTAATGGAGCTACCCTTTATCTAGTGGTCATATCTAACTAAATTTTATATCTTCGCAATATATTTTGTTTTTGGCAGCTCTTTTCAATGTCAATTGTGCACTAATGGTTTCGTGGAAAACAAAGCATCAACACAGTGGACTCATGGTTGACTCTCATTAGTCTGCTTGGTGTTTCTTCTGTCATTTTACTCTTCCTCTATGATTTTGGCTTTTGTACTTAGGGGCTTGATCTTTTCTTTGGAAAAAAAATTTGTAACCTTTTGAGTAGTGCCTTATAAGACAATGATCAAGGATGGTTCAGGTAGTTTTTTGAACCATAAATGCTTTCTGGATAGTTACAAATATTTCTGGTTAGAGGATTTTTTCATTTCTAGACTAGTCCTAGTGATATCCATGTACTCATTGTAAAAATATTTTGATTAATGGAAATCTTGTGTCGATTTACAAAAAAAACTAGAAATATTAAACATCAATTTGATGTTTAACTTGTTTATAATTTTAAAATTAAATTATCAAAACAAATGGGAGTAATAAATTTGTGCTTACATTTTTATATTTTTATATGTACATGAAAAGTTGAATGTTAGAAAATTATATATTACAGAGCAATGCAACACATAAAATATGCAGAAAACACAAGCACACAAAACACATAAAACCAGAGAGACACAGATATAAGTGGTTCACCCAGTTTGGGCTACGTCCACCCCGAACAGTCAATCCTTCCTTTATATTATCCAGCAAAATGAAGAGACACAACCTATAGCAGATCCACTATAATATCCTCTGTTCTCTCTCATAGTCTCCCCATCTGTTTCTCACTCTGAGAATACACAGCCGCAATATAATACCCTCATAAAAACGAGGGGTTGCCTTCTAGGGAAAAAGACCCTAAACTAAACATAACTTCGACCATTAGATCATCTGCCTAATGAACGGCACAAATTGACTAGAAATTACTATACTTTTACAAGGAAATTTTACATATGTTTTTAGCTTCGGGGGTGCTGCCCCCGAAACCCCCCACCAGGGGGGGGCTCCATAAAGTCGCAGCCGCCCCCCCTGGACCCCCCAGGCAACGTTTAATTTCGGGCAGCATTTCCACCCCATTAAGTTATAGGGGTACAATGCTGTGATACAAAATAAACAAGATAATCAGGCTCCACACCCAACAATCTCCCACTTGGAGACTGATTGTATCAACTCCACCGCTGCTTCATTTGTTGGAAAATGACTCCTGGTTGTTTCTCATATGCATCGTCATCCTTGAAGACCAACTGAAACTGAGAATAATCTCAATTTTTCCTTGGTTACAACTTTTGTTAGCATATCTGCAGGATTCTGGCTAGTGTGTATCTTTTCCAACTTCAACTATCCATCTTACAACACTAACTATATGAAATGGTACTTGAGCTATATGTGTTTAGTTTTGGAATGAAATGCTGAGTTCTTTTCAGGATGAATGGAACTTTGGCTATCACTGTATAGCGTGCCCATATCATGCTTCTTACCCAATTCATCCATAAATCTTTGTAATCAAATCATTTCTTTACTAGCCTCTATAATAGCAACATACTCTTCTTCTGTTGTTGAAAGTGCAACAACACTTTGGATTTTTGAAACCCAACTGACAGTTGTTCCACCTACAGTAAATACATATCATGTAGTGCTCCTCCTATTATCTCTGTCACTTTCCATATCTGCATCAACATATCCCTGTAGAGCAATGTTTGAACCACCAAAGCATAATGCTTGATTTGCGATACCTCTCAAATATCTGAGAATCCATTTCACTGCCATCCAAGGTTCTTTTCCTAGATTGTTCATGTACCTTCTTACAACTCCCATTGCATGTGCAATATCAGGCCTTGTGTAGACCATTGCATACATTAAGCTTCCAACTGGTGATGCATATGGAACTTTAGACATATAGTCCATTTATTCTTGGGTCTTGGGGCACATATCATTACTAAGTTTGAAATGGCTAGCAAAAGGTGTACTAACTATTTTTGCATTATGCATATTAAATATTTTCAACACCTTTTTTATGTACGCATTATGAGACAGTGTTAATTTGCAATTTTTTATGTCTCTAGCTATTCTCATACTAAGGATTTGTTTTGCAGCTCCCAAATCTTTCATTGCAAATGAGTTTGCCAATTTTATTTTGAGCACATTTATTTCGTGCATGTTAGACCCTGCAACAAGCATGTCATCTATATACAATAACAATATAATATAGCTACCATCATTTTGATTTTTCTGGTAAACACAATGATCAGAGTGACATCTAGTATAACCTTTTTCAGACATGAACTTTTCAAATTTAGATACCACTACCTTGGAGCCTGTTTTAAACCATACAGGATATTCTTTAACCTACACACTAATTTTTCTTTCCCTTTTATCTCATATCCTTCTGGTTTCTTCATATAGATCTCTTCCTCCAAATCTCCATGGAGAAATGTTGCCTTTACATCTAACTATTCAATATGTAAATCTTCCGCTGCTACAAGACTTAAAATAGTTCTGCTTGAAGTCATATTAACAACAGGAGAAAATATTTCATCAAAATCAATACCTTTCTTTTGTGGAAACCCCTTCATCACAAGTCTAGCTTTGTACCTCTGTTTTCCTCCATCTTCTTCCATCTGCCTGTAAACCCATTTATTCTACAATGTAGTTTTACTTGCAGGCAACCTAACTAAGTCCCAAGTATGGTTATGCATTAAGGAGTCCATCTCTTCTTCCATGGCTAGCTCCCACTTCTTCCTGGTTTCAATCTGCATTGCTTCTTCATAACATTTGGGTTCACCCGAATCAGTCAACAATAAATAATATAATGAAGGAGAGTATCGTTCAGGGGGTCTACTTATCCTGGTAGATATTCTGACACCACTTTCAGGTGTTTGAGGTGTCTGTTGCTATTGTGGTGGTTGCTGTTGTTGTGGCTATTGATTATTATTATTTTTAGGCACCTTTACTTTTTTTGTGATCTCATTAAGAACTGTGTATTCTTTGTTTTCTTTTCTAGTTTCTTTTCATGCAGCTAATTCTTATACAAGACCTTTTCATTGAATATTACATCTCTACTCCTAATGATTTTGTGATTTTCATAATCATATAAGCGATAACCAAAATCATTAACACCATATCCAATAAAGGTACATTTCTTTGATTTTGCCTCAAGATTTGTTCTATTTTCTTTATTAATATGGACAAAGGCCTCACAACCAAAAGGCTTTAAAAAGGAGTAGTTTACCTTACCTCCGTCCATGTATCCCTCTGGAATACCACCATCCAAGGAACTTGAAGGCCCTCTATTTATTATATAAACAACAGTATCTACGGCATCTGCCCAAAATTGTAAAGGCAATCTTGCATGCAATCTCATGCACCTTACACGCTCCATGATTGTTCTGTTCATCTTTTCTGACACACCATTTTCTTGTGGTGTTCTTGAAACTGTCTTCTATCTATGAATTCCATGCTCTGAACAGTGCCTATCAAACTCTTTGCTGCAATATTCACCTCAATTGTCTGAAAAGAGACACTTCAACTTCTTTCCCGTCTCAATATCAACCAAAGATTTCCATTTCTAGAAAGTATCAAATACATCAGATTTATTCCTAATAAAAATAAATCCAAGTCTTTCTAGTTGCATCATCAATAAAAGTAACATAATAACGAGAGCCACCGAGAGATGATACCTGAGCAGTGGTCCCTATACATCTCGTACTTAACAAGTCTAATTTTTCGCTTCTTTCTTTCTCCACCAACTCGAGAAATCGACTCTTTATGTTTTCCATAAATGCAATTCTCGCTGTAATTCCAAATCAACATTCTTCAAACTGAAACTCCGACACAACTTTTGAGTGAAGAATATGTAGTCCATCCCTTTTCTCACATCTCACTCATGTGTCCGAGCCTATGATGCCATAATGTTGCATCTGCTCCTTTGGAATTTAAAGCATTAACAGAGTTAGAAATACCATTGCATAAATAAAATGTACCAAACTTTTCACCTTTTGCTATTACCAGCGCTCCTTTGGTGACCTTCCAAGTTTTATCTCTGAAAGTTGTCACATAACCTTCACTGCCTAATTGCCCCGTTGAAATCAGATTTTTCTTCAGATCTGGAACATGCCTTACCTCCTTTAGTAGCCATTGGTTTCCATTCTATTGTTTTACAAGAACTTTACCCATTCCAACAATTTTACAGGGTTTATCATCACCCAAACAAAATTCCCAAAATCTCCTTGAACATTGATCCATATTTATCCAGGAACGCAACAGAATAAACGTATAACCATAAATACAGAGATGCAACGGAAATAACACTTCATTTCATTAATATCAAAGAACTGAAATTTTCTTGCATTCATTGTAATGGTAGGTCCATAGGGGCGCCGGTAGCTATCTCTCGAGAAAGATGTGGTAGCTACGTGCCCCTCGAACCGAGTTACAATGAGGCTCGAGGGCCTATTTATCATTTAGAAACAATGGGAAATCCTAAATAGCCAAAACCCTAACCCTAGGAGATGAAGCGCCAAACTATGGGCCCCGTTTGGGTAAATTGGTGTTTCAACTTCCTAGGGACATAACTTTGGCATACGATCTCCGTTTGACGCATACCATACCTCGTTAGAAAGATCTATCCGAGGACTAAAAATTTGGAATGAGCAACATCGATCCATGGACCCATGTTGCTCTCCGTTTTCCCAAAAAACGTCGTTTAGGGCCTCAAAACGGCTCCGGAAGTTTAGGACCCGAAAAACTGCTAAAAATAGTAAATTGTGCCGAAACTGAAAAACTCGAAGAGACAATGGTGGGGCCCCAAGTGGAATAGGCGAGTGACCACAAATATCCACCTAGATCATTCCTCCCCCCTTAGGAAGAAATGTTCCCCATTGCGTTAAGTTCCTCCATGAGATGAGGAAATTTCTGCTGAACTTGGTCCCTGGTGAACCACTTTCCTTGGTGCAGGAGTTGGCCAGATTTGACAACCTGATAGAGTTGGATCTTCTGTTGGAGAGTGTTCTTGATTTTCATGTCCATGATACAATCTTTGGTGGCTTGTTCCACGCAGTCTGGGTTTAACTCTGTTAGTGTGAGTTGTTCTGCAATGTCCGAGGTGTCCAGTACAGGTGGGAAGTAAGGACAAAGGCGATCCACATTGAAGACTGGGTGCAGACCAAGGAATGGTGGAATACTGAGCTCGAAGGAATTGTTTCCTATAGCCTTGGTTACTTGTATGGCTCAGACGGAGCAGCGAAGCTTGCGGTGGGTCCATTGAGGTGCTCCTTCTGCAAATGTAGCCAGACTTTGTCGCCCACCTGGAAGTTGTGTGGCACCCGGTGTTGATCATGGCGTTGCTTGTACTTGGCATTGGCTCTGTCCAATATATCATGAACCTATTGGTGGATGTGTTGAATGCGCTTGATGAAGCTACTTGCTTTTTCAACTTCAGACTGGACATGAGCTGAATTGGCCTGAGCCGCTGCAAATGGCATGGCTACGTGAATGGGACATAGTGGCTGGAATCCCAAGCCCACCTGAAAGGGGATATGGCCAATTGAACTGTGGAAAGCCCAGTTATAACTATTTTGTACATAGGGGAGGCTCTCGTCCCATGTGCGGGGATGCTTTGAATTGTACATGCGCGTAATGTGTACAATCATTCGTCGACGACTATGTCCGGCCATCCGTTTGGGGATGGAAAGTTGTGGACTTGATGAGCTTTGTCTCCAACATTGACCACAGGGCCGGACTAAAATGTATCGAGAACTCGCTATCTCAATCTCGATATGATAGACTATGGGATCCCAAAGTGCACCCACACTCGTTCAAAGAAGAGTTTAGCATTGGCTTCTCGTTTCGTGATATTCTTCTTACATGCCGCCATAATGGCCATCTTCGAGAATCTGTCGACGACCATGAAAACACAATCGTTTCCATGCTTAGTAGAAGGAAGGCCTGACATGTAATCCATGGAGATGGATTCCCAAGGTCGACTAGGGGTAGGTAGCGGAGTATAGAGCCCTTTCTTCTTGATGGTCTGTTTGGCAATGGCGCAAGCAGTGCAGGATCTGATGTATTTCCCGACATCCTATCGAAGGTTCGACCAATAAAAATACTTCTGCAGTACTGCCACTGTTTTCTCGACCCCAAAATGCCCAGCGACTCGACTGTAGTGCGCTTCCCATATCATCTTGGCATGCTTGCTTGAAGGAACACAAAGGTGTCCCAGGTGACATAATAGTGCATCTTGGAGGTGAAAATTTGGGACTTGCATACCCCCCAAGAGTGCCTTGTATGTGTAGCTGAATTATGGATCGCTCTTGTAGAGAAGCGGCCAATCAGAAGTCTCATGCTCACAAGAGTTGAGAACGATGGTTATGGCCACGATCAGTGGTCGGCTGAGGTAGTCTGCAACATTATTGGTGCTACCCTTCTTGTACTTGATGTTCAAATGAAATTGTTGCAGATATGTGGACCACTTTTGATGGCGATCATTCTACAACTTCCCTTGTGTCTGCGTATGAACCGGCAGGGCTTGTGGTCCGTGTGGATGATTGTTTCCTTCCCAAAATTCTAATGTTTCCATTGTCGACAAGCTTGCACAATGGAATACATTTCTTTGTCATAAGTGGGATACTGGCAAACCGTTCAGACAATGTCTCACCGCGATATGCCACTTGATGTCCCCTCGTTGAGTAAGAACTAACTCCAATAGCATAGTTAGAGGCATCCGCCTCAATATCAAATGGCTATTGCAAGTCCGGTAATGTGAGCACCGTGGCAGAACAAAGGCAACAAACAAAGATTTGGGCGATTTTTCAATTCTGTGAACGCCTTCTGTTGAGGTTTCGACCAAAATAATTTTTCTCTTGCTCCTCCCTTGGTGACTTGACTCAAGGGCCAAGTGATATGAGAGAATCCCAACACAAATCTACGGTAGAAATTAGCAACACCCAGAAAGCTGTGAAGCTCTGTTATACTGGTTGGGGCTGGCCAATCCCGAATGACTTGGATCTTGGCTGGATCCACATGCACCCCCCTTTCATCAATAATATATCCCAGATATTGAACCTGGGTCATGCCAAACGTGCATTTCTCCAAATTGGCACACAACTTGTGTTGCCGCAGTGTTTGGAGGACTTGTTGGATGTGGTGAAGGTTCTCTTCCCAAGTCTTGCTGAATATCAGAATGTCATCCAAGTACACCACTACAAATGAGTTGGTGAATGGCCGCAAGATGTCGACCATCATCCTCAAGTGAAGGTTGCAGAGCATTTGTCAACCCGAAAGACATGACCAAATTTCATTCGAAAAGGCCTTCCTTGCCTTTGAAGGTAGTCTTCCACACATCGTAGGGTTTAATTGGTACTCCGTGATACCCATACCCAGGTCAATCTTGCTGAAATATTTTGCACCTTTGAGTTGGTCCAGAAGGTCATAAATCCATGGGATCGGGTACCTATTCCAGACAGTGATCTTGTTCAGCGCCCGATAGTCAATACAGAGTCTCCACGTCCCATCCTTCTTCTGTACCAACACGATCGAGCTCCCACAGGGCGATGAACTTGGTCCGATGTGACCTTTCTGCAATAGCTCCTGAATCTGCCTCTTGATTTCATCATTCTCCATAACAGAGCGCCAATAGATTGGTCCATTGGGTAGTGGCGCACCCGGGGTCAAATCAACGGTGCTTGACCCGACAAGGTAGAGGAACCCCCGTGGGGTGAGGTGAAGATGTCCTCTTCGCACTCCTCCACAACCTTATCCATTTGTTGCCATCGTGCGTAGGAGCCCTGGCCTAGAGGTCGTACAATAGCCTTCTTGCCCCTGGGTGGATCATCAGGAAAACAAATTTCCTAGTTTGGGAAATGAGCTTACTGCATTTTTTTGCAATAACCAAAGATATAGTGGGAGGCGGTGGTACCTCTGGTATCCCGTACAACTTATTTCCCAAAGTAACAATAACAGCGCAAGGTTGGGACTCATACACAGCATGTCCCTTCCACAAGTATGGTTGGCCTAACAATACATCAGAAACATCAATAGGAGCAATGTCACACAATACCTCATCCGTGAAGGGCTTGATGTTATAGGGAAGGTGGCACTGCTGGCTAATGCGGAGATTCCGTCCTTGGTGAAGCCACCTGATGGTGTATGGCTGTGGGTGTGCTGTGGTCGGCAAGCCCAACCACTTCATGACGTCTGCTGAAATGAGGTTCTTTTGGCTCCCATTGTCGACAATGAACTATACCGGGGAGCCCTTTACCCACATCCGGGAGTGGAAGAGACGTTCCTCCTCCTCTGGACCTTCCGGTTCCTCCTTTTGGATCTTTGTAGTGGCAACAGTGGCGTTGGGCTCTGCATCAATAATCTGTTTCCCTTTTTCATTCGCCTTTTCAGGTTCTGATTCAGAGTTAGAGCATGCATCTGACTCACAAGCCCTCATCTCGGCCACTAGCGACTGCTTGGCCCGACACTCACTTGTGTTGTGAGTGGAGCTCTTGTGGAACTCACACCACTTTCCCGTGTCCTTCTTTGGCTTTGCGGTGCTGTTCTTTTCTTGTGGCTTTGACGGGTTGTCTTTAGTCGCCATGCCTTGGCTCTGTCCTTTGTTCTGCGGTTTGGAAGCACCTTTCCCTTTCTTTTGATTCATAGATCCAAAGTCTCGCTTCTTCTGTTTGAATTTCTACTCAATCTTGGCAGCATACCGGTATGTCGTACCAAGTGAGGAGATGTCGAGGAACTCCATTTCCTCCTGAATGTATCTATGCAGACAACTTCGATACTTTAGCACCAAATGTTTCTTTGAATCTTTGATACCCAACTTTGTGCGCAGGGTATGGAATAGATTCGTCAGCTCATGCACATCTTGATCCCTTTGTTGTCGCAGCGTGGTCCATTGTATGTACTTGTCCTCATAGCTCCTCATACTCAGATAATATTGTTCCTTGATGGCGTCTCGGAAAGAATTCCAAGTTGCTATGGCTGAGAACAGAGAGGGTTCTGTCTGGTCCTTGTTCTCACAGTAGGTTTCCCACCAGTCCTTAACATGGGGGGTAGCTTTGAGGAGTGAAAAAATAATCTTCTCCCAGTATGAAAAGTCATGAAAAGAGAAATATCCTTCTAATATATTCAACCATCTATCTACGGCATCTGCGTCTATTTGACCCTCAAATATCGGAATGTCAAAATTTACTTGTACCTTAAAAGGAGTCGCGCCTCCAGAGTGGCTGCTGGATGCAGATGCGTCGCTGGTGGGCAGTCTTTGAAGGATCTGAGCAAAGTTATCCACATCACATTCCTTTGTTTTTCGAGGGCCTCCTCGAGAAATATTTTGATAGGATCTCCTGCTCCCTCATCTTTCTTTTCATCCCCCATGGGCGTCCGTCGAGGTTTGCGAGGCTAATCTTGCAAAGGTTCCACCAGATCAAGCCCTAGCTCCTTATACCCCGACCTCGTTGGGGACATGCAAAGAAGGATCGAGAAAAAGCAGACCGCTCTGATACCACTGATCCGGATTTATGCAGGAACGCAACAGAATAAACACATAACCATAAATACAGAGATGCAGCGGAAATAACACTTCATTTCATTAATATCAAAGAACGGAAATTTGCTTACAGACAGAATGGAAATAAAACTAGCTAGGGCACTGGTAGCTATCTCTGAGAAGAGATGTGGCGGCTACAGGCCTCTGAACTGAGTTACAATGAGGCTCGAGGGCCTATTTATTATTTAGAAACAATGGAAAATCCTAAACAGCCAAAACCCTAACCCTAGGAGATGAAGCGCCAAAACTATGGGCCCCGTTTGGGTAAATTGGTGCTTCAACTTCGCAGGGGCGTAACTTTGGCATATGATCTCCGTTTTACGTGTACCATACCTCGTTAGAAATATCTATCCGAGGACTACAAATTTTGAATGAGCCTCAAAACATCGTTTAGGGCCTTAAAACAGCTCCGGAAGTTCAGGACCTAAAAAATTGCTAAAATTAGTAAGTTGTGACGAAACTGAAAAACTGAAAGAGACAATGGTGGGGCCCCAAGTGGAATAGGTGAGTGACCACCAATATCCACCTGGATCAAACATAATCATGAAAATATTTCTTATCAAATGTGGCATGGAATGAGGCCCCTGAATCCACCACCCAGGAATTAGTAACATTTTTGAAAGAAAGAATCAAATCATCTTGTAACACATCACTTGTCACATTTGCTTCATGATTATTTTCTTATTGTGCATCTCCTTCTTTTCCCTTTCAAGATCTACAGTCTTTCTTCAGGTGTCCTTTCTTTCCGCATTTCCAGTACACTATCCCTAATCTGGACTTGGATCTGCCTTTCCTTGATTTACTGTGATATCCTGAGCTCTTTCCTCTTTCCATTTTTCTTTCCCTAGACTCTGAACTCAAAGCATTACCCGATGTTTCACCGGAGCTTTTCCGTTGCATTTCCTCGCTAAGGATAGCACCGACATCATCATCGAACTTTAAAGTACTAGATCTAGAAACAGAGTTACTAATGGCCATAACTAAACCATTCCAACTTTCTGGAAATGAGCACAAGAATAATAGAGCTCTAATTTCATCATCAAATTTTACCCCTACAGAACTTAATTGACTAGTAACTGTATTAAAATCATTTAAACGGTCTGCAACAGATCCACCTTCCGACATCTTCATATTAAATAAATGTTTCATAAGAAATACCTTGTTTGAGGCCGAGGGTTTTTCATATAATTTCACCAATGCCTTAATCAAACCCTCTGTTGTTGTTTCCTTCGAAATATTGAAGGCTACCAATGCCACGAGGCACAACGGTACTGTTCCGAGTGCCTTTCTATCAAGAATCTCCCATTCTGCATCTATCATAGCCATCGACTTCTTTGTTTTCTACTCAATGGTAAGTACAGATCTTTCTGACACAGATAATCTTCCATTTGTATCTTCCACAGCGGGAAGTTTTGGCCGTTAAATTTCTCGACCCTAAATTTACCATCTTCTGCCATTGCTCCCACTCGAACCAGGAACCTTTCTTTCCTGCAAGTTTATCAGCCAAATAGACCTTCGGCTTTGATACCAGTTGTTAGAAAATTATATATTATGGAGCAATGCAACACATAAAATATGCGGAAAACAGAAGCAAGCAAAACACATAAAACCAAAGAGACACAGATATATGTGGTTCACCCATTTTGGGCTACGTCCACCCCGAACAGCCAGTCCTTCCTTTCTATTATCTAGCAAAATGAAGAGACACAAGCTACAACAGATCCATTGTAATATCCTCTATTCTCTCTCACAATCTCCCCATCTATTTCTCGCTCTGAGAATACACATACAATACACAGCCGCAATACAATACCCTCATAAAAGCAAGGGGTTACCTTCTAGGGCAAAAAACCATAAACTAAACACAACTTCTACCATCAGATCATCCGCCTAATGAACGGCCCAGATTGACTAGAAATTAATATACTTTTACAAGGCAATTTTACATATGTTTTTAGCTTCGGGGGTGCTACCCCCGAAACCCCCTGCCACGAGGGGGCTCCATAAAGTCGCAGCCACCCCCCATGGACCCCCCAGGCAGCGTTTAATTTCGGGCAGTGTTGCCGCCCCATTAAGGTACATGGGTACAATGCTGTGATGCAAAATAAACAAGATAATCAAGCTCCACACCCAACATTGACAATATTACTACACTCCTTGTTAGTAAGAAAATACATAATTCTTATTAGCCCCTACATCATCAGGGACTATAGCACTCGCCTCACAGTGAAAGTGTGTTGACTCTCAATTATTTTGCCCAGCTTTTGCAATTTTAACCAATTTTTTTGGAAAATGTTGAATATTCCTAATTATTTATAAATTCAAAAATCATTTTCAAATTTTTGGAAATCTTATTTCTAATTTTCCATTGGCTTAGCGAGCCTTGATATGACATAATTCCACTAGTGGAGGGTGATTTATTTTCAATATTTGTTAATGCTTGACATATCAGTATTTTGTACTCAGGGTCTTGATCTTTTATTTGGAAACAACTTTTGTAACATTTTGAGAAATTTCTTATAAGACAATGGTAAAGGATGGTTCAGGTAGTTTTTTGAACCATAAATGCTTTCAGGATAGTTACAAATATTTCTGGTTAGAGGATTTTTGCATTTCTAAACTAGTCCTAGCGATATCCATGTACTCATTGTAAAAATATTTTGATCAATGGAAACCTTGTGTTGATTTACCAAAAAAAAAAATAGAAATCTTAAACATCAATTTGATGTTTAACTTGTTTATAATTTTAAAATTAAATTATAAAAACAAATGGGAGTAATAAAGTTGTGCTTAAATTTTTATATTTATATATGTACATGAAAAGTTGACAATATTACTACACTCCTTATTAGTAAGAAAATACATAATTCTTATTAGCCCCTATGTCGTTAGGGACTATAACACTCGCCTCACAGTGAAAGTGTGTTGACTCTCAATTATTTTTCCGAGATTTTTAAATTTTAACCAAAGTTTTGGGAAAATGTTGAATATTCCTAATTTTCTATAAATTCAAAAATAATTTTATAATTTTTGGAAATCTTATTTCTAATTTTCCATTGGCTAAGCGAGCCTTGATATGACATAACTCCGCTAGTGGAGGGTGATTTATGTTTAGTATTTGTCAATGCTTTACATATCGTTTTAAAATTAAAAAAAAAAAGACTAATTTGTGAGTGGCCGTTTTGTGGATGAGTGCTCTGATAGTGACATTAACACAATGCTCTAAGAAATTCCCTTACCTAAGTGAGCAAGAAGTTTCGGAAAAATTTTAAGGGTGAAATTTCACTAATTTCCTATCTTTTGGACATTTTTTGAAAAAAAAAATTTGTCCATTTGATTAAAAAATTACCATATATATGTGTGTGTGTGATTAAATGAATAATATTAACGAAAAAATTTACAAATTTTAATGGTAAATTACATTATTTTTATTGAATGTTTTGCTACATTCTATATGTATGACTTTTCAAAATAAAATAATCATGTATAATATTATAGATAAGCATAATATTTGAATCCTTAAAAAATAACACTCACATGTTATGGCTAAAAAATATTCTTATCTTTTCAAAGTACAAAGAAAGATTTCCTACTTCGCACTATACAACATATATACAAAGTATATCAACATTTGTTCAACCCATCCCAACCCATTCTTCCGCACGTGAAAGCTTCTGTTTGTAGTAATGTAAAGCCGAAAGCCTTGCTTTTATGATATGTACATAATATTTATAGTGAAGATTTGATAGCGATAAATCTCCTCAAGAGAATTCCATATACACCAAACTATTCCACTTTTAGAGCTTAACAAGGAAAACATTTGTATGTGAGACACCTATTTCTCTTTGGCGTCATTCAGATAGAAATTCCTCTTGAAGAGTCAAGAACATGACTATGAAAAACTAGATATCTGCGAGAAACGTAAGCGAATGATTATTCCATATAAGCACGTAAGCGAATGATTATTCCATATTTGATTGCACTCGTTTGCACTTTGATTCCATATTTGATTATTCCATATAAATTTCCAACGACTAATGTGTGCTACTCCATCCTGTACCAATCATAGAAAAACCAATGAAATTATACGTAATCAAAGTGATGATTGTAATGTAATTTTCATTTTCAATTGATGAAAAATATTTACAGTCACAACAGTATGGGTAGTTATGGGCAGTGCAGAGCGACTGCGGAAAAATAGCTACGTCTGTGCAAAAATTTTATATGTTACAAGTTTATATAAATAAATAAAATTTTATATGTTCTACGTTATGTGATTTTATTTTGTCGATCTTATCTATATTAACATCGTATTTGAGGAGCAAGGAATCCTTTTAATAATTTCACCACTTCGTACTCGAGCAACAAGGCATCCTTCAATCACATTCGATGGTTGTGGACACCCTGTTTGTGTTTAAATGTGAAACCAAAGTAAGACTCTCACAGTGACATGATTGCTCTGGATGAGTGTTCTTTTTTTTTTTCAGAAGAAAAAAAACGCTGCATATATTAATATATATCAGTCCATGAACCATATACAAACTCAATTGAAAACTAATTCAATGAGAGAACATCATTGCAATCAGCCAAGAAGTCTGCAAATTCAGGCAAGAATAAGCCAAACATCTGACCGGCCCATCATAACAGGGGGATAAAAATCAACCCCTTTCACCAATGAATCTATCTAATCCGAGAATCAAAAAACCATAAAGTGGCACTGGCTGTAGGATGCCAATACCACTCCCATGTATATAAGCAAAAACAACTGGGCTGATAGTAAACTAAAGCTATGGAAACTGAAACTGAAAAAAAACGTAGATCAAGAACTGGACAGATATTCCAATACAAAGGAACACCAAATCAGATTGAAGAACCGGCTCGCTTGTGTAAAAAACAGGCTCTCTTGAGAAGAAACGACGGGCGCTGTTGAAACCCCGGCATACTAAAGTTCCATCAGTCCTGTATCATTTGTGCCTGGACGAAAAAACAAAATTGGGCATCGAAAGATATCAAAAGCCGAATACCCCAGATCATTCTGGAAAGTATACCAGCGGACATATATAGTAGTGAGAACCATAATTCATAGTCGTAGCACGTCCACCCTGAAAGACCATCCAACAGCATACTTCACCAAAAAACGTAGCTACCAGAACTCTTTGTACCTGTGAATGTAATATCCAAAAAAAACTGTCTACAAAAGCATAAAACACTGCCTGCAGCCGAGAAACCTGATCCCACAGGTTCAAGGTAAGGGAATTTTGTGATCCTGGATCACCCTACCATTCCTATACCAGGAAACCTGAAAAACCCCAAAATCTGCCTGTAGCCCCCTCTTGGACAAACCATCCGCACGTGTATTGTTTTCCTTGTAGATATGGTTTATCGTAGGGCAATGCAACCTATTCCATAGGCACTATGTTCGATCCAGCCAACCCTGAAGATGTGGGGAGAGGAGTTGATAACTGTTAGTGACCCAACCAATCACAAGCTTCGAATCCCCGTATATACTAATATCCTGTAGAGAAAGGTCAGAGGCGACCCAAAGACCTCCCCAAAGTGCCATTATCTCAGCTTTGTTATTAGAGTCGGGGCCTCCATTCCAGAAGAGATGTATGCGCTCATTAGCATTCAACTTAATCCATACCCCACATCCCGTGGTATTCTCCACGGAAGCACCATCAAAAAAGATGGCCGGCAGTGAAATTGCATGTGGTCTGAGACGATGGGAGCAGTCTGACTCCTTAGTCAGCAGAGGAGGGCGTTCATCGATCCATTTGGTTACCTGTGTGAAGATCTTGTCCAGATGGAAAGGAATCCCTTCAAAGATCAGCCGGTTTCTGGCCAACCAAATTTCCCAAATGAGAAAGAAGGGGAGAACATAATACTTGGACTGCAACTTACCCCATTCTTTAGCCGCCGAAAGGAAATCCTGGGGCATCCATTGGGCTTCCAAATGAAAATCACTGAAGAGACGCCACAGTTTGCTGGTGACCGGGCAAGAGAAGAATAAATGAGGGATGTTTTCCTCCTCAAGGCAGCATATTGCACATCTACCGGGGCCCTGGAAGCCCCTCTTCAACAGGTTCTCCCATGTGAGTATTTTACCCATCCACACCAGCCATCCAAACACTGTAATTTTAGTGGGAATTTTCCAACTCCAAAATAATAGGAACTCCTGTGAATATACGCCAGCACCACTACGGATGATTTCTCTATATATGTCTTTTACTATAATCCCGTTGTTCAGCATTGTCCCACTCCAGACAATTAAATCACCCCCCGGAGCATAGCTCAAACCTGCTCCTCTGAGCATGTCCCGGAAAACTTCCCATTCTTCCGCCACCTCACCCCGCAGACCGAGTTGACCAGCGGTTTTGAAGATTGGCGCATCAAAATACCAGTCTCGGATACATTGTGCGAGGTAATGTATTCTGCAGTGAGCCAAAGTGTGAATCAATCGAGGCGAGGGGCCCTGACCCGTTTGAATGTTTGACATACCGCGCCCACCAATAGGAATACGTGCACCGTTCCTAAAATACTATACCAGACGCTGCTTGAAAAGTGGCACAATTCGCTTAAAACCAGCCCATATGATCGATAAAGATCTGGGGACCGTAAAGGCTTCACAGTAGATCTTAAATAGAATGTCGCCATCAATATATTTCGCTCTAATGATCGCAGACCAGATGTTATCTCCCGTCACAGCCCGCCAGAATGTTTTCATAAGAAGTGCTTTATTGAACTCCCGAGCGTTCAGAATGCCCCACCCATTTAAATCTTTTGGACGACAAAGGGTCTGGAGCCCGCATAGATGAAATTTCTTTTCCAATTTAACACCTCCCCACAGAAATTTGGCGATGATCCGATTGATCATGTTGATTATAGCCTCCGGTAAGTATAGTAGATGGCCCCAATAAACCACCATTTGAGACAGAACCGCTTGTATCATAACCAGACGCCCCCCCATCGTGAGCCATCTGTGTGTCCATCTTTGTATACGGGTTCTGATTCTATCCACTAGCCACTGCCAATCTTTGTTCCTGTATCCACATGGTTTAAGTGTATATCCCAAGTACTTGAATCCCCTTGCAGCCTGTCTATATTCTACACCTAAAAACGCTGCAATAAACTGAATCTCTGATTGATCACCCGAATCAAATATGAGAAATGACTTGTCCTTGTTCATATGCAACCCAGTTGCTGATTGAAAACGAGAGAAGATAATATAAATGTGGAACCAGTAATTCCTTTTGAGGAGACCGAAAATAAGTAAATCATCTACGAACAGGGAGTGTGATGTTGAAACCGACCTGGAGAATTCGAATCCTTTTAGAGTACCCCTATTTTCTGCCCTGTGGATGATCTTGCTGAAGCCGTCCATAACCAGTATGAAAATCAGCGGCGATAAGGCACAACCCTGTCGAAGACCCCGTCCAGCTTCAAAGAAATCAGTGGGAAAACCATTCACAATAATAGCATAACGAACTGATGTGATACAGGACATGATCCATCGAATAGTCTTTACAGGAAGCCCAATTTTGAGCAGAATGATATGAATATACGACCAATCCACCGAGTCGTATGCCTTGTGTAGGTCCACTTTCATCATCAGAGCCTCCTGCTTCCCGGAATGCATAGAGTGGAGCACCTCCTGTGCGATTGCGACGGCGTCATGAATAGAGCGACCTTCCAGGAAACCATATTGCTCAGGCGATATATATCTCGATAGACAGCCCTTCATCCTGTTTGCAATAATTTTAGATGTCACCTTATAAATCAAGTTGCACAATGATATAGGCCTGAAATCGGAGAAGTTTTTTGGTTCTGTGATTTTAGGAATCAGAGAAATGAACGTGGAGTTGAGATTTGGAGGAATATGGCCCTTTACTCTGAAACCCTCCGCAAGATCCGTGAGATCCTTACCCAATAGATCAAAAAAATAGACGAAAAATTCTGCCGGCCACCCGTCCGGGCCAGGGCACTTGTCTTGTGGGATGGATTTAAGCACGCCAAGGACCTCTTCGTTGTCAATAACCTTTTCCATCCTAGCCACATCATCTGCCTCAAAAAACCGGTCCATATGATCCAAAACCCACAACTGGCATGTAGCATCAATCGAGGGATCCTTTTTATAAAACTCTGAGAAGTAGGAGAATGCTTCCCTCTGAATCTCCTCCGTAGATAGGGCCACGCTATTATCCTGTCTGTTAATGCTCCATATTGCATTGCTGCTACGTCTCTCATTTGCAGACTTATGAAAAAACTGAGTATTGAGATCCCCCTCTTTGAGCCAAGCAATTCGGCTTTTCAGTTTCCATGTGACCTCCTCAATTTGCAGAATTTCTCTTTTACGACCACTAAGTTCGGCCATGTGATCCATAGACTGAGGCGTCGGGTTTTTCTGTGAGAAAGATGTGTATAAATGCTCCATCTGACTATTAATCTCTGCAAGTTCTTTTTTAAGAGACTCCTTCTTTCCAATCTCCCATGCTTTGGACTTCTTCTTAATGGCCTGCATCTTGTAATGAAATCGGTCCCAATGACAAGAAAAAACCACAGTCTCTGCCTTTTCCCACTCGGATCTAACCAAGGAAGTGTACTCCGGGTCAGCGAGCCAAACTCGGTTAAATTTGAAAGGTCTGCCCTTCGCTCTCTGCACATCGTTCCATTTCAACGTGATTGGCATATGGTCTGAAATATCAGAAACTATAACACCCGACCGAGGCAAACCCCATATGTCCACAAGATTTTCGTTTACCAACGCTCTGTCCAACCGTTTACCTATGAAGGCGTCTTCCATCCTTTTGTTTGTCCAAGTTGGCAGCAATGGCGACGGACGTATATCCATCAACTTCTCGTCATAGAACATGTCAGACAAAGTCTGTGCAAGGGGCTCCAATCGCCCCGAACGACCCCAAATTTCCTCGTCCTTCAGAGTTATATTAAGATCTCCCATCAAAATGAGATTGGGGAGAGTTAAAATATTGGAGACCAGTATTCTGTTCCAGAAAGTTTGTCTGTTTGCATAAGGCGCATACATGTTCAAGATATGTAGATGTTCCGCCCTCCCCCTGATGTAGCCCTCCAACAGAATGCCCCCAAAAAAACTATAGGCATTGAAATTCGCACGTCCGGGATCCCAAATGGCTATCACTCCCCCAGATAGACCATCCGAATCCCTAGCAACTGCCCTCCATCATTTCTTAATGTTCAGAAGAACCTTTATTGCCTTACCTCTGCAGCACATCGTCTCTTGACCCAGAAAAATTGCTGGATTTTCGGATAAAATTAAGTCCTTTAGGCAAAGATTTTTAGAGGATTTGCCCATTCCTCTGATGTTCAGTGATAGGAGATAAGTCATGTCGAATCCTCAGTAGGGGAGCGTGCTCTAAGCGCCCTGGAAGAAGCCCAATATCCCTCGCTGACAGATATAGGGATGTCTACAAGATTGTCTTCACGTCCATCAATCAATGATATAGCCCTGAATTTACCCTTTGAAAGTTTATTCCTCCCCTTGTGGCATCCAACCTCCGTGGTATCCTTCTGGGTTGATTCCGGCGGCTTATCAAATACGGTGAGAGCTGCTAAGTCTATATTAGGATTAGCAAGGAGCGACTGAAGGTCGCTGCCCACCGTATTCCTTGGAGTGGACCCCTGTTCCCCCGTGGCTTCGAAAGCGTAGTGGAATTCCTCAGAAAAATGACCATCGTTTGACACGGAACTGTGAGACCCTGCCAATAGCCCGATGTCGACAATCTCCTTACCTTTTTCTCTGTGCTCATGGCGAGGATGGATGGGAGTACCATCTGGGCTGAGACTACATTGGAAATTGTCTTCTGGGATTACAATTGATAGATCAGGAGATATCTGTGTAAGTTTGACATTTTCAAAATCTTGAGATACCTCCGTATCGAAACCATCAGATGGGAGCATATTAGACTCTGGATCCAGAACCCGATTATTAAGAGGGGAACTTCTATTGAAAATAGGCTCCAATGGTTCAGATACAATAGCTTCTTCGTTTGTAGATGGGGAAGTAGGATTACCTGCAAATGGTTCCGACAGATGAGATACAGCGATGCGGTTGAAACGACCCACTGCCACACCCGCTTGTCCTCCACCAACACGCTCCAAACGGGATCTGAAAGGACAGCTCTCCCTTAGATGTCCAGTTCTATGACATATGAGGCATCGAAATGGAATGCCCCAGAAGTCAACACGCTGTCGATGTCTTCTATTGCCCCACACCAAATCAATGTCCCCTGGCAGCCCGCCTGAGTAGTCGATTTCCACAAGAATCCATGCGATTCTCTTGTCTCCTGCTCCCAAAATGCTAGGGTCAACATACTTTGTGCTGCCAATGGTATCTCCAATTGCCCTAAGAGCCTTCAGTGTCCAGAATTCTAGGGGCAAACCAGGCAATTTAACCCACACCACCTTATTTCGTGGGGCCTCTTCAACAGGATTGAAACCAAGGAACCAAGGGACCAACTGCATGAAGCTTCTGCCTCGAACCCAGGCTCTGCTTATGATCTTGTATACGTCATTTTCGTCCATAAAATGGACACAGAACCATCCATTGATAAGGGAACTGAACTTTGGACTATATCCAATGATCGGCTTCCACATCTTGCCAATCCATGATGCCGAATCAAAATCATTTCCATCCGGAAATATCCAACGTCCTACAACTGCTCGCCTCTGCAAGCTCACTACCCGGGTGCTAAGATCCTCTTCATCCAATAGAACTTCCTTGATATTCATATCGTGTTTATAGACCGTGTTTGTTCTATTACGACGTCCTCCCCTGTATCTCCTGCGATGGCCAGCACCCCCTTTAGACTCAGCAACAGGCAATGTAGGGAGAGCCTGTCGAATAATGTAATCGTCAATCTCCTGTTCCTGGCTAATGTTTGAGTTTTTCCGGTCTTTCTCCTCACTGATCCCTGGATCCATCGTAGGTGTAAGGCCCCCTGACCCGAAAAACTGACTGCTGACAGCGGTAGGAGGCGGGAATCAGAAGGGTATGGTCTTCTGACAACTTTGAGTACAGCTATGGAAATGGCATTAATAAGGTAATAGCTGTGTCCTTACACTTCCACCCGGCTTTCCGAAAGAGGAGCCTCCTATGCTTCACAAAACAGTTGCAAGTAATGTGGCTAATAACCCTGTTTTCAACAACTGCCTCTATGAGACGTGATAGGAAAACTAAGGAAGATCTGGGAGATATCCGTATTGATATCTAGAAACGGCTAGTAGCCGATGATCTTCAATAGACACGTCCAATCCTCTTCAGAAAACTTCGACAGCACTCTTTCAGACGATCAATGCTAGTACCAAATTGTAAAAAGGCAATCGCCCTTCAAGTCTATATCTACCAACTCTACTGAAGGCTCTTGATGATTCCTCCACGATCAATACTATTATATGATAAAAACTCACCTCCAACTACAGTGGTACTATGGGGCTGCGAGAGTATTGTCACCCCTTAAGAGTTGTCACCTTGTGAAGACTGATCCGAAATATCTTAACCCTGTGATGTGACTGTGGACACTGACTGTGCATCCCCTGAGAGCATTCTCCGATGAACTCTTTTTGAATATGTGCCGGATATTATGAAGCACTGCAGATCGGAAAGCTCAATCCACTATCAGTAATGGCAACAGCAACAACAGTAATAACCAGGGATAGCCAACCACCCCTTGTTCAGACGTATCCCGCAACTCTTACACGGTTGTGTAATATAGAAAGGAATAGCCCAGCATTGCAATGTGTAATTCCACCACTTCTGAAAGAAACCAGTCCCCTGTTGTTGGTCCAAAGACTCAATAGATTCCGCTAACTCCCCCCTATGAAAAAGCTTTGACAACATTTTCTTAAATTCTCCATACCATGTTCCATTACCCCGGAGTGAGAATGATATAATGAGGGAATCTACGAGATGATCGCCTAACACAGTAACGCGAGCAAACTTATATGAAAAGAAAAGAGATCAATACTTTGGTAACATCCTCATAAACTACAGTCCAAATGATTCAACAAACAGCCACCAAATGCAGCAACACGTTATCCAAACTGGGTTCCAGTTATTGGCTTTCCTCATAGCCACCAATGATCACTTAAAACTATCAGCATTGGGTTCCAGCTTTACGTACTCAACAATAACCACCAATCAGCAACAACCCGTTGTTCAATCTGGGTACCAGCTCTGTGAATCAAAGACCAACCTCATGAGGAGCACGCGTTTCCCTACCACAATAAACCTTTCCTGAAGCCACAGAAACCACCAGATGCAACCTCACTTCGTTCAAAACATGGGTACCAGTTAGAAGCACTATATTTTAGCTATATGCAACTTTAACCACCATACGCAACTACATGAGATTCACCATGGGTACCAGCTCTATGCATCATTCCAAGTAATAGAATAGAGAAAAAGGAAGGATCCTTAACAATCCATATAAGTCGCTCAGTGTTCTATGAATCTAATAGCTCATGGTCACCCATATCCTCCCCATAGTTCTAAACTCGTGACAGTTGCAAGATTTTCTGTGATGAGCCATGGAAACAGCTCTGCTTGTTTAGAATTTCTGAGTGTTTTTAAGGACACTTTTGCCCAATTCAGTAAAATTTATGGATTCGGGTTTTGAGTGAACCACTCTGGATGAGTGCTCTGACAGTGACATTAACACAATGCTCTGAGAAATTCCGTTAAGTAAGTGAGCGAGAAGTTTTAGAAAAATTTTAAGGGTGAAATTTCACTAATTTCCTATCTTTTGGATATTTTTTGAAAAAAATATTCATCCATTTGGTTAGAAAATTGCCCCATATATATATATATATATATATATATATATATATATAATTAAATGAATAATATTAAAAAAAATTAAGCTACATTATTTTTATTGAATGTTTTCCTACATTCTATATGTATGACTTTTCAAAATAAAATAATCATATATAATATTATAAATAAACCTAATAATTGAATCCTTAAAAAATAACGCACCACTAACACTCACATGTTATGGCTAACAAATATTCATATCTTTGCAAAGTACAAAGAAATATTTCCTACTTCGCACTATACAACATATATACAAAGTATATCAACATTTGTTCAACCCATCCCAACCCCATTGTTTCTTCCGCACGTGAAAGCCTCTGTTTGTAGTAATGTAAAGCTGAAAGCCTTGCTTTTATGATATGTAAATAATATTTATAGTGAATATTTTATAGCGATAAAGCTCCTCAAGAGAATTCCATATACACCAAACTATGCCACTATTAGAGCATAACAAGGAAACCATTTGTATGTCAGACACCTATTTCTCTTTGGCGTCATTTAGATAGAAATGCCTCTTGAAGAGTCAAGAACATGGCTATGAAAAACTAGAGATCTGTGAGAAACGTGGTTACAAATAGATATAAGCACGTAAGCGAATGATTATTCCATATAAATTTCCAACGACTTTACCTTAATATCTCCTTCATATCTCTTGAAGGAGATATCTCTTGTTGGATTTTTTCACACTTTACCTTAATATCTCCTTCATAGCTCTTGAGGAGCTTGTCTCACATGGCTTTGCCTAAATTGCACCAAATAAAATTAACAAATTATGACTCTTCAAGACCACATAGAATAACATTATAGATTTTCCATTATTTTGTGTATTTTTCTTGTCCTCTTCATTAGTTGGGGGAGTTAAAGGAGTTTGGTAACCATCTACCAAAATTTTCCAAACATCTATACTAAGAGACATTATATAGGTCCTCATCCAAATCATCTAGAAACCATAATTATTTTGTTTGAAAAACAAATACTTGTTTGAAGAAGAACCTTCTTGGATAGCCATTTTCTTGTAGGATCTTCCTTCTAGCTATTAAATTTTCTATGAAGGAACTGCCTTTGATACCAAGGAATTAGTATTATACAATTTTTAACAATATTTAAAATATTTAATTTATTTCTAACAATCCATATAGAGACACCATAAATCAAGAATGAAAAAAACATACATGAGGAGACTCAATTTTTTATGTGGAAACTCATATGAGAGAAAACCATGGAAAAAAATATTCTTTATAGATGAATGTAGGAACCAACCTACATTTACATTACTTTACTAAAACCAACAACCCATCCCGTGATTTATAGGCACCAATCGAAAAGGGGAGTTCAATCCCACTAATTTACAGGCACCAACTTGAAGGAGATACCAATCCCCTCATTATTTTATATTTTGAGTTTTAATCTCTACTAATATAATCAAACCCTTATTTAATTATATTCAATATGTTTTAGATCTACATATTTCACTTTTGATATGGTTTCTCTTCAGCTCACAATTTTGATATAATTCAATTTAACATTCAGATTGCAACTATGATTTGCAATATGATCTGTTCTAGTTTTTATATCTACAAAATTATCCTTGTCACCATACTCCATATCTAGTTCAATCTATTTACAATTTCTCTACTCATATTTCCTTACTCTCCTTCACTTAGTCAACTATTTCTCTCTTAGTCGCATTAGCTTTAGCGATTCTATCTGAGAATTCACCCTCACATATACGCCATTTCAGTAGAAATTTCAATTCTTTAACCCTGCATTTATAAATTATGGACTACTTTACCATGGGTATCAATCCATGGTATTGTGGGTTGACTATCTCACTCAATTCAGCTTTCCGAAACATTCTCAATAGTTTCTTGACTTCCACATATCACAATCACAACTCTCACTATTATAGTGAAAATCATATTCATAATGGTTATAAGCTTCATTACCTAATAGCTCTATTCCATAAAACCTTGTAACACTTTCACTCTTTACATATTCTCATGTTCATGACCACAAGCCTAGCATACCGAAACCTTGGAATACCATGAACCTTTTTCGCCCTTTACATATCACAGTGTGGTTATTATTAGCCCTCAAAAGTTACTCCTTCACACCTTGTGACCGAGGGTTATGACCAAGCACTTATATACTAGGATACACTATGTCGAAGCCATGCCTAGGACTCACAACCCTTGAGTTCTAAAACTTAGCACCTCATAACATGGTATTGTGACTGAGTGCTTATATATTGGATACTAGATACCCTATGTACCAGTTATATCTAAATTATAGACCATTGAGCACCCATAAACACATGTTGTGACCCCGATCCTAACATACTAATTTGATACTCTCCCTATTGCAAGCATCTTGATACATGTACTTTAGTTCCAAGTATCAAACCATTAAGCACCTACAATCGTGTGTTATGACCTCAGTCCTTTTGTGGAGCTATGAATGTTGAAACCTTGAACCTCTATACATGTCACAGTACCTTTATGATCCCTAAACCTGGTAGATATAACTTCAAGTGATGGTCATTTTCACCCTTGATTGCAATTGAGGGAATTTCCCCCATCACACTAGACTACTACATACCATATTTTCTACCTAGTTGATCATACTAGTCCCCTAGTATGGGAACCAAAGGATTGATCCCTTGGCCCTTTTATTTTGGCATGTAACCTTGTTTGTTTAAGTTTTGTTACAAACCTTTCCAAACACAATCCTAGTGTGAGTCTTGAGAATTATATGGTTTCCATGTCAATCCATAGTGGACCAATCATTGAATGCCACCTGGTCCTTTTTCCATGTCATTTATTCCACATCATCCCTACCATGTCATATCGAATACTATACTAGACATTTATATACAAAAATGGACTCTAGTACTTTGATACACCGGTATGGGACCCACCATTGCTATGCCATCTTCCAAGTCACCTGCCACTTCACTTCCCATGTCATCTATTATGACCAAACAATGTTTTCGATGTCTTTGAGTGTTGAAATGTACTTTCCAAGTGTCAACTACCAATTTTCCATTCAACCATCCAAATCATCTAAAAAAGAGTGCCACATGTCACTCATTTTTTTTTCTAGTCATCGAATCTACCACCTATGTTCCACATGGTGTGCCACATCATTTTGGCCACATCACGCTAGATACCATCCACTAGATTTTTAATATTTATGTTACAGCTTTAAGATAACATAATGGCATTTCAACTAATATTCACTTATAATACTTAATATAAATCGTGTTTAATGCATATTTTCAGAAGTATAGATTAGTCTTAATGCATGCTCATATTTTAATTCATCGTAATAAAAAGAGCATGATATAAATTTGGACCATTAAATTGAATTTTTCTCATTTGTTAGATATATTAGGTGCATAAACGCACCATAACCTCTACACATGTGTGAGTCTGATATAGATTTGGGTTGTTGATATTATCAAGATCAAACTTCATAACAAAAACATCAATTTTCATCACACTCCTATGTGGATGTGTTGTGAAAGCACCATTGGGATGCCTTGGAAGAATATCAGGGGGGTTGAAAGGTGGTTTCCAAAATATGTTAGGCCCCCCCCAATATGCCTTTACTTCTACCACATGTCCTAATGATTTACTGTAGAAAAATATATAAACAATATGTATATCAATGGATTCAATCCGATTATGCGATATGCTAAAGCAAGATATTTAATCCTTCTACAAATTAATTGCGTAAAATAAACACGATCGTCAATCAAAACAAGTAAAGAAAGAATAAAATCAAACCACAACACAAATTTTCCTGGGGAAATCTTTCTGCTCAAACCCCCTCTATATTCTATTGTATATTCACCAAGGTATCATGAAACAATTACAATGCACTCTTCTCACAAGAGGCTTCTGCACTCCCACAACTGTCTCACACTGATCCAGACAAAATAGACCAACACTTAGCCAACTTTCAACCTCTGCTCAGCCTGCCTTGCTTGCGCAATTCATGTAGAATGCAATCCCTATTCTTTAGGAAATTCAACCTTCCAAAACTGCGCAATGCTCATGGGAAATCCTATGGGTGTTTTACTTCATGTGGGCAGCCTACCAATAATACAACTGATAGTTAACATCCCTTTAACCTTTGTCTCAACTGGGTCTCCACTGGAGCTGACATGCATGCAACTATTAATAGTAAATTATCAGTTACATGGCATATCACTGCATGTGAATTAATTCTGATTTAATTCACTTGACCTCTCACTAGTGCAACAAAAAATTACAACTAGTTAAACTGATTTTAACTCAATTAATTTAGTTAACTGATTTCTCATGCATTAAAATAATGCACTAACTGCAACTTGGACTCAATAACTAATAGAATCACTCTGCATGCCTCACTAACCACCCTCAACTCTAAATTCATGAGCTAAATGATTTTATCACACTCAGTTAACTATTACAAGTGATTATGAGACAAGATTACATTTTATTGTCCCATTTAATTAAGGGAAAATTGAAGTAGACACATATTTCTTCTTGACTTTTCAATACTCCCTCTCAATAATAAAGGGATCATAATCTACCTCGATCCTACCTCTATGGTATTCGAATTTTCTCCTGGCGAGCGCCTTCATCAAAATATTTTCATCCTGATCTTTCATGGGAATGTACTGAAGTAACATAATGTGCCTTTGAACACAATATCTGAGATGGTGGTACTGGATGTCTATATGCTTGGACCTATCATGGAATACCATATTAACCGATATTTTAATGCAACTTTGGTTATCACAATGTATCACCATCGGATCCATATGATGAACAAACAAACCAACCAAAATATTCCTCATCCAGATGGCCTCACATGCAGCCTGACTTGATGCCATGTACTCTGCCTCGACTGAATTGAGTGCCATGGATCATTGCTTCCTGCTGTACCAAGAAACTATTGTTGATCCTATGCTAAATATCCCTCCCAATGTGCTCTTTATGTCTAATGGAATACTTTCCCAATCTGCATCGGTGAAGCCTTGAAGCTTCACTCCCTCTTTCTGTTTGTACCATAATCCATACTCTGTAGTGCCCTTGAGATATTTCAAGACATGCTTCCCCACCTTCCAAAATATCTTGGTCGGCTTAACCATAGCTTGACTCAGTTGGTTAACTGTGTAGAAAATGTCTAGTCTGGTGTTCACCAAGTACATTAGTGAACCCACAAGTTGCCTGTAAACAAGAACGTCCACTACCTCACCTGAAGTAGCATCTTCCTTCCTCCAATTTCCTGAAAGAGGAGTCTCCATGGGCTTACAACTATCCATGTGAAACTTACTCAAAATATCTTTGGCATAATTTCCTTGAGAAAAAAATAGCTCACCATCCCGCTACCATATTTCCAAACCAAGGAAATAGTGAAGGAGTCCCATGTCCTTCATCTCAAACTCTCTTGCAAGATCCTCTTTGCAAGAATTTATGAGCTACTCATCACCTGTCAAAATTAGATCATCAACATAAAGTACGATAATCAAGATCTTACCATAAGCCACAATCTGGTACAGGTTTGCATCCACTTCACTCTTTGTGAAGCCCAAACCGGTGAAATAGATATCAATCATGGTGTACCAAGCACAAGGTGTTTGCTTCAGCCCATACGGTGCTCTCTTGAGTCTGCACACATGCGACTCACTGTCAAAGGTCTCAAAACCTTCTGGGTGATCTATGTACACTTCTTCCTCAATAACTCCATTTAAAAACACGGTGATGATGTATCTGCCACCCCATCTATGCTGAGAGTGCAAGGATAGATCTAATCGATGAGTATCTCGCAACCAGTGTGAATGTCTCCTCATATTCAATCTCCTCAACTTGCAAGAATCCCCAGGCTACAAATCTAGCCTTGTACTTCTCCAAACTCCCATATTTCACCTACTTCACCTTATAGATCAATATAGACCCAACCACTAATTTTCCGACAAGTCTTGGGACAACTTCCCATGTAGTGTTCTTGACGATGGAGTCATACTCCTCAACCATGGCATCAACCCAAATTGGTTGCTGCACTTATTCCTCAAAAGAGGATGGTTCTGTCACAATACAATTTCTCATAAGATCAATGTAACCAGTAAGATTATTTGGAGACTATCACTGTATGCGCAGTGAAGTAGGTGCTCCTACATGTTTTGCTGCATAAAGTCTCAATCTATCAGCTTCCATGGTGCTCCTTCTACCATGTCTAGTGGATGGCTCTGCATGAGTGTTTTCTTCCAATCCATGATCCTCCACATGTGACTACTCCACATCTTAAGGTTCATCCTTTGGAACCAAGAGTTCCTCCTCTGCATGCAAATCAAGCTCCCTCTAAAGTGAAAATCGAATGGATATCTCCTCATCAAATTTTATATCCCGTCTCACAACTATCATTCTGTTGCTTGGAAAATACACTCGATAATTGTGGGGAGTATCAGTGTACCCCAAAAATATCCATATCTTAGTTGTTAGTTCTAGATTCTTCCTGGAATCTTTAGTCACATGGAAATAGATAGATGAGCCAAAAAATTTGAAATATAAAACATCAGGTTTCTTACCATAAAAATCCTCCTCTGGTGTACTCATGTCAAGTATCCACTGAGTACTATGGTTTTTCACAAATACCGTTGTGTTGCATGCCTTTGCCCAAACAAGAAACGGTAGGCCCTAATCATGCAACATCGCTCATGCCACACCCATAATTGTTCTATTATTTCTTTTTGCAACCCCATTCTGTTGTGGGTTATGAGGCACAATCAGCTCTCTTCGAATTCCTTATTTACTACAAAAGTTCTTGAATTCGTTGAATATGTACTCACCACCATTGTCACTCTTAAGAGCCTTCCCATGCTTCCCCGTGTCTTTCTCAACCAGTGCTTTGAACTCACAAAATTTTGAGAACGTATGATATTTGTTTTGCATGAAGTAGATCCAACACTTTCTATAAAAATCATCAACAAATATCACAAAATACCTGTGCTTTGTTTTCGAAGTTGTAGAGAATGATCCAAACACGTCTACGTGAACTCTCTCAAGGATTCCTGCTGCTTGGTTCTCCTTCTCGTGAAAAGTGGCCGTTGCATAATTCCCCATTGTGAATCCCTTGCATGTGTCTATTTGCGTAAGAGTACCCTTTGGAAGCCCCATAGAAATATGTTGCATGACCTTCAAAGCTCCATGGTGTAGATGTCCCAATCTCCTGTGCCATAACTCACCCTCATCTTAGCTCACCACTTTGTCTACTTTACCCATCAATTTTACGCAACCATCTACAACATGTTTGTAGAGATTCTTCACACGAATCCCAATATTCTTGGCTTGTCCTGTGGCTTTGTGTCTATGTAAAGCTTTCCCTTCACTGCAAACCACATCATAACCTCTATCCTCCAAAATTTCAACTGAAACTAAATTCTTTTTCAAGCCTGGTACATGCATTACATCTTTTAATAGGAAGGGTTTACCTGACTATCTCTGGAAGGTAACTATACCAATACGGATAGCACTATACCTCCCATCATCACCCATTTTGATATGCATCTGGAGGTCCTTATCCTCCAAGCTACTGAAAATTTCTTTGTCTCCCGTCACGTGGAAATATGCACCACTATCCAAGTACCACACTGATCCCATCACACTTGAAACCATGCATTCGATGAGAGATAAGTCCAACTAAAATTTCGAGGCCAAAGCCTAACCAGCTGTAGATCCTGAAGCCTTCTTGTTCTTCCTCTTCTGTGGACAATTATTGGCATAATGTCCATGCTCGTGATAGTGAAAATATTTCACTCTGGACATGTCACGCTTCTTGCCTTCTTTGTTGGTCTTAGATTTGGAATAGGTTTTCTTTCTTTTCCCCTTCTTTTCCTTACTATCCAAGGCAAAATTTTCCTCATCATCTATCCTAGATGAGGATCCATCCCTGGTATTCCACCTGAATTCTTCTTGCACTGAATCTGACCAAATTCACTCCCAATTTGGAAGCTTATCCCTCCCATTGACAGAGTCCTGATATCTATGCCAACTATTGGGAAGGCCTAGAATATCTAGGCTCACCAAGTCATCATCAACTACAATAATTCTGATGCTCCCAAGTTCATCTCAACATTGGAAAAACCTCGTTAAATATTTCGAAATAGTGTCGTCTTTCTCCATTTGGATTTTCATGAGCTTGTCCTTTAGTGCCAATTTTCTGTGGTCGCTGCTACTCTGAAATAGATCTATCAAATACTTCCACATTTCATATGGAGTATCTTTTCCATGGAGACTTTAGACAATGTGGTCTCGTACTCCCTCCAATAAGATCCTTTTTGCCTTTGCAACCTTCTTTTGCGAAGAATCAAGAAGAGCGACATCTGCTGCTACGAGTTTGGTAATCTCATTATCAATGAATTCTTTCAAAGAGTTGTCCTCCAGAACTGATTCCATCCTATATTTCCACAAAATATAATTGGAATTGACCTTGAGTGCATATTCCAGTCTCAAGCCATTGAAATCCATCTTGATCTTGATCTGCCTATCGCACCA
This sequence comes from Pinus albicaulis, assembly GCA_034641835.2. NCBI lineage: Eukaryota > Viridiplantae > Streptophyta > Pinopsida > Pinales > Pinaceae > Pinus > Pinus albicaulis. The sequence continues at coordinate 216,235,727 of CM076577.1, read as the reverse complement.
AAGAATATTTTTGAAAATTCAAATGTTATTCAACACAAACTCAATTTATTCTCCACTATAGTGATTTCCTATGCTCTGATACCATGTAGAAATTATAATAAAAACATGTATATCAATGGATTCAATCCGATCATGCGATATGCTAAAGAAAGATGCTAAATCCTTCTACAAATTAATTATGGAAAATAAACACGATCGCCAATCACAACAAGTAAAGAAAGAAGAAAATCAAAACGCAACATAGATATTTTCCAGGGGAAATTTTGCTGCTAAAAACTTGATCCGGATTTATGCAAGAACGTAACAAAATACACATATAACCATAAATACAAAAATTCAGTGGAAATAACACTTCATTTCATTGATATCAAAGAACTGAAATTTTCTTACAGACAAAATGGAAATAAACTAGCTAGGGCGTTGGTAGCTTGTCTCTGAGAAGATATGTGGAAGATATAGGTCCCTGAACTATGTTAAAATGAGGCTCGAGGGACTATTTATTATTGAAAAATAATGGAGAACTCTAAACATCCAAAAACCTAACCCTAGGAGATGAAGCGCCAAAACTATGGGCCCCGTTTGGGTAAATTGGTGTTTCAACTTCCCAAGGACGTAACTTCGACATATGATCTCCATTTGACCCGTATAATACCTCACTAGAAATATATATCTAAGGAGTACAACTTTCCATGTCTGAAACATTCGTCCATGGACCAATATTTCTCTCGGTTTTCCCAAAAAACATCATTTAGGGCCTCACAACGGCTCCAGAATTTCAGCACCCGAAAAATTGCTAAAAATAGTAATTTGTGCTGAATGTGAAAAGCTGCAAGAATTGATGGTGTGGGTCCAACTATAATAGGTGGGTGGCCACCGATATCCACCTATATCATTCCTCCCTCAAGAAGCAATGGTCCCCATTGTGTTGAGATCCTCCATGAGATGAGGCAGATTTTTTTGAACTGGGTATTAGATTTGTCGAAGATGTCATGCACCTGCGAGCGAACCTGTTGGATGTGTTTAGTAATTTTGGTTTCTTTATCATCCTCAAATAGTACATATGTGGATTTTGTATGTGTATTTGCAGGAGGTATGGAAACATCAGGCGACAGTGCGTCGAGGGTTAGATCAATGGGGTGCTTCTCTTGACAGTGTAGAGGAACCTTTGTTAGTGAGGAGAAAATGTACTAGTATTCCTCCATGACTTTTTCCATCTGCTACAGCCATGCAGGGGAGCCAAGTTTTGAGGTTATGGCCACAATATTTTTCTTTCCCTGTGAGAGAGTTGTAAGGAAAATAAATTTCCTGGTTTGGGAAACAATCTTACTACATTTTTTTGTAGTAGTCAAAGAGATGATAGGAGGCGGTACTACCTCCAGTATCTTGTACAAGTTATTTACCAAAGTAATAATAATAGCACGAGGCCTGGAATCATACACACCATTCCGCCTCCACAATTATCGTTGGCCCAACAATACATCAACTACATCAAGAGGAGCGACATCAAATAATACCTCATCCGTGAATGGCTTGATGTTGTACGAAAGGCAGCACTATTAGCAGATGCGGATATCTCTCCCTAGGTGAAGCCACCCGATGGTATATGGCTACAGGTGTGCTATGGTCGGTAGGTCGAGACGCTTCATGGTCTATTCTTAAATGAGGTTCTTTTGGCTTCCGCTATCAACAAGGAATTGCAGTGGAGAACCCTTCACACACATCTATGAATGGAAGAGGTGCTCCCCCTCCTCTGGATCCTCGGATCCTCCCGCTGGATCTTGGTGGTGGAAAAAATGGCACTAGGATCTGCAACAATGATTTGCTTCCATTTTTCATTTCCCTTTTCTGGTTCTGACTCAGGATCATAAAATGCATCTGATTCGGGTGTCTTTAGTTCGGACACCAACGACTATTTGGCCTGACACTTGTTTGTGCTATGAGTGGGGTTTTTATGAAATTCACAACACTTCCCTGTGTCATTTTTTAGATTTGTGGTGTTGTTCTTAGTCACCCCGCTTTGGCCTTTCACCTTGTTTTGTGGTTCGGGGGCACCTTTCCCTAGCTTCGGATTCGCAGATCCAAAGTCTCGCTTCTTCTACTTAAATTTCTGCTCGAGCTTGGCGTCATAGCGATATGTCGTGCCAAGTGATGTAATGTCGAGGAACTCCATTTCCTCCTGAATTTGTTTCTGCAGACAATTGCGGTACTTGAGCACCAAATGTCTCTCTGAATCTTTAATACCCAACTTTGTGCATAGGGTATAAAACAAATTCGTCACTTCGTGCACATCTTGATCCCTTTACTGCCGCAGCGTGGTCCATTGGATGTATTTGTCCTCATAGCTCCCCACGGGGTAATATTTTTCCTTAATGTTATCTCAAAATGAATTCCAAGTGGGTGTGGCCAAGAATATAGAGAGTTCCCCTTCGTCCTCTTGCTCACAGTAGGTTTCCCACCAGTCTTTGACATGGGGAGTGACTTTGAGGAGTGAAAAAATAATCTTTTCTCGGTCAAAGAAATCATGGACCGAGAAATACCCTTCCAGCAAATTCAACCATCTATCTATGACTTCTACATATATTTTTCCTTCAAATACAAGAATTTCAAATTTTACCTGTACCTTGAAGGGAGGGGCGCCTCCAGAGTGGTTGTTGGATGTAGATGCGCCGTAGGTGGGCAGTCGTTGAAGGATCTAAGCAAAGTTATCCATCATTGCGTTCCTTTTTTTCTTGAGGGCCTCCTCGAGCAATATTTTGATAGGATATCCTACTCCCTCGTCTTTAATTTCTTCCGCCATGGGAGGTCTTCAGGGTTTGTGAGGCTGATCTTGCAAGGGTTCAACCATATTGAGACCTAATTCCTTATACCCTGACTGTGTTGGGGACATGCAAAGAAAAATAGAGAAAGAGAAAACCTGGCTCTAATACCACTGAACCGAATTTATGCGGGAATGAAAAAAAATACACATAACCATAAATACAAAGATGCAGTTGAAATAACAATTCATTTAATTAACATCAAAGGACTAAAATTTGCTTATAGACAGAATGGAAATAAAATAGCTAGGGCACTGGTAGCTTATCTATGAGAAGAGATGTGGCAGCTACAGGCCTCTGAACTGTGTTACAATGAGGCTCGAGGGACTATTTATTATTGAGAAACAATGGATAACTCTAAACATCCAAAAACCTAACCCTAGGAGATGAAGCGCCAAAACTATGGGCCTCGTTTGGCTAAATTAGTGTTCCAACTTCCCGGGGACGTAACTTCGGCATAAAATCTCCATATGTTGCATATCATACCTCGTTAGAAATATATATATGAGGAGAACAACTTTCCATAAAACATCGTTTAGGGCCTCAAAACGGCTCCGAAAGTTCAAGACTCGAAAAATTGCTAAAAATAGTAAGTTGTGCTGAATGTGAAAAGCTGCAAGAATTGATGGTGCGGGTCCAAATGGAATAGGTAGGTGGCCACTGATATCCACCTAGATCATTCCTCCCTCCTTAGGAAGCAATTGTCCCCATTTCATTGAGATCCTCCGTGATTTGAGGCAAATTCTATTGAACTAGGTATTAGATTTGTTGAAGATGTCATGGACCTATGGACAGACATGCTGGATGCGTTTAGTAATTTTGGTTTCTTTATCAGCCAAAGACAGTACATGTGTGGATTTTGTATGTGTAGTTGCAGGAGGTATGGCAGCATCAGGTGGTGATGCGTTGAGGGTCAGATCAATGGAGTGCTTTTCTTGACAATGTGGAGGAACCTCTATGAGTGAGGAGAAAATGTCCTCGTATTCCTCCATGACTTTTTCCATCTGATGTAGCCGTGCAGGGGAGCCTTGTTTCGAGGTTATGGCCACAATATTCTTCTTCCCCTATGAGTGATTTGTAAGGAAAATAAATTTCCTGGTTTGGGAAACAATCTTACTACGTTGTTTTGTAGTAGTCAAAGGGATGACAAGAGGTGGTACTACCTCCAGTATCCTGTACAAGTTATTTCCGAAAGTAATAATAATAGAATGAGGCCTAGACTCATACACAACATGTTGCCTCCACAAATATGGTTAGCCCAATAATATATCATCTACATCAAGAGGAGCAACATCACATAATACCTCATCCGTGAATGGCTTGATGTTGTACGGAAGGCAAAACTGTTAGCAGATGCGGATCTGGGTGATGATGTATCTTCCACCCCATCTGTGCTAAGAGTGAAAGGATAGATCTAATCGATGAGTATCTTGCAACCGGTGTGAAAGTATCCTCATATTCAATCCCCTCAACTTGTGAGAATCCCCGGGCTACAAATCTAGCCTTGTACTTCTCCAGACTCCCATATTTCGCCTACTTCACCTTATAGATCCATATAGACCCAACCACTGATTTTTCAACTAGTCTTGGGAAAACTTCCCATGTAATTTTCTTGACAATGGAGTCATACTCCTTAGCCATGGCATCAACCCAAATTGGTTGCTGCACTTCTTCCTCAAAAGAGGATGGTTCTGTCACAATACACTTGCTCATAAGATCCATGTAACCAGTAAGCCTGTCTGGAGACTGTCACTATCTGCGCAGTGAAGTAGGTGCTCCTACATGTTTTTCCGCATCAAGTCTCAATCTATCAGCTTCCGTGGTGCACCTTCTACCATGTCTGGTGGATGGCTTTGCATGAGTGTTTTCTTCCAACCGGATCTGGGTGATGATGTACCTGCCACCCCATCTATGCTAAGAGTGTAAGGATAGATCTAATCGATAAGTATCTCGAAACCGGTGCGAAAGTCTCCTCATATTCAATCCCCTCAACTTGTGAGAATCCTTAAGCTACAAATCTAGCCTTGTACTTCTCCAAACTCCCATATTTTTCCTACTTCACCTTATAGATCCATATAGACCCAACCACTAATTTTCTAACTGTTCTTGGGACAACTTCCCATGTAGTTTTCTTGACGATGGAGTCATACTCCTCAACCATGGCATCAACCCAAATTGGTTGTTGCACTTCTTCCTCAAAAGAGGATGGTTCTGTCACAATACACTTGCTCATAATATCCATGTAACCATTAAGCCTATCTGGAGACTGTCCCTGTCTGCGTAGTGAAATAGGTGCTCCTACATGTTTTGTTGCATCAAGTCTCAATCTATCAGCTTCCGTGGTGCGCCTTCTACCATGTCTGGTGGATGGCTCTGCATGAGTGTTTTTTTCCACTCCATGATCCTCCACATGTGACTACTCCACATCTTAAGGTTCATCCTTTGGAACCAAGAGTTCCTCCTCCGCATGCAAATCAAGCTCCCTCTAAAGGGACAATCGAATGGATTTATCCTCATCAAATTTTATATCCCATCTCACAACTATCATTCTGTTTTTTGGAAAATACACCCGATAATTGTGTGGAGTATCAGTGTTCCCCAAAAATATCCCAATCTTAGTTTTTAGTTCTAGATTCTTCCTGGAATCTTTAGTCACATGGAAATAGATAGATTAGCCAAAAATTTTGAAATATGAAACATCAGGTTTCTTACCGGAAAAATCCTCCTCTTGTGTACTCATGTCAAGTATTCGATGAGTACTATGGTTTTGTACAAATACCATTGTGTTGCATGCCTTTGCCCACAGAAGCAACGTTAGGCTCTAATCATGCAACATCGCTCATGCCGCACCCATAATTGTTCTATTATTTCTTTCTGCAACCCCATTCTGTTGTGGGTTATGAGGCACAATCAACTCTCTTAGAATTCCTTATTTTCTACAAAAGTTCTTGAATTCATTGAAGATGTACTCACCACCATTGTCACTCTTAAGAGCCTTCACATGATTCCTCGTGTCTTTCTCAACCAATGCTTGAACTCACAAAATTTTGAGAACATCTGATATTTGTTTTGTATGAATTAGATCCAACACTTTCTATAAAAATCATCAACAAAGATCACATAATACCTATGCTTTGTTTTCGATGTTGTAGATAATGATTCACACACGTCTATGTGAATTCTCTCAAGGATTCCTGTTTCTTGGTTCTCCTTCTCGTGAAAAGTGGCCTTTGCATACTTCCCCATTGTACATCCCTTGCATGTGTCTATTTGCGTAAGAGTACCCTTTGGAAGCCCCATAGAAATATGTTGCATGACCTTCAAATCTCTGTGTTGTAGATGTCCCAATCTCCTGTGCCATAACTCACCCTCATCTTAGCTCACCACTTTGTCTACTTTACCCATCAATGTTGCGCAACCATCTACAACATGTTTATAGATATTCTTCACATGAATCCCAATATTCTTGGCTTTTCCTATGGCTTTGTGTCTCTGTAAAGCTCTCCATTCACTACAAACCACATCATAACCTCTATCCTCCAAAATTGCAACTGAAACTAAATTATTTTTCAAGCCTGGTACATGCATTACATATTTTAATAAGAATGGTTTACCTGAATATCTCTAGAAGGTAACTATACCAATACGGATAGCGCTATACCTCTCATCATCACCCATTTTGATATGCATCTGGAGGTCCTTATCCTCCAAGCTATTGAAAAGTTCTTTGTCTCCTGTCACATGGAAATATGCACCACTATCCAAGTACCGCACTGATCCCATCGCACTTGAAACCATGCATTCGATGAGAGATAAGTCCAACTAAAATTTCGAGGCCAAAGCCTGACCAGCTGCAGATCCTGAAGCCTTCTTGTTCTTCTTCTTCTGTGGAAAATTAGTGGCATAATGTCCATGTTCGTGACAGTGAAAATATTTCACTCTCGACATGTCACGCTTCTTGCCTTATTTGTCAGTCTTAGATTTGGAATAGGATTTCTTTCCTTTCCCCTTCTTTTCCTTACTAGCCAAGGCACAATTTTCCTCATCTTCTGTCCTAGATGATGATCCATCCCTGGTATTTCGCCTGAATTATTCTTGCACCGAATCTGACCAAATTCACTCCCAATCTGGAAGCTTATCCCTCCCATTGACAGAGTCCTGATAACTACCCCAACTATTGGGAAGGCCTAGAATATCTAGGCTCACCAAGTCATCATCCACTACAATAATTCTGACGCTCCCAAGTTCATCTCAACATTGGAAAAACCTAGTTAAATATTTCGGAATAGTGTCGTCGTTCTCCATTTTGATTTTCATGAGCTTGTCCTTCAGTGCCAATTTTATGTGGTCATTTCTACTCTTAAATAGATCTTTCAAAGACTTCCAAATTTCATATGGAGTCACTTTTCCATGGAGACTTGAGACAATGTGGTCTCGTACTCCCTCCAATAATATTATCCTCGCCTTTGCAACCTTCTTTTGTGAAGAATCAAGAAGAGCGACATTTGTTGCTACGGGTTTGGGAACCTCATTATCAATGAATTCTTTCAAACAGTTGTCCTCCAGAACTGCCTCCATCTTATCTTTCCATGTAATATAATTGGAATTGAACTTGAGTGCATATTCTAGTCTCAAGCCATTGAAATCCATCTTGATCTTGATCCACCTGTCGCACCAAAGAATATTTTTGCAAACTCAAATGTTATTCAACACAAACTCAATTTATTCTCCACTATAATGATTTCCTATGCTCTGATACCATGTAGAAATTATAATAACAACATTTATATCAATGGATTCAATCCGATCATGCGATATTCTAAATCAAGATACTAAATCCTTCTACAAATTAATTATGGAAAATAAACATGATCGCCAATCATAACAAGTAAAGAAAGAAGCAAATAAAAACACAACACAAATATTTTCCAGGGGAAATTTTTCTGCTAAAAACTTGATCCGGATTTATGCAGGAACATAGCAGAATACACATATAACCATAAATACAAAGATGCAGTGGAAATAACACTTCATTTCATTGATATCAAAGAACTGAAATTTGCGTACAGACAAAATGGAAATAAACTAGCTAGGGCACTGGTAGCTTGTCTCTGAGAAGAGATGTGGCGGCTATAGGTCCCTGAACTATGTTAAAATGAGGCTCTAGGGCCTATTTATTATTGAAAAACAATGTAGAACTATAAACGTCCAAAAAAATATCCCTGGGAGATGAAGCGCCAAAACTATGGGCCCCGTTTGGGTAAATTGGTGTTTCAACTTCCCAGGGACGTAACTTCGACATATGATCTCCATTTGACCCGTATAATACCTCATTAGAAATATATATCTGAGGAGTACAAATTTCCATGTGTGAAACATCAATCCATGGACCAATGTTTCTCCCGGTTTTCCCAAAAAACATCATTTAGGGCCTCAAAACGACTCCGGAACTTCACGACCCGAAAAATTGCTAAACATAGTAAGTTGTGTTGAATGTGAAAAGCTGCAATAATTGACGGTGCGGGTCCAAATGGAATAGGTGGGTGGCCACCGATATCCACCTAGATCAATCCTCCCTCCTTAAGAAGCAATGGTCCCCATTGCGTTGAGATCATCCATGAGATGAGGCAGATTTTGTTGAACTAGGTATTAGATCTGTCGAAGATGTCATGGACCTACGGGGGAACCTGTTGGATGTGTTTAGTAATTTTGGTTTCTTTATCATCCTCAGATAGTACATGTGTGGATTTTATATGTGTATTTTCAGGAGGTATGGCAACATCAAGCGACAATGCGTTGAGGGTTAGATCAATGGGGTGCTTGTCTTGACAGTGTAGAGGAACCTCTGTTAGTGAGGAGAAAATGTCCTAGTATTCCTCAATGACTTTTTCCATCTGCTACAGCCATGTAGGGGAGCCCTGTTTTGAGGTTGTGGCCACAATATTGTTCTTTCCCTCTGAGAGAGTTGTAAGGAAAATAAATTTCCTGGTTTGGGAAACAATCTTACTGTGTTGTTTTGTAGTAGTCAAAGAGATGATAGGAGGTGGTACTACCTCCAGTATCCTGTACAAGTTATTTCCCAAAGTAACAATAACAACATGAGGCCTAGACTCATACACACCATGCCGCCTCCACAAGTATCATTGGCCCAACAATACATCAGCTACATCAAGAGGAGCGACATCAAATAATACCTCATCCGTGAATGGCTTGATGTTGTATGAAAGGCAGAACTATTGGCATATGCGGATATCTCTCCCTAGGTGAAGCCACCCAATGGTATACGGCTGTGGGTGTGATATGGTCAGTAGGTCGAGCTGCTTCACGACCTTTGTTTAAATGATGTTCTTTTGGCTTCTGCTATTGATAAGGAATTGCAGTGGAGAACCCTTCACCCACATTTGTGAATGGAAGAGGTGCTCCCCCTCCTCTGGATCCTCGGGATCCTCCTTCTGGATCTTGGTGGTGGAAACAATGGCACTAGGATCTGCAACAATGATTTGCTTCCCTTTTTCATTTCCTTTTTCTAGTTCTGACTCAGGATCAGAAAATGCATCTGATTCGGGTGTCTTTAGTTCGGACACCAACGACTGTTTGGCCTAACACTCGTTTGTGCTATGAGTGGGGATGTTATGAAATTCACACCACTTCCCTGTGTCCTTTTTTAGATTTTTGGTTTTGTTCTTAGTCACCCCACTTTGGCCTTTCACCTTGTTCTGTGGTTCGCAGGCACCTTTCCCTAGCTTCGGATTCGTAGATCCAAAGTCTCACTTCTTCTACTTAAATTTCTGCTCGATCTTGGTAGCACAACGATATGCCGTGCCAAGCGATGTAATGTCAAGGAACTCCATTTCCTCCTGAATTTGTTTCTGCAGAAAACCGCGGTACTTGAGCACCAAATGTCTCTCTGAATCTTTAATACCCAACTTTGTGCATAGGGTATGGAAAAAATTCGTCACTTCGTGCACATCTTGATCCCTTTACTGCCGCAGCATGGTCCATTGGATGTATTTGTCCTCATAGTTCCCCATGGGGTAATATTGTTCCTTAATGCTATGTCAGAACTAATTCCAAGTGGGTGTGGCCAAGAACATAAAGGGTTCCCCTTCGTCCTCTTGCTCACAGTAGGTTTCTCACCAGTCTTTGACATGGGGAGTGACTTTTAGGAGTGCAAAAATAATATTTTCTCGATCGAAGAAATCATGGACCGAGAAATACCCTCCATCAAATTCAACCATCTATCTATGACATCTACATCTATTTGGCCTTCAAATACAGGAATGTCAAATTTTACCTATACCTTGAAGGGAGTGGCATCTCCAGAGTGGTTGTTGGATGTAGATGCACCGTAGGTGGGCAGTCGTTGAAGGATCTGAGCAAAGTTATCCATCATTGCATTCCTTTGTTTCTCGAGGGCCTCCTCGAGAAATATTTTGATGGGATATCCTACTCCCTCGTCTTTATTTTATTCTGTCATGGGAGGTCTTCAGGGTTTGTGAGGCTGATCTTGCAAGGGTTCAACCATATTGAGCCCTAACTACTTATACCCTGACCGTGTTGGGGACATGCAAAGAAAAATAGAGAAAGATAAAACCTGGCTCTAATACCACTGAACCATATTTATGCAGGAATGAAAAAAAATACACATATAACCATAAATACAAAGATGCAGTGGAAATAACACTTCATTTAATTAACATCAAAGGACTAAAATTTGCTTATAGACAGAATGGAAATAAACTAGCTAGGGCACTGGTAGCTTATCTCTGAGAAGAAATGTGGTAGCTACAGGCCTCTGAACTGTGTTACAATGAGGCTTGAGGGCTTATTTATTATTGAGAAACAATGGATAACTCGAAACGTCCAAAAACCTAACCCTAGGAGATGAAGCGCCAAAACTATGGGCCCCGTTTGGCTAAATTGGTGTTCCAACTTCCCGGGGACGTAACTTTGGCATACGATCTCCATTTGACGCGTATCATACCTCGTTATAAATATAAATCAGAGGAGTACAAATTTCCATAAAACATCGTTTAGGTCCTCAAAATGGCTCTAGAAGTTCAAGACTCGAAAAATTGCTAAAAATAGTAAGTTGTGCTGAATGTGAAAAGCTGCAAGAATTGATGGTGCGGGTCCAAATGGAATAGGTGGGTGGCCATTGATATCCACCTAGATCATTCCTCCCTCCTTAGGAAGCAATGGTCCCCTTTGCGTGGAGATCCTCCATGAGATGAGGCAAATTATGTTGAACTAGGTATTAGATTTGTTGAAGACGTCATGGACCTGCGGGCAGACATGCTGGATGCGTTTAGTAATTTTGGTTTCTTTATCAGCCAAAGACAGTACATGTGTGGATTTTGTATGTGTATTTTCAGGAGGTATGGCAGTATCAGGTGGTGATGCGTCGAGGGTCAGATCAATGGAGTGCTTGTCTTGAAAATGTAGAGGAACCTCTATGAGTGAGGAGAAAATGTCCTCGAATTCCTCTAGGAATTTTTCCATCTGTTGTAGCCGTGCAGGGGAGCCCTGTTTTGAGGTTTTGGCCACAATATTCTTCTTCCCCTATGAGTGAGTTGTAAGGAAAATAAATTTCCTGGTTTTGGAAACAATCTTATTATATTGTTTCGTAGTAGTCAAAGGGATGATAGGAGGCGGTACTACCTCCGGTATCCTGTACAAGTTATTTCCCAAAGTAATAATAATACCATGAGGCCTAGACTCATACACAACATGTTGCCTCCACAAGTATGGTTATCCAAATAATACATCATCTACATCAAGAGGAGCAACATCACATAATACCTCATCTGCGAATGGCTTGATGTTGTACGGAAGGCGACACTGTTGGCAGATGCCGATATCTCTCCCTGGGTGAAGCCACCCGATGGTATACAACTGTGGGTGTGGTATGGTCAGTAGGTCAAGCCGCTTCACGACCTCTGCTGAAATGAGGTTCTTTTGGCTTCCGATATCAACAAGGAATTGCAGTGGAGAACCCTTCACCCACATCTGCGAATGGAAGAGGCACTCCCCCTCCTTTGGATCCTCTAGGTCCTCCCTCTGGATCTTGGTGGTGGAAACAATGGCATTGGGATCTGCATCAATGTTTTTCTTCCCTTTTTCATTGCCTTTGTCTAGTTCTGACTCAGGATCAGAAAATGCATCTGGTTTGGGTTTCTTTAGTTCGGCCACCAATGACTGTTTGGCCTCACACTCATTTCTGCTATGAGTGGGGCTGTTATGAAATTCACACCACCTCCCCACATCCTTATTTGGATTTGTGGTGTTGTTCTGAATCACCCTGGTTTAGCTTTCCCCTTGTTTTGCGGTTCGGGGGCACCTTTCCCTAGCTTTGGATTCGCAGATCCAAAGTCTCACTTCTTCTACTTAAATTTCTGCTCGACCTTGGCAGCATAGAGATATGTTGTGCCAAGCGATGTAATGTCGAGGAACTCCATTTCCTTCCGAATGTGTTTGTACATACAACCATGGTACTTGAGCACCAAATGTCTCTCTGAACCTTTAATACCAAACTTTGTACGCTGGGTATGGAACAAATTCATCAGTTCATGCACATCTTGATTCCTTTGCTGCCGCAGCGTGGTCCATTGGATGTATTTGTCCCCATAGCTCCACACAATGTAATATTGTTCCTTCATGCCATCTCGGAATTAATTCCAAGTGGGTGTGGCCAAGAACATAGATGGTTCCCCTTCATCCTCTTGCTCACTGTAGGTTTTCCACCAGTCTTTGACATGGGGAGCGGCTTTGAGGAGTGCAAAAATAATATTTTCTCAATTGGAGAAATCATGGAGCGAGAAATACCCTTCCAGAAAATTCAACCTTCTATCTATGGCATCTGCACCTATCTGGCCTTCAAATAAAGGAATGTCAAATTTTACCTGTACCTTGAAGGGAGTGGCACCTCCAGAGTGGTTGTTGGATGTAGATGCGTCGTAGGTGGGCAATAGTTGAGGATCTGAGCAAAGTTATCCCTCATCGCGTTCCTTTGTTTCTCGAGGGCCTCCTCCAGAAATATTTTTAAAGGATCTCTTAATTCCTCATCTTTATTTTCTTCTGCCATGGGAGGTCATTAGGGTTTGCGAGGCGGATCTTGCAAGGGTTCAACCAGATCGAGCCCTAACTCCTTATACCCTAACTGCATTGGGGACATGCAAAGAAAAACATAGGGAGAAAATTTGACTATGATACCACTGATCCATATTTATGCAGGAATGCAACAGAATACACATATAATGATAAATACAAATATGCAGCAGAAATAACACTTCATTTCATTAATATAAAAGAGCTGAAATTTGCTTACAGACAGAATGGAAATAAACTAGCGAGGGTGTTGGTAGCTTATCTCTAAGAAGATATGTGGTGGCTATAGGCCTCTGAACTATGTTACAATGAGGCTCGAGGGCCTATTTATTATTTTGAAACAATGGATAACTCTAAACGTCCAAAAACCTAACCTTAGGAGATGAAGCGTTAAAACTATGGGCCCTGTTTGGGTAAATTGGTGTTTCAACTTCCTGGGGACGTAACTTCAGCATACGATCTCTATTTGACGTGTATCATATCTCGTTAGAAAGATCTATCTGAGGAGTAAAAATTTCAATGTGAGAAACATCTTCACAGAACAATTTTTCTCTCGGGTTTCCCAAAAAACGTCGTTTAGGGCCTCAAAATGGCTCTGAAAGTTCAGGACCCGAAAAATTGCTAAAAATAGTAAGTTGTGCTGAATGTGAAAAGCTGCAAGAATTGATGGTGTGGGTCCAAATGGAATAGTTGGGTGGCCACCGATATCCACCTAGATAATTCCTCCCTCCTTAGGAAGCAATGGTACCCATTGCGTTGAGATCCTCCATGAGACGAGGCAAATTCTGTGGAACTGGGTATTAGATTTGTCGAAGATGTCATGGACCTGCGTTTAGTAATTTTGGTTTTTTTATTAGACTCAAATAGTACATGTGTGTATTTTGTGTGTGTAGTTGCAAGAGGTATGGTAACATTAGGCGGCGGTGCTTCAGGGGTCAGATCAATGGAGTGCTTGTCTTGACAGTGTAGAGGAACCTCTATAAGTGAGGAGAAAATGTCCTCGTATTCCTCCATGAATTTTTCCATCTGCTGCAGCCATGCAGGGGATCCCTCATTCGAGGTTGTGGCCACAATATTCTTCTTTCCCTGTGAGCGAGTTGTAAGGAAAATAAATTTCTTGGTTTGGGAAACAATCTTACAGCGTTGTTTTGCAGTAGTCAAAGATATGACAAGAGGCAGTGTGTAATATCCCAAAATTGGGAAGCAACAATACATAAACATAAAACTGGAAATATTAGTGAATAACATTACACCAATATATATGAAAACCATGGAGCCATTTTATTATGTAAATCAACAATGAATAAGTACAATAGAAGCGAGCACAAGTCAAATAATCAAGGCAAACAAGCCTCCCATGAATACATATGCCAAAGATGGAATGTTGTTATATTGCAGAATGCTCATGAACAAGAACAAAGTAGTCATAGATGGTACACTTCTACTGGAAATGTGAAATAATATAAATCTATGAATATATGGCTCATACAATGTTGGGAGTAAAGATCTAGACTCCCAAACACATTTTCAAGATAATTCGGAAAGGATTTCCTGAAATTTGAAAAAGTACAAAAATGTCGGAGTACAACCCTAGGGCTGAGTAGCAGCTGCAACTCAAGAACTGGATGAAGATGGCTATAGATAATACATCTGATGAATAAATCTCATCCAATGGACCCTTCAGGTGAAAGGCTGATCCAATCACTGAATATCTCACCCTCCAATCAAGCAATGAAATCCCTTGTTGTGCTCAACTTAGTGTTCCTAAATTGAGGTCATAAATTATCAACCAGGGTCAGTAAACTGCTGAAGTGAGGTACACTATATGTGCCTAGGTACCTGTTTCTCACTATGTTGTGTTTAGTGTTTTTATGATGTTTTTGGTTTTGTGGTTTTATGTTAAGAAGGAAAAGAACTAAGTGTTTAAAAAGAACAGTTGTTGGTCACACTAAAAACAGAGCAAAACCTATACTAAAGAACAGAAAATGCAAAGTTTGATAATGACTCATAGCAAGAAAATAAATCACAACATGAACTCAATAACTCATAACATAAACTCATCCAATTCATTCATTAGAAATATGTTGGATTAGCTTGAGAAAAGGACAAGTTTAGTACAAATTAGGTTTTCCTAAGTAAACAACCATCTTACAATATTAAAAGGAATCTCATCCATGGCTAAAAGTTTATTGGAACACAATTGGAAAAAGATTATTTGTAGCACAATAATATTTCTACTCTGAATTAACTTGCCATGCTAAGGTCAATCCATTCTGCAGCTCAACTTGTCACTCCTAAGCCTCATTCGAAAGTTAGAGATTTTCTAAAATAGTTTTTGGGAAAAGGCTTATTTGTGAAATTGCAAAAGATTGCAGAACAATCAAGGCCTTAAACCGATATCACTAACTTACTCCTGTCCATATGATGATGCATAAATATAAAGTCAGAACAAGATTAGTTTGTAAACAATGAAGGTCGTGAAGTCTAATTTTGACAGTTAACACAACTTAAATAACAATGGATAACACTGAACTAGAATGCAATTGATCAAACTTGAAACACAGTGATCACAACTAAACTAGAATGCTTTTAGCCTAACTTTGAAATACAGTGCACTGGAACTGAACTAGAATGTCACTAATCTAACTTAAAGTACAGTGAACAGAGTTATACTAGAGTTCCATTATCAAACTTGAAACACAGTGACAAAATTAAACTAGAGCGACATCTACCTCCGGAGTACTACAACTAGACTAAAGATGCAACTAATCACTAAAATGTCTCAGCTCTGTCTCATTCGGAATTAGTGGTATTTTGGAATAATTTATGGAACAGTACTGGCTGCAACATGTTATGTAAATGAGCATGAAAGCATACAATTCAAAAAAACACAACAAAGCTCTAAAACACCACAGCTATGCCTCATCTAAAGTTAGTGATATTTTGGAAGAGTTTATGAGATCACGACTAGCTGTAACAATTGATGTAATTGAGCACAAAATCATAAAGTTCAGAGAAATGTAACTAAATCCTAAATGCTACAGTTATATCCCATCCAATGTGAGTGGTATTTTGGAAGAGTTTGTAAGGATAAGACTAACTGTGGCATCCGCTGCAAGTAAGTATAAAAACACAAAGTTCAAAAAATTGATTAAACTAAGAATGAAACAAGGCTAAGTTACTTATCTAAACCATATGAAAAAAGCTTCTCAGGTAGCAGGGGCCCTCTACCACCGGATTAGCATGAAAATATACTCAAGATTGACTCAGCTCTTGCAATAAAGTGATGCTTCTTTCATTAAAGGAGAAATTCTTCAAAACAGAGTATTTACGGTCTTCTGAGATCTAGCAATAAAACATAAAATCTAGCTCTGTTTCTCGGTCTCCCGAGCCATACTTATAACAAAATTACATAACTGTCTTTGAGATAAAATAGGAATAATTGTCTTTCCCAACTAAAACCAAACTAGGACTCTGGTGGTGGCCTCGTACTATGATTAAGGACATCTGTACAGTCCTTGTCCTATTAGAAGTATGTCTCCTAGTTTTGGTTTCCCACGTGCATAACCACCTGTAGACTCAAGCTCAGACTTCATGGAGAGCAAGAAATGATGGGGGAGTGATGTGGAATATGACTGTTATAGCATCATTTTTCACCCTCAGGTGATTCATGATTGTCTTTATGGCTTTGGGCACCCATTCCTACAGACTTGAACAAATTCACTAAAAAACAGTGTTAAAATTCCCATACGCGGGTATGCCCAGACTTTTCCACGTGATGCGAGTCCACATGTAGTTTTCCGCGTATTCCATTAAAACCATTAAAAATATATATAAATTCCCTATTTTCGGACTGGGTTGATGGTTACTCCAGTAGTTCAACCACCCCAGTACGTGGCCAACTGTTTCCAACTGACTAAAACTACTTTGAGGGAGTATAAAAGCCCCTCATGTGTATGGCCTAAGGCAGAGAGAAATTTTATAGACATTATACTCTGTTGGAATCCCAGTTCAAGTCTAATTCCCCGTGCCTCCTGCACTTTCCCAGATTTATACAGGAAACCCTTGTTTCCTGGAGATGTTCATCCATTTATATGTCATCTCGAGTGCACAAGTCTTGAGAGTTTCTTAGCGAGGCAAGGGCGGGATGAATCCGGACGACGGTCTGCTCGAAGATCGTGGAAGGATTCAGGTGATCTCTCCACTCTTTATTTCTGTACATGCTATTCATAATAATGAAGAACCATCTTGTTTCTGAACTTCTGTGTTAGTATCTATTTGTATATGTGGAAAGATTGCTATTAAGCAGTTATTATCGTTTATATCATATTTCACATTGATTACACTAACGTTTAGGAGAAATATATGATGTACAACTAGGTTTCCGTGCACATTCTTTCTTGTTTTCCAGGTTGAAGGAGGAAGAAAGGTTGCTGGGGGTTTGAACCCCGCGGGATCTACATCGAACGTAGGACTACGGGTGAGTTCTGCTATCGTTGTTATCTAGTTTTTTGCATTCAAGTATGGTTGTGTGTGAGTCTTTCTGAATGGCATGCCCTGCTCTGTGGAGGTTTTGAACCAACAAACCTCTAGGGTGATTTTCCCCGTAACAGAACTGGCGACTCTGCTGGGGATCGCATTCTTGTGATTCCCCTGTTGGGTGGTTTCAGCTATTTGATAGGTTTCCAACAGTTTTAACTTTTATTTCCAGTCCAATTTACTCTTTCTCAGTTAGACTGAAGTCCTGGTTCCTTATCCAGGCTTGATATTTTTTGTTTTTCATTATTTACCTTTATATACATGGGTTTGTCTGCACACAGTCGCGTATACCCGCATATTTTGTTAAAGGGAGTCACGTATACACGGGTTTCCTTTAGCATAGTCGTGTATGCACGCTTGTTTCCAAACTGTCAAGTAGCGTATACCTGGGTAGATTTTGAAATTTTGGATTTCTTGGCTTTTTAGTCCTGTTTGTCTATAGAGACCTATTCCTGCAGTATCTTTTTACCCTCTGGATTGTGTAGAAAGTGGTCTTTGGTATTTTCTCTCTCTTGTTTGATTGAAAACTAGCTTATTTGGAAAAGTATTGTTTCTTGTGCTGGCATTTCTGGTTCGAGTACCAAGATCTCTTTCTGGGGATTCTTGGTTGTTCTGCTTTATCAGAACAGAGAGCTCCTGCTCATTTACTCTTTCCTACCTTTGTGTCTTGATTTGAACTTCGATTTTTTCCCATTTCTTGGTTGGTTTTCTTGAGTTCAGTCGACTAGGTCTTGTTGCAATTTTTGAAGAGTCTTTCTTGGTCCTTTGAAGTTTTTGTTTGCTGCAAGGTTGTACTATTCTTCTAGGCTGAGAGACTGAGTTTTCCTGTCTTCTTGTGCTCATATAAATCTTGCTACTAGTTAGCCCTATAAGATTTGGAGCGTTTTTGAAGTTTTTGCTTGAAATTCAGTGTTGTTTGGCTTGGGATTTGATAGTTTTTCTTAGTCTTTTCGAACTCTTCTTTTATAAAACTCAAAAGCTCGAAAAACATTTTTGCTTTGTTGTTTGCTTTTTTTTTTGTATTTTTGTTTTCGTTTCACTATATCTTTTGAAGCTTTGTTGAAGTTTCTTGCCTTTGGATTTTGACTTGATTTTGGAAAGGAATTATCATTAGTTTCTTCCTCTTGTTTTCAAGCAATTTTGGTGTCTTCATATTAAGAGTTTCTGATTTCGGGAACTAACTTTCTGGACAACCAAAAAGAGATAAAACTGAAGGATCTTTGGGAAATTTCTCTCTGCTTTAGGAGATTTTGCATCTTAGAATTTGCATGCTTTTAGTGATTTGCATCAGGTGCACTTAAGCATTTAGTCATTTTCATAGTTTTTGCGAGTGTGAGTGTTGTTATCTGAAAAGAAAAATAATTTTTTTTAATCTCGTAGAACCTGTGTAGAAGTTTCTTTTCATCGAAAGACAATAACTGCATTTACATGTAGTTTGGTTTTTATTAATTTCTTTTCTGCGTCAAAACACCATAAGTTTCATCTTCGTATCCCTTTGACTTAACATAACAGCCGATTAAAATAAGCGATATAATTTAAAATCAACTAGCAAGTTTTCTAAGTGTCATACACCCACTAGCTAGGTTGTAGGGCCTTGGATTAGGTGAGTGGAGAGTTAACTCTCCAAGGCCGCTCAAACAAAACATAGAAGTTGATTAATTGAGCGAAATCCAACTCCGTTAGGTGGACCGGGAAAGCTCTCCTCCAGAGAGTCAAGCGCGAGGGGAAGTGAAGGCCGAGAAGAGAGATACCCCCTCTCTGATTTGCTGAATCTGACCTCAAGACCGTTCCGCCCGGCTTCTGACACGGATTGGTGCCCATAGTTGCCACTCCTAGGTTCCACATAGGTGACTGCGGGGGGGAATACCCGTGGTACCTGAGGCAGACATCGCATCACTTTCAGCAGTACTTCTGGGGGGTGCCCTTGCGAAGCTTGGGTGCTTGAGCCGGCAAAGGTTGTCGTTAGGAGGTCGGCGTAACTGTTTCTGATACCTTCGCTAGTTGTTCTGGGCCCTAATCATCCCAGACTGCTTTCGGGAGGTCCTATATTTCGCTTTCCTGTATTTTGGTGTCCGATCCTCATCACCCGGAGCGGAAATACTTGGAGGCTGTTTGCTTGACTGTATCTCAGGGATTTTTATTTTAGTGAGTGCTCTTTGCTCCTAGCTTGCCTAGCTTTTCACTTTTTTGAGTCTAATTTAAAATCTATAAAAGTGGCTGATCAAGCGCCTCGTCGATCGAGGAGAATCTGGGGGTTATCTCCCGAGAGTCCAGAGCCTTCTTCAAGAAGGCGTAGGAGTGATTTAGCAGGTGGTTACCACCCTGTGGCGTCTGACGCAGTGGAGAGAGATCCTCCACAAGGGTCTGAAGGTTTCGTAGCTGATTCTGGTGTTGGTTCCGAGAGGAGCGCTCCGCTCACCTCGCGAGTATTATTTCCGCAGGAAGAAGAAGTACAGGTAGAGGAAGTGTCTGAACCCTCAGATTCACTTCCATCTCCTCTTCCTCCTGATTATCCGTTCGTTGTTCAATACATCGGACCCGAGTCAGAGAGACCGGAAGATCCTCCTTATTATACATACCTTTCGATGGCCACGACTGGGAACGCGGCTTCTGCTGTGAGTGCTGCAGGCATTCAGACTCCTGCTTCTATTGAAGGAGGGGGCACTATTGCTATATCTTCGATTGCCTCTAGTGCTACTGTGTTTGGCTCTGGTTTCACCCAAGCACATGCTTCTCAATCTGGTCCCTTCTATTTTGGAATGCCCACTAGTGGGATTCCTTCTTTTTCCTTTTCCGCTGCTGCAGCTGGATCTACACCCATGTCTTCCATGGCTAGTGGATCAGCTTCTTTTCAAGGGTTCCCCTTCGGAACTGGACATATTCCTAGTTCAAATCCTTCTTTAGGTTCCTTTCCGTTTACTTCCCAGACCCAGAGTTTCAACCCTTGGTCTGGAGGTCAAAGTTCGACTACTTTTACAGGTTGGAACCCTGTATTTACTACAGCGGGGGCAGGGAATCGGTTTTACACTGGTCACCAAGGGAATGCTTCTTTCCCTTCGTCGAGTGATTATCAGACTTTTTCCCCTCTATCTACTGCCTGGAACCCCTATCAGGGGCTTTCCTCTTCATTTAATACTTCGGGGGGGGGAACTGGTCCGGTCTTTGGTAACTCGACGTGGGGAGGAGGTTCTTCTCCTTTTGTTATGAGTTCTTTCTGGAAACCTGGTGCCTCATCAAATCCAGGGTATTCTTTTCAGAATGTTGGGAATTCATCCTATCAAGGATGGAATGCTTAGGCTCCGCCTCGTTTAACTTTTATAGCAACGTTAAACTTGCCAGATCTGTCGAAATTGACGAATGATCCGATTCGGTACAGTCCGGGGTGGCCTCCGGTCCCGACCAAACTTCCTTCAGACATTCCAAAGTTTGAAGGCAAGAATGGAGAGGATCCGGCTGACCACATCACCACTTTCCATTTATGGTGTTCTTCTAACTCCCTGATCGACGATTCGATTAGGTTGAGATTGTTTCAACGCACCCTAACTGGAAACGCCGCCAAATGGTATATTGAGCTAACTGGGGGCAGTTTTGCTACATTTGGAGAACTGGCTGTTACATTTCTAAACCATTTCCAGTTGCCTGTTCGATATGATGCTGGGACTGAACTCCTAGCTAATTTTAAGCAGGACGACGCAACCCACATTTCTGATCACATTCAGGAATGGAGGAGAAGGAAGAGGCTTATTAAAGCTCATATTCCAGGAGAATTCCTTTTGGAATGGTTTCTGAAATCTCTGCAGTTAGACATTTCTAAAGATGTATCCCTGTCTGGGGTATTTTCTGAGGAGCAGGCCATTTTTAGGGCCCAGCAGCTGGAACTGATCTATTCTCAGTCTGGGGTCCTCCATAAATATTTTCCCAATGCTCCTCGCTCCAAATTAGATTTATCCAAAACTAAGCCTGGTCTGCATGGTGATGGGCTTATCGGGTCGATCAATAGTGGTGCAGCCAGCCTGCTTACTCAACTGCAGCAGTTGTCTTTGCAATCTGCTCCTTCTGGTCAGGCTGTGCCTGCTGAGTCATCGCCTTCCCAGTCTTTATCCATAAATGTTGTCCAAGCTTCTGATCCCAAAGGAAATCAACAATTTGAAGGGAAGAAGAAGGGACAAAATAATAAGAAAAAGAGCAAGAACGGGAAGGGTAATGCGAAGAAAACCAACGAGCATGTTGGTGAGGGTCCAAAGGACAAAAATAAAGTGAAGTTTCCATGCAAGCTGTGTGCTGGAGACCATCTCACACACCTTTGCCCTAAAATTCAGGATGCGCAGCGCTTGTTAGCTCAGCAGGGTTCTTCTAGTTCCCAGGCTGTGTTAACAAACCCTTTTCCCCAAGGGAAACAGTTAGTTGTTGGCGCGAATCAAAATCCTGGGGCTTCCTCTGGGGGCACCCAGGAAGGGGAAATTCCATCGAACATATTCATGATGAGTGCTCACGTGGATGTCGCTACGAGATCCCGTTATTATGGCGGAGAAGAGTCTTCGAAAGCTAAGGATACTCCTGATGCTACTGAGCCGCTTCACATTACAAAGCCTACTATTGAGTCTATGCCTCGGATGCCCAAAGCATCTTCGAAGCAATCGACGGTTAATCCAAATGCTAGGGCTGCCCAGAACTACTCTATTGTGGAAGATCTAGCGCAGAGTCCTTGTGCTATGTCGGCTTTAGAGGTACTCCAGTCTTGTCCGGCTCAGCGCAATGCTTTGCTCACTGCCATTGGGGCTATTGATCCAAAAAATTCTCTTCTGATTACTTTTTATATGTCTAATTTTAAGAAGAGACTCCCCCATCATATGGATTTTCATATTAAATCATCGTACCGGAAGTGCAATATCTTTCGAATGATTTTTGATGAGGGTGCTTCCACATGTGTGATGTCTCTCACATGTTGGAAGACGATTGGATCTCCCAAAGTTGTTCCATCTACCACTCTTCTGACTGCGTTTGATGGTCATTCTCACAGACCGCATGGTATTGTCCCAGCTTTGCCTATCTGTGTTGGGGGCAAAACTGTGAATATAGAGGTTGAGGTAGTGGATGCAAGCTTGGACTACAACCTTCTGTTGGGGAGAAACTGGATTTATGAGATGGATGCCATCGCATCCTCATTATTTTTGATTATTTGTTTCCCTCATGAAGGGAGGATCGTTACAGTGGATCAACTGGACTGTCCTCCTGTAGACCCGAATGCGTCTACTGACTCATCTGTTCCAAAGTTGGATAATACTAAGGCGCCTGTTGAGAATTTAGGAGTTGGAATGTATTCTTCCTTGATGGGTACTTTCGATATTCCTCCTCCTATGGTGCATATAAATGCAATTTCATCCTCCAAGGCTCCTCTTCGAAGAGAGTTCTTCAGAACTCATTATTTTTCGGACCCTTGGACCTTGCCTTCCCCTACCGCCACATTAGCGGAAGGTCAAGTGGGTGGAATGGCATTTCCAATGTCTGCAGCTGAGATTTCTTATCAGTCTATTGTTGACTCTGCAGAATCCATCCCAGCTCCTCTTTCACCAGAAGAGTTGGATGGAGATGTGGCTCCGGCTTGGACGCTTAGTTCTTCTTCTACCCAGGATTGCCTTGATACCACTCTTCCATCCGAAGAGGCCATCCTGGAAGCTATGACTGGTATAGATAGACCGTGGGATGATTTGCATCATCGGTCTTACTTTTTACCTGATTTGAGCGAAGTTGAAACGAGTTTTCCAAGTCCTCTGTCTCCTGGTCCTGTTCGCCCAGTCCTGAACCCTTTAGCATCAACACAGGTATATGCTGAAGGGAACATGGTTGTGATTTCTCCAACTATCCCGGTGAAAATTTCCAGGGATCCCAATATTATTGAGAATGTCTTCATCGGAGCTGAATGTTCCCATGAAGAGATTCAGATTTACAACGAGCTCTTTAAAGAGTATAGGGATGTATTCACTTGGTCTTATGAGGAAATGCCTGGTATAGATACATCTATTGTCCAGCATGAGATTAAGACTTACGAAAACGCTAAGCCTGTGAGGCAAAAACTTCGTCCGGTCAATCCTAGGAAGGCAGCAGCTATCAAAGCTGAGGTGGAGAAGCTGCTTAAGGCGGGATTCATTTTCCCTGTTCCTTTGACTGAATGGGTTTCAAACCCTGTTCCCATAGATAAAAAACAAGGAACAATTTGAGTTTGCATTGATTTCAGAGACCTTAATAAAGCATGTCCTAAAGATAATTACCCCACACCATTTATTGATCAGATCATTGACGAGTGTGCCGGTAATGAGATTTTCTCCTTCATGGACGGTTTCTCTGGATATAATCAGATTACTATCCGTCCTGAAGATCAGCATAAGACTGCCTTTATTTGTCCCTGGGGTACTTTTTCATACAAGAAGATGCTTTTTGGTCTTAAAAATGTTGGGGCTACGTTTCAGCGGGCCATTTCATATGCCTTCCACGACATCAAAAAGATTATCGAGGCATATTTGGATGATTTAGCTGCTCATTCTCGAAAGAGGATGGATCATCCTGCTCACCTCCGGCAAATATTTGAACGATGTCGTTTCTATAAGATTAGGTTGAATCCGAACAAGTGTGTTTTCGCGGTTACATCCGGTCGGTTATTGGGATTCATTGTGTCTAGGGAAGGGATTAGGGTAGATCCCTTCAAGGTTGAGGCAATACTTCGGTTGCCTCCCCCGTCCTCTATTTGTCAACTTCAAAGTCTACAAGGAAAGTCTAATTTTCTTCGGAGATTTATCGTAAATTATGCTGAAGTTACCAAGGGATTTATGAGATTGTTGAAGAAAGGAATTCCTTTTCTTTGGGATGACTTCGCTCAACGCTCATTCAATGCTTTGAAAAAAGCATTGACCTCTGCTCCTTTATTGAGTCCACCTGATTATAGCAGGGATTTCCTTTTGTATCTGGCAGCAGCAGAATCTACCATTGGTATGGTTCTGGTTCAGGAGGATGATGCTCTTGCAGAGCATGTTATTTACTACCTAAGTCGAGGATTGGTAGGACCTGAGCTCCGGTACACTCTGATAGAAAAGTTAGCTTTAGCAGCAGTTCACGCTATGCAGCGACTCCGGCATTACATTATACTTCGAAAAACTTATGTTTTGGCAGCAGCCAATCCATTTCAGTTTGTCCTCAGTAGGCGAGTGATTGGGGGCAAATAAAATAGATGGATTGTGATTTTGCAGGAATTTGATCTTGAATTTATGTCTGCCAAATCCAAGAAATCATTGGTTTTCGCGGAATTGATCTCCGAGTTGCCCTGTGGAGAGGAGATGATCTATGATGAATCCTTTCCGGATGAACATTTGTTTCTTATCTCTTCACAGGATCCTTGGTATGGAGATATCATTGTGTATCTTCAGACTGCGAAGTTTCCCTCTACTTTTTCGAAAGATGAGCATCGTAAGTTGCGTCACTTGGCCAAGAATTATTTGATTATTGGTGATGCTTTATACCGTCGAGGGGTTGATTCAATCCTGAGACGCTGCTTAACTCTCGAAGAAGTTGAGGCTGTGCTGAATGATTCCCACAATGGAGCTTGTGGTGGTCATTTATCTGGGCTTGCTACAGCCCAAAATATTTTGCGTGTTGGGTACTTTTGGCCTTCGATTTTCAAGGATTGTATGGAGTCAGTCAAAAAGTGTCATCCGTGTCAAGTCTATACTCGAAAAATGCACGCTCATCCAGCTCCGCTTTTTCTAGTCATTACTGTCGGTCCCTTTACAAAGTGGGGTATTGATTATACTACTTGTAACCCGCCTTCGGCTAAAGGTCACAAGTACATTATTGTAGTAGTAGACTAATTTATGAAGTGGGTCGAGGCTATGCCTACTTTTGGGAATGATGGTGAGACTGCAGCTCTTTTTCTTTTCAGCCAGGTTATTGCTCGTTTTGGTATTCCTAGAGAGATTGTCACTGACCATGGCAGTCATTCTCAGAATAGCATGATGGCTGAGTTGGCTCTCAAATTGGGTTTCCGGCAGGAGCATTCATCTCCGTATTATCCTCAAGCCAATGGGCAAGTGGAAGCCGTGAATAAATCCTTGAAGAAAATTCTTCAAAGGACAATTGATAAAGCTAGATCCAACTGGCATATTATGCTATATCCTGCACTTTGGGCATACAGGACGTCAGTGAAAACTGCGACTGGCTTTACTCCGTTTCAGCTAGTGCACGGGTTGGAATCCATATTTCCCATTGAATGTGAGATTCATTCTCTTAAATTAGTTGTTGAACTTCTTCCTGACACTTATAGTCTTG
Organism: Pinus albicaulis; assembly: GCA_034641835.2. Lineage (NCBI taxonomy): Eukaryota > Viridiplantae > Streptophyta > Pinopsida > Pinales > Pinaceae > Pinus > Pinus albicaulis. The sequence continues at coordinate 216,209,949 of CM076577.1, read as the reverse complement.
AAGAACGACTCCTTCATCTGGAACATCTCGATGAGCAACGTCGGGATGCTGCCACGATGAATGAAGCGCATAAAAACCGAGTTAAAGCTCAGTACGATAAGGCGGTCAAACCCATGGTTTTTTTGGAAGGTGACCTTGTTTTGGTCTATGCCCAAGAGAAAGATGCCCTGGGAGCAGGAAAATTTAAGTCTATGTGGTATGGCCCCTTTATCGTTAAAAAATTCCTTAAGAAAGGAGCATATACCTTGGTTGATTTCGAAGGAAACGAGTTTCCGGAGCCCCGAAATGGGCTCTATTTGAAGAAGTATTATGCCTAGGCTTCGGCCTGGCATGTTGCTTTTGTATATAGTAGTTTTTTCTTTGTACATATCTGGTTGATTTTCGATCTTTGATGGGATGGTGATGTTTTTGATCTGCTTTGGCAGGTTGTGTTGGATGTCATGAGTCATTTTGGTTTCGCCGATGGTGCTAGTAGACACACCCGAAACTTAGCTTCCGCGGCTTGGGTGCTTCATTATCCATCCGGTCAGCTGTTAGTATCAAGAGGGGTCTGCATTGGTCCCGCTTCCAATAATATAGCAAAATACACTGCAGTTATTTATCTACTCTCGGAGGCAATATCTTTGGGTGTTTATTCGTTGGTAGTTTTCTTGGACTCTCAACTGGTGGTGTCACAGTTGAACAATACTTATCGGGTTCGAGATCCATTTTTACTTCGGTTGTTCTTGAGGGTACGTTTGTTACAAAGATCATTTCAATTTTTAACTTTCATTCATATTCCTCGAGCTGACAATTGGTTGGCAGACTCATTAGCTAATCAAGCAATTGATTGGCATATTAATCATTCCATACAATAAAATTTAATCATCAAAAACATCATACATTTTGATACATTTATCACATCACATCAAACATCGTTGTATATATATCATCAGAGTGTTCAAAAACTTTACAAAATTTGGATCCATAAAGTCATACAAAAATTGGGCTTATGCCTGATCATGTTCAGTCTCAAAAATATACAGTCATCTGATACATCATATCTATCTACTCCTGAGGTCCCTGCCCAGAAGTCGTGTTCCTATAGAACATGATCGCGGTGGCAACTCGGCGGAATAACCGTACCCAGTCTCGGGGCACTCCTACCACCCGTCTCTGGATGGCTTCCGGCAGATCTTCCACTGCAGCCATAGGTACTTGGTGGGTTAATCCCTCCAAGTTCCTCTATACAGCTTGGAGGGTCCTATCTGAATCCACTGTATCCGCTTCGCCTTGGTGACACTTGTGTCACGGGAAACCCTCAGGTCGAACTGGTCCAATATCTGTATCATGATCATTTTTAAATTCATTATGAATCCAATCAAAAACATGTTTGTTTTCCATTTTTTCATACATATTTGAAAAAATCCAAAAAATTATATAAGTCAAAAAATTGCAAACTTACCGACTGTTCCCCATGCTGCGCCTGGTGGAAGGACAAGATCTGGATCGCCACGAAAGTCCATCCCGGCATAGGGATAGTCGTCCACAGCGATGATTTGTTCTCCCCACCAAAGGAAGAACTCATCATCCCAAGTGGTCCGGGGAACTTCACTTCCCCCCAATCTCTTCATCATGTCTACCCAACGGGCAATTCTCGGATCTCTAGGGCTGCTGATGGTAGAGATCACTCTGGGTCTCAATGCTGGTATCTTCTCAAAGAAGAATGTCATCAAAATTGTACCGTATCCAAAATGTTTTGTCTTTGCCTTTCGGATAGAAGTCAACTGTTGCTTCATGTTCATCAGTAGAGCTGTACACCAATCATATAAATGAGTTAAGCATTCCACTGCTATACTCATTTGCGTCCTGGATTCCTGGTGAAGAGAAGCTGATCCTGCTACTCTCCCGATGGTAAAAAGGAGAATTTTTATGTGTAAGTCTCTTAAATATTTGATTGCAATTTGAGTTCCCACTTTCTTGGAACCCTCTACGCAGTACACGTGGACGTAATCTTCCATGGTTAGCCCTCCCAAGGGCTTCCCGTGCAATTCTACTGGTTCCCCCCTCCGGGAGAGTCCAGTAATAAAATATATATCTTCCACTTCGATGTGTATAGGCATCTGATCTATAATGAAGCAGTCTTCTTCCGGTTCCCAATAGTTCACAAGCATTTCGAGCAACCGGACATTACTCTTCATATTTGGCATTTTGAAAAACTTGAGCAAACCGCAATTCTGAAGAATATTTAGCGATGCTTGATCTCGCATGACTTCTTAATCAATTGCACTGTGTTCACGCTCTCTCCATGATATGGTCATCCTGCAAAATTTCAACAATTCCTTCATTAGCTACGCATTTTTCATTTGGGCCTGCGCATACGTGACTTTATTTGTGCACAGTCGCGTGTATACGCGACTTTATCGTTACCAACCCGCGTATGCGCAAACCCGTGATTTTTAGCAAGAGATTCTATGGTGAAAATTCCTAAATTTTAATTTATGAACGGACAAAATGAATAGCAAGGATGGTTTATGAGCTTACCTAACAAATTCGGTGCGATTTGACGGTCGGTTGCTCCTGTTTTGACGAAAGAAGTTTTTTTTCTCCAGAGCACTTTTTTCCAAATCAGCAATGTAACAATGAACCAAATATGAGGTAATTTGTCTATTTATGTCCAAAAAGTTGAAAATTTTCGCAAAAATTTGTTATGCTTATTTTTTCAATCTATCTTAAGCTGCATAACCCGGATGCTTGGAAGTGCCCAGTTTGGTATGTTTTCAGGTACATTTTGACGATTTTGAGATTTTTCCCGATTTTTGATCCATGATTACCGACTCGTCATGGCAGGTATATGATCTTCACTGGCATATAGGTTAGGGAAATCACTTTCCGTTGCATCTTGCATACTAGCCTCCATACTGATCACTTGCCTTAGGGTCGATCCCATCAGGTCATGAGTATTATACCCATTTCACTCGCCGATTATTTAATCATGACTTGATGGTAGAGCCTTCCTTTACATGGGCTTCTTAGTTAGTTCCTCGCTATCACTTGTTGCCCATGCTGCTTTTTATGTAGGCTCGGGAGTCCTCTTTAGTCCCGCCACGTCTTTCGTGTTGAAGCTTCATTCTTCTCCTTCATCACTTATCATTTTTCTGGCTTATACCCTAGAGGCTCCCTGGTGTCGTTAAGTTGTATTACTGCATTGCATATTGGCTACTTGTTTATCCCGGCCTTTAGCCGGCTTCATTTGGACTCGATGTTTAAGCCAACTTTTGACCTTGACTTTCTGTACAAGTTAACCATTGCATGCACTTAGCTATCACGACTTGACACCTTTGTACCCATGGATGGAACGTTCCTCTGAGTATCACTGACCAGTTTTTGCCACCTTGCATTGAGCATAGGATTGTTCCAATCCCAGGAACTAGTGCATCTGTTTTCTTGATACTCATTCTATCCATTGTACCATAGCATTCTTTTATTCTTTTTCAGGCTTATTATGAAAAAGACAAAAAAATCAAATATAACAAAAAGAGCGGGAACGGGATGTATCTTCGTTATTTTGATGGCAGTACAAAGTCAGTTTGTCGCCCTTGAACAAAGCACATATACTTATATATATTTCCTTCATTTGGGATGGTTCTAGTTTGACCTAGGTTCGGCCTTTACCATGTTTCACTTGTCAGTTCTCCCCCGGTTGGTTATCTCTTCCAATCATATGGAGAGTTTGTTTTGCCTCCTGCAAGACAGACTTATACAGTGTCACTTTTTACCGCCATGGTCATCACAGAGTCGTGCTTTTGTTCAAGGGAAGTCTAGCCTGAGTCGGCCATTCTGCGGTGTCTCTTGACTCATTATTCAGTCGGCCTTCCCGGTCTTGTCAGTATCATGTTCTATCACATCAGATGTTTTGGTCTTCTTCTCGTGCTGGTTTGAGAAGGTCCCCATTGACTTCTTGCCGGCGGGTTTGTCTCTTATCGACTACGACACATTGCTCTGAGAGAAAACCTAGAGCCGCACCCTGGGCCTATTTCCATCATTGATAGGTGACCTTGTGCTCAACATTTGATCATCATCATGGGTCTTTGACTGAGTGGTTTCCCCTGTGTTCGACGTCAGCACACATTATCACACTTGGGATTCGTGCAATACCTTGATTTCCATTTGACCCTATCGGTGGATTTCTCACCTCTGTGTCAGCTTTCATTATTGGTTGGTTTAGAGGGTTTCTTCCGTGCGCTAGCTTCATCTTGTGCATGTCGAAAACGTACTTCGGTTTTGGTTCCGTCACTCTACTTCGTCCGATTCCTTCCAAATCTTGGCCTGCGGGTTACACTCGCGCTGGACTGATGTGGGATGCCTTAATGCCTTCCTTCCAGCAGATCTTTTCCCATCGACTCTGACTCATTGCTCTGGAAATAAGGTCTAGAGTCTTTTTGTCAGTACCTTAGGGTTCACAGTCATCAATGGTAGACTCTTCACTATCGACAGTGGGGATTAATCATTGCCTCCTGATTGGTAGATTCTTTCAAGTGTTTGACTTCAACTCATTTATTCGCACTTGTTAGATTGTACCGGGGCACCTTGACGCTCATTTTCATTATTGGTGGGTTGTCTCGCGTTGGTTAATGGTATACATCATTGACCGGTAATCCAACGATTTCTCACATGGTCGACTTCAGCTCATTTATTCCCATTGTGTAGAATTGTGCCATTGTGATCGGTGAAGACCTCGAGTTGCATCAGCATTTCTCGGTTCACTTTTAACAGTCCATTCAGTTTCTGCCAGTGATGTCGTTCACCCTTATATGTTGCAGTGTCAGTACAGCAGCATCTTATATGTTGGCTCCCGAGTTGCGTGATTGTACCGTTTGTTCCACCTCTTATGATTTGGTACTTGGAGATTCAGTTACTTATATGATCAAACATCCAGTTTCAGCATCATTGATCAGCTTTCTATATATGTGATACTTGGACATTGATTCAGACTTGTACTTCCGGGCCATGCTCAGATGATTCATTGTGTACTTTCAGTTCAGCTATACTTGTATACATTTTGGATCTATTCTGTACTTTCCATATGATGTATTTTTGACTGAGCATGGGTATGCCCGCCTCAGCATGAGTTGACTCTCTGTTTTCTTTCATTGGTTTTTGGCAGTCTGAAATCTGGTGAAGTCCTCTCTTGTCCTTGCGAAGTTCTTTCTATGTGCATAATACATTTCGGCCATCATGTACCCCTTCTGACCTCATATATTAGGGGGCATCTATTATAGCATCATTTTTCACCCTCAGGTGATTCATGATTGTCTTTATGCCTTTGGGTACCCATTCCTACAGACTTGAACAAATTCACTAAAAAACAGTGTTAAAATTCCCATACGCGGGTATGCCCAGAATTTTCCACCTGTATACGCGAGTCCACATGTACTTTTCCGTGTATGCCATTAAAACCATTAAAAAATATATAAATTCCCTATTTTCGGACTGGGTTGATGGTTACTCCAGTAGTTCAACCACCCCAGTACGTGGCCAACTGTTTCCAACTGACTGAAACTACTTTGAGGGAGTATAAAAGCCCCTCATGTGCATGGCCTAAGGGAGAGAGAAATTTTATAGACATTATACTATGTTGGAATCCCAGTTCAAGTCTAATTCCCCGTGCCTCCTGCACCTTCCTAGATTTATAAAGGAAACCCTTGTTTCCTGGAGATGTTCATCCATTTATATGCCATCTTGAGTGCACAAGTCTTGAGAGTTTCTTAGCGAGGCAAGGGCGGGACGAATCCGGACGACGGTCTGCTCGAAGATCGTGGAAGGATTCAGGTGATCTCTCCACTCTTTATTTCTGTACATGCTATTCATAATAATGAAGAACCGTCTTGTTCCTGAATTTCTGTGTTAGTATCTATTTGTATATGTGGAAAGATTGATTATTAAGCAGTTATTATCGTTTATATCATATTTCACATTGATTACACTAATGTTTAGGAGAAATATATGATGTACAACTAGGTTTCCGTGCACGTTCTTTCTTGTTTTCCAGGTTGAAGGAGGAAGAAAAGTTGCTGGGGGTTTGAACCCCGCGGGATCTACATCGAACGTAGGACTACGGGTGAGTTCTGCTATCGTTGTTATCTATTTTTTTGCATTCAAGTATGGTTGTGTGCGAGTCCTTCTGAATGGCATGCCCTGCTCTGTGGAGGTTTTGACCCAACAAACCTCTAGGGTGATTTTCCCCGTAACAACGACCATATGTGTTTTTCCTTGAGGTGACACCTGGAACCTGCGTAAACATGAGAACGGCTGCAGAATAGGCAACTGGCTACAGAATGACTTCGTTCTGTAGCCGAGTCTAGTCAAAAATTGCTACAATTACAAAATCATGAAAACATAGCAAGTTAGTCATTATATACATTCTTAAAGTAATCCTAATCAATCTTATTGATCATTTAAGCATGTAATTGATGAGGGACAAATAAAATGAAGTGAAATGTGGTGGAAAAGAAGGACATCTTTGGGGCTCAACATCCCTCACTGCAAATTCTTACTGAAATAATGCAGTCAAGGAGAGATACTACGCTTTATCTGATGGGAAATTTGTTGGCCAAGTGCCAAGGTGTGAAATCAGCTCCAGAATCTTCCTCACTGATCTCCCAAAGGAAATAAAGCCTCCTCCTTTGAAAAACAAGCTCTAGAAGTGGTGTTCTCAACCCTCCACTACAACACCCTACAACACAACCCAGCTCTAAACATAAACTATGTTGTAGTTGAAGGAGGTAGCTTGGCCTCATGTGGAGAAATGAATTAAAATCTCCCTCAAGAGGCCTCTCAAGAAAGGAGATGGAATTCCTAAACAGGAATACCTTGTGCTAAGCAGCACAACAATCTCAACTAAACAGCTAAAGAATGCACAATAGTCATGCAGACCACAAATCCAATAATCAATAACATGTCTTGTTATGGATACCTTTCCCTCCTTATAAACAAGTGTGAGCCTTCTTACCTTGGGTCCCACTCATTAGGGTTTCCTCCACCAAGGAATCTTCATCCCACTATCACTATGATGTCTCCATAGATGATCTCCACCTTCCATTCCAGCATTGTTGACTTGGTCAAATTTGACCTTGTCCACATGTAATTGCCCCTTTTCACACATGAGGGTGTGAAATCCAGCTATTATAATGATCCCTTTTCACATCATGAGGTATTTTATTCCTATTTTAGAAATTTATGGGCCTCCTTACCCATTTATTCATCTCCTAGGTGTCAAAAGAAAAAGTCAATATTCTAATTAGTTGCATGCTAATTTTGGAATATTACAGTTCTCCCCTCCCAAATGTTGCTTTTCCTTAGGAAACTGCAAGGATAGAAATGAAGAACCTCCTCTCCTCCTCCTGTAGCATCCTCATATGATAAAATCCTCCAAGGAATAAGATTTTGTCTCATCAATAAATCTCCATATTGCCCCTCCCAAGCATGCAAGCTAGCTAAATATCTATCATCATGAAGAAGTAAAATACTCAAGGAGGCAACAAGGTGTTGTCTAGAGGTCCCTTTGAGGCATGGGATCTGAAATTCATTTGGAACCATCATTCCCATGTGGATCCTCCATCCCCAAGCTATCATCCATAAAAAATGAGTTACCTCCCAACATGGCAACTCCTGGAAATTTCCCTCCACCTGTAGCTCATGTAGAATAGGTGGGTTTCATAGCTGAAAATGGTAGAAAAAATAGCCTACACCATGATGTACATCCCTCCACTTATGATAAGTGTAGAGTAGTTTCTAATCTTGGGCTAAAATAATGTTTCCCTCAAGTGGCAAGAAGAAGACTGGATCTCCAAAGGTCTTCTCTCTAACGTTATAAATCATGCTGACCCAAACCATCCAATATATGATGAATAGGAAAACACCACCATATGGCATCCAAATGAGAGGAATACTGAAGGTTTCATGTAGTGTTGGAAGGTATCAACAGTTTCCCAAGTGGTCAAAGCGATGTTTTCCTAACTGTTGTTTCAGAAAATAACATGGCAAGCTATTTCTTGACAAATTTCCAGTTGTGTATGTCATCACGTCTAATAATGAATAGTAAATGGCTTGGCATATCAAATGAGCATACATAAAATAATAAAACACTTGCCCAAGGCCACACAAAATATGGTTGTCTCCATCATATAATTTGGCCCAAAATTGACCATGGAGCCCAATGAGAAGCTTGCCCTCTTGTGGAGCATTGCACTGAATATAAATGGTAAGAATATGCAAATACTATGTTAGATAATCAATAAATGCAAAAACAAAATTCTTACCATTTAATAGAAGTAAGATGATATATGGATCCATGAATAAGTTCTCCATAGTGGTATGACATACTCTCATGAAGAGGAATGAACCATATGTTGCATGAAGGTCTTTCTTCTTATGCTTGGAAATCCAAGTTAAGAAGATCATATCACTGTAATAGATGTCTCCATCCACTAATCCATCACTCTCACCTCCTCCTTGTCCTCCAAGTGCATCATCTATGAAGTGATCCTGGGGATACTCCATCAATAAACCCAAGCTCCCAAGTGCCAACACTCTTGGCCTTTGTAAATAGGCTCTTGCCAACTCATAGCTCCATTCTTTGACATGTTCATTGTCAAATCCATCTCCCACAATGCTGCTATATATAGGAAATTCCTTCAAAAGTGGAAGTACCTCCTGATAATCTAAGGCTAAGGAGTATCCCCTTTGCACCATGATAGTGCCATCACCTACTCCTGCAACATCCTGCAAAGTATGGGAGCAAATCTGCCCATGCTCTCCCGAGAGAAACCAAAGCAACAATAGTTCTTGCTGCCTCCTCACACCTTTATCATACAAATCATGTGGTGAAAAAATAATGCTTGATATGAAGAATGTCATATCAACACAACGCATCCATACTCCTTACTTCCATATGATGCAAGTGCCCTGCCAAATTTCCTCCACCCACATACCCTTTGAAAGAGGATATGTCACACAATGGCCAAACTCCTTCAAGAGTAGCCAACGCATCCATGCCTCCTGTTGCCCGGTGTCATAAATATGCAAGTGGCTCACCAACCTCTTGCTCACCATCCACACCCACTCAACCACATGTGGGTGTTTCCTACCATGATTCATCTTGGTATTCCTCCAATGAATACTACCATCCTCCCAAATCAGATTTCTTCCTTTGCATTTCATGGGATGTTGAAATGCAACCCCTCGGAGATCTCCTAGAGAATATCCCACACCAATGACCCCATTGAATCCATAGGGATCCAAGTATGATGGAGTCAAAACCTCCTCACTACTACTTAATGACAGCGCTGCTAGTCTCTTCAATGGTGTGTCTGCTGCCTCATGCTCCAACTCAAAGATGAACATAGACTTCTGCATAGGATTGTTTAGGAAAAAGTTCATCCTATCCTTCAAAAATCCACACCCCAACCTCAAGTGTTGTGTGCAGCTCAACAATGGAACATTAGGATGATGGTTCATCCCTTCCTTGAGCAATTCAAGGTTTCACAGTGCCGTGCAATTCTATTGTTCTACATTAGTAGTATGCATGGTATACAACCCTCCATAAGATTTGTTGAAACAATAGGGAATGGAAACTTAGGCATACCTTGGTGAAACTTGGGAGTATCTTGTATGGTTGCAAGAGTTCCCTCTTCTAATGTGATGGTCCCTCCAATTTTTGGTGTTGTTGGCTGCTCCTCCATAGTCGTATCAGCGCTGGTACAAGTCTCCTCCAATGGTGGTGAGGGCTCCTCCTCCTCTAATTTCTCCTTGCCAAATTTTTCAATCAAACTTTGAGTAAATTCTGCAAAAGTAGTCACTTTTTCATGACTCAAATGACTAAACCACCAAATGTGTGCTTCACCTTCAAGGTGCATCACTGCAATCCCTACAACCTCTCTTTCAACCACTGGATGTAGTAGGAAGAATGCATCTAGTTTCCTTGCCCAAGCCCTTGTTGTAGATGAACCATCAAAATTAGACAATAGAAACCTATTGCCCTTGATTCTCCCTTTACTACAAGGTCTCCTTTCTTCCTCCAGCTGAATGAACTGTGGTAAAGCTAGAGTCTCCTTGAAGGCTCTAGGTTCATATTTGTACTCCACAAAGTATTCACTTAGAATCTTGTGATACAAGTGTCCTCCACCTTTCTGCAATTTGTCTCCTTTTTCAAAAGGAAAGGGTATAGTCCCACTGCTTCTTTCTTCTCTTCTTTGCTTGACCTCCTTGTTGAGGTCCTTTCTAGATCTGAAAAGAGATGAGATAAAACTCATTCTCTCCATCATTCTGATCTTCCTCTTTGTATTCTTATTCTTATGATACCATAATGGCTGAGATCCATAGGCTGAGCCAAGATTATGCTCTGATACCACTGTAATATCCCAAAATGGGGAAGCAGCAATACATGAACATAAAATTGGAAATAGCACTGAATAACATTACACCAATATGTATGAAAACCATGGAGCCATTTTATGTAAATCAGCAGCAAATAAGTACAATAGAAGCGGGCACAACTCAAATAATCAAGGAAAACAAGCCTCCCATGAATACATATGCCAAAGATGGAATGTTGCTATGTTGCAGAATGCTCATGAACAAGAAAAACGCAATCATAGATGGTACACTTCTACTGGAAATGTGCAATAATATAAATCTACAAATTTATGGCCCATAAAATGTTTGGAGTAAAGATCTAGACTCCCAAACACATTTTCAAGATAATCCGGAAAGGATTTCCTGATATATGCAAAAGTACAAAAATGTTGGAGTGCAGACCTAGGACTAAGTAGCATCTGCAAACTAAGAATTGGATGAAGATGGTTGTATATAATACATGTGATGAATAAATCTCATCCAATGGATCCTTCAGGTGAAAGGCTGATCCAGTCGTTGAATATCTCACCCTCCAATCAAGCAATGAAATCCCTCACTGCAAATTCTTACTGAAATAACGCAATCAAGGAGAGATACTGCGTTGTAGGTGATGGGAAATCTGTTGGCCAAGTTCCAAGATGTGAAATCAGCTCCAGAATCTTTCTCACTAATCTCCCAAAGGAAAGAAAGCTTCCTCCTATGAAAAACAAGCTCTGGAAGTGGTGTTCTCAACCCTCCATAGCAACACCCTACAAACAACCCAGCTCTAAACATAAACTACATTGTAGCTAAAGGAGGTAGCTTGGCCTCAAGCCTAGATGTGGAGAAATGAAGTACAAGCTCCCTCAAGAGGCCTCTCAAGAAAGGAGATGGAATTCCTAAACAGGAATACCTTGTGCTAAGAAACACACCAATCTCAACTAAACAAATGAAGAATGCACAATGGTCATGCAGACCATAAATCCAATAATCACTAACATGTCTTGCTATGGCTGCCTTTCCTTCCTTATAAACAAATGTGAGCCTTCTTACCTTGGTTCCCACTCGTTAGGGTTTCTTCCACCAAGGAATCTTCCTCCCACTATCACTGCGTTGTCTCCATAGATGATCTCCACCTTCCATTCCAGCGTTGTTGACTTGGTCAAACTTGACCTTGTCCACATGTAATTGCCCCTTTTCACACATGAGGTGTGAAATACGGCTATTATAATGATCCATTTTCACATCATGAGGGATTTTATTCCTGTTTTAGAAATTTATGGGCCTCCTTACCCATTTATTCATCTCCTAGGTGTCAAAAGAAAAAATAAAAATTCCAATTAGTTGCATGCTAATTTTGGAATATTACATGGTACTACCTCCGGTATCCTGTACAAGTTATTTCCCAAAGTAATAATAACAACACGAGGCCTAGACTCATACACAACATGTCGCCTTGACAAGTATGGTTGGCCCAATAATACATCAACTACATCAAGAGGAGCAACATCACATAATACCTCATCCGTGAATGGCTTGATGTTGTACAGAAGGCGGCACTATTGGAAAATGCAGATATCTCTCCTTGGGTGAAGCCAGCCAATGGTATATGGCTGCGGGTGTGCTATGGTCGATAGGCCGAGTCGCTTCATGACCTATGCTGAAATGAGTTTCTTTTGGCTTCCACTATTGACAAGGAATTGTAGTGGAGAACCGTTCACCCACATTTGCGAATGGAAGAGGTGCTCCCCCTCCTCTAGATCCTCGGGATCCTCCCTCTAGATCTCTGTGGTGGAAACAATGGCACTAGGATCTGCATCAATGATTTTCTTCCATTTGTCATTTCCTTTGTTTGGTTCTGACGCAGGATCATAAAATTCATATGATTCGGGTGTCTTTGGTTCGACCACCAATGATTGTTTGGTCTGACACTTGTTTGTGTTATCAGTGGGGCTGTTATAAAATTGACACCACTTCCCTGTGTCCTTCTTTGGATTTTTGGTATTATTCTGAGTCACCCCGCTTTGGCCTTTCCCCTTGTTCTGCGGTTCGGGGGCACCTTTCCCTGGTTTCGGATTCGCAGATCCAAAGTCTCGCTTCTTCTTCTTAAATTTTTACTCGATCTTGGCGACATAGCAATATGCCATGCCAAGCGATGTAATATCAAGGAACTCCATTTCCTCATGAATGTGTTTTTGTAGACAATCGCAGTAATTAAACACCAAATTTCTCTCTGAATCTTTAATACCCAACTTTGTGTGCATGGTATGGAACAAATTCGTCAGTTTGTGCACATCTTGATCCCTTTGCTGCCACAACGTGGTCCATTGGATGTATTTGTCCTCATAGCTCCCCACGAGGTAATATTGTTCCTTGATGCCATCTCAGAATGAATTCCAAGTGGCTGTGGCTGATAACAGAGAAGTTTCCCCTTCATCCTCTTGCTCAGATAAGGTTTCCCACCAGTCTTTGACATGGGGAGCGGTTTTGAGGAGTGCAAAAATAATATTTTCTCGGTCGGAGAAATCATGGGCCGAGAAATACCCTTCCAGCAAATTCAACCATATATCGACAATGTCTACATCTATATGGCCTTCAAATATAGGAATGTCAATGTTTACTTGTAACTTGAAGGGAGTGGTGCCTCCAGAGTGGATGTTGGATGCAGATGTGCCGTAGGTGGGCAGTCATTGAAGGATTTGAGCAAAGTTATCCATCATCATGTTCCTTTGTTTCTCGGGGGCCTCCTCGAGCAATATTTTGATGGGATCTCCTGCTTCCTCATCTTTCTTTTATTTTTCCATGGGAGGTCATCGGGGTTTGCGAGGCTAATCTTGCAAGGGTTCAACCAAATCCATCCCCAACTCCTTATACCCTAACTGTGTTGGGGACATGCAAAGAAAAATAGAGAAAGAGAAAACCTGGCTCTGATACCACTGATCCAGATTTATCCAGGAATGAAACAGAATACACATATAACCATAAATACAAAGTTGCAGTGGAAATAACACTTCATTTCATTAATATGAAAGAATTAAATTTTCTTAGAGACAGAATGAAAATAAACTAGCGAGGACGCTCGTAGCTTATCTCTGAGAAGCGATGTGGCAGTTATAGGCCTTTGAATAGTGTTACAATGAGGCTCGAGGGCCTATTTATTATTGAGAAATAATGGAGAACTCTAAACGTCCAAAAAACTAACCCTAGGAGATGAAACGCCAAAAATATGGGCCCCGTTTGGGTAAATTGGTGTTTCAACTTCCCGGGGATGTAACGTTGGCATACGATCTTTGTTTGACACGTATCATACCTCCTTATAAATATCTATACGAGGAGTCAAATTTCGATGTGAGAAACATTGGTCACCAGTCTACAAACCCATTTAGCTCCCAGTTTTCCCAAAAAACGTCGTTTAGGGCCTCAAAACAGCTCTGGAAGTTCAGGACCTGCATAATTGCTAAAAATAGTAAGTTGTGCTGAATGTGAAAAGCTGCAAGAATTGATGGTGCGGGTCCAAATGAAATAGGTGGGTGGCCACCAATATCCACCTAAATCATTCCTCCCTCCTTAGGAAGCAATGGTCCCCATTGCATTGAGATCCTCCATGAGATGGCGCAAATTTTGTTGAAATGGGTATTAGATTTGTCGAAGATGTCATGGACTTGCAGGCGGAGATGCTGGATGCGTTTAGTAATTTTGATTTCTTTATCAGCCTCAGACAATACATGTGTGGATTATGTATGTGTAGTTGCAAGAGGTATGGAAACATCAGGAAGCAGTGCATCGGGGGTCAGATGAATGGAGTGCTTGTCTTGATAGTGTAGAGGAAACTCTGTGAGTGAGGAAAAAATTTCCTCGTATTCCTCCATGAATTTTCCCATCTGCTGTAGCCATGCAGGGGAGCCCTATTTCGAGGCTGTGGCCACAATATTCTTCTTTACCTGTGAGCGAGTTGTAAGGAAATTAAAATTCATGGTTTGGGAAACAATCTTACTGCATTTTTTTGAAGTAGTCAAAGAGATGACAGGAGGCAGTACTACCTCCAGTATCCTATACAAGTTATTTCCCAAAGTAATAATAACAACGCAAGGCCTAGACTCATACATAGCATGTCACCTCCACAATTATGGTTGGCCCAATAATACATCAGCTACATCAAGAGGAGCAACATCACATAATACCTCATTCGTGAATGGCTTGATGTTGTACGGAAGGCGACGTTATTGACGGATGCGGATATCTCTCCCTAGGTGATGCCACCTGATGGTATATGGTTACGGGTGTGCTATGGTCAACAGGCTGAGTCGCTTCACGACCTCTGCTGAAATGAGGTTCTTTTGGCTTCTGCTATCAACAAGAAATTGTAGTGGAGAACCCTTCACCCACATCTGCGAATGGAAGAGGCACTCCCCCTCCTATGGATCCTCAGGATCCTCCCTCTGGATCGTGGTGGTAGCAACAATGGCACTGGGATCCGCATCAATGATTTTCTTCCCTTTGTCATTGCCTTTGTCTGTTTCTAACTCGGGATTAGAAAATGCATCTGATTCAGGTGTCTTTAGTTCGACAACCAACGACTATTTGGCTCGACACTCATTTGTGCTATGAGTGGGGCTATTATGAAATTCACACCACTTCCCCGTGTTATTTTTTGGATTTGTGGTATTTTTATGAGTCACCCTGCTTTGGCCTTTCCCCTTGTTCTACGATTTGGGGGCACCTTTCCCTGGCTTTAGATTCGCGGATCCAAACTCTCGCTTCTTCTGGTTAAATTTCTGCTCAATCTTGGTGGCATAGCGATATGTCGTGCCAAGCAATGTAATGTCGAGGAACTCCATTTCCTCCTGAATTTTTTTGTGTACACAGTCACAGTACTTGAGCACCAAATGTCTCTCTGAATCTTTAATACCCAACTTTGTGCACAAGGTGTGGAACAAATTCATTAGTTCGTGCACTTCTTGATCCCTTTGCTACCACAAGTTGCAACGTGGTCGATTGGATGTATTTGTCCTCATAGCTCCCCACGAGGTAATATTGTTCCTTGATGTCGTCTCGGAAAAAATTCCAAGTGGGTGTGGCCTTGAACAGAGAGGGTTCCCCTTCGTCCTCTTGTTTAGAGTAGGTTTCCAACCAATATTTGACATGGGGAACGGTTTTGAGGAGTGAAAAAATAATATTTTCTCAGTCGGAGAAATCATGGACCGAGAAATACCCTTCCAAAAAATTCAACCATCTATCTATGGAATATGCATATATATGGCCTTAAAATATAGTAATTTCAAATTTTACCCGTACCTTGAAGGGAGTGGCACCTCCAGAGTGGATTTTGGATGCAGATGCATCGTAGGTGGGCAGTCGTTGAAGGATCTGAGCAAATTTATCCATCACCGCGTTCCTTTGTTTCTCGAGGACCTCCTCGAGAAATATTTTGATAGGATCTATTGCTCCCTCATCTTTATTTTCTTCCACAATGGGAGGTCATCGAGGTTTGTGAGGTTGATCTTGCAAGGGTTCAACCAGATCGAGCCCTAATTCCTTATACCCTGAGCGCGTTGGGGACATGCAAAGAAAAATAGAGAAATAGAAAACCTAGCTCTGATACCACTGATCCGGATTTATGCAGGAACGCAAAATAATAAACATAAAACCATAAATACAAATAAGTTGCGGAAATATTACTTCATTTCATTAATATCAAAGAACTGAAATTTTCTTACACACAGAATGGAAATAAACTAGCTAGGGCACTGGTAGCTTATCTCTGAGAAGAGATGTGGCGGCTACAGGCCTCTGAACTGTGTTACAATGAGGCTTGAGGGCCTATTTATTGTTAAGAAACAATGGATAACTCTAAACGTCCAAAAACATAACCCTAGGAGATGAAGTGCCAAAACTGTGGGCCCCATTTGGGTAAATTGGTGTTTCAACTTCCCGGGGACGTAACTTTGGCATACAATCTCCGTTTGACACGTATCATACCTCGTTAGAAATATTTATTCGAGGAGTACAACTTTAAATGTGAGAAACATCGATCTGAGGCCCCATGTTGCTCCCATTTTTCCAAAAAACGTCATTTAGGGCCTCAAAATGGCTCCAGAAGTTCAGGACCCGAAAATTGCTAAAAATAGTAAGTTGTGCCGAATGTGAAAAGCTGCAAGAATTTATGGTGCAGATCCAAATGGAATAGGTGGGTGGCCATCAATTTCCACCTATATTATTCCTCCCACCTTAGGAAGCAATGGTCCCCATTGCATTGAGATCCTCCATGAGATGAGGCAAATTCTGTTGAACTGGGTATTAGGTTTGTCGAAGATGTCATGGACCTACAAGTGGACATGCTATATGCGTTTAGTAACTTTGGTTTCTTTATCAGCCTCAGATAGTACATGTATGGATTCAGTATGTGTAGTTGTAGGAGGTATGAAAACATCACATGTCGATATGTCGGGGGTCAGATCAATGGAGTGCTTGTCTTGACAGTGTAGAGGAACCTCTATGAGTGAGGTGAAAATGTCCTTGTATTCCTCCATGACTTTTTCCATCTGATGTAGTTGTGCAGGGGAGCCCTGTTTTGAGGTTTTGGCCACAATTTTCTTCTTTCCCTATGAGCGATTTGTAAGGAAAATAAATTTCATGGCTTGGGAAAAAATCTTACTGCGTTGTGTTGTAGTACTCAAAGAGATGACAGGAGGTCGTACTACCTCCGGTATCCTGTACAAGTTATTTCCCAATGTAATAATAACAAAATGAGGCCTAGACTCATACATAGCATGTCACCTCCACGAGTATGGTTGGCAAAATAATACATCAGCTACATCAAGAGGAGCAACATCACATAATACCTCATCCATGAATGGCTTGATGCTATATGGAAGCCGGCACTATTGGCGGATGCAGATATATTTCCCTGGGTGAAGCCACTAGATGGTATACGGCTGCGGGTGTGCTATGGTCGGTAGGCTGAGCCACTTCACGACCTCTACTAAAATGAGGTTCTTTTGGCTTCCGCTATCGACAAGGAATTGCAGTGGAGAACCCTTCACCCACATCTGCAAATGGAAGAGGCACTCCCCATCCTCTAGATCCTCGAGATCCTCCCTCTAGATCTTGGTGGTGGCAACAATGGCACTAGGATCCGCATCAATGATTTTCTTCCCTTTGTCATCGCCTTTAGTTCAGCCACCAACGACATTTTGGCTCGACACTCATTTTTTCTATGAGTGGGGTTGTTATTAAATTCACACCACTTCCTTATGTCCTTATTTGGATTTGTGGTGTTGTTCTGAGTGACCCCGCTTTGGCATTTCCCCTTGTTTTTTGATTTGTGGGCACCTTTCCCTCGCTTCAGATTCACAGATCAAAGTCTCACTTCTTTTGCTTAAATTTATGCCTGATCTTGGTGGCATAGCGATATGTCGTGCCAAGCGATGTAATGTCGAGAAACTCCATTTCCTCATGAATGTGTTTGTGCAGAAAACCGCGGTACTTGAGCACCAAATGTCTCTCTGAATCATTAATACCCAACTTTGTGCACAGGGTATGGAACAAATTCGTCAGTTCGTGCACATCTTGATCCCTTTGCTACCGCAACATGGTCCATTGGCTTTATTTGTCCTCATATCTCCCCACAAGGTAATATTGTTCCCTAATGCTATCTCGGAACAAATTCCAAGTGGGTGTGGCCAAGAACAAAGAGTGTTCCCCTTCGTCCTCTTGCTCAAAGTAGGTTTCCCACCAGTCTGTGACATGGGGAGCAATTTTGAGGAGTTCAAAATTAATATTTTCGCGGTCGGAGAAATCATGGACCGAGAAATACCCTTCTAGAAAATTCAACAATCTATCTATGACATCTGCATCTATCTGGCCTTCAACTACAATAATTTCAAATTTTACCTGTACCTTGAAGGGAGTGCAACCTCCAGAGTGGATGTTGGATGCAGATGCATCGTAGGTTTGTAGTCGTTGAAGGATATGAGCAAAGTTATCCATCATCGCATTCCTATGTTTATCGAGGGCCTCCTTGAGAAATATTTTGATAGGATAACCTGCTCCCTCGTCTTTCTTTTCTTCTGCCATGGGAGGTCATCGAGGTTTGTGAGGCTGATCTTGCAAGGGTTCAACCAGATCGAGCCCTAACTCCTTATACCCTGGCCGCATTGGAGACATGCAAAGAAAAATAAAGAAAGATAAAACCTGGCTCTTATGCCAATGATACGAATTTATGCAAGAACGAAAAAAATACACATATAACCATAAATAAAAATATGCTGTGGAAATAACACTTCATTTCATTAATATTAAAGAACTGAAATTTTCTTACAGATAGAATAGAAATAAACTAGCTAGGGCGCTGGTAGCTTATCTCTAAGAAGAGATGTGGCAGCTACAAGCCTCTGAACTGTGTTACACTGAGGCTCGAGGGCCTATTTATTATTGAGAAACAATGGAGAACTCTACACGTCCAAAAACCTAACCCTAGGAGATGAAGCGCCAAAACTATGGGCCCCGTTTGGGTAAGTTGGTGTTTCAACTTCCTGGGGACGTAACTTCGGCATACGATCTATGTTTGACATGTATCATACCTCGTTATAAATATCTATTCGAGGAGTAAAACTTTCAATGTGAGAAACATCAGTCCATTGACCCATGTTTCTCTCGAGTTTCCCAAAAAACATTGTTTAGGGCCTCAAAACGGCTCCGAAAGTTCAGGACTCGAAAAACTACTAAAAATAGTAAGTTGTGCTGAATGTGAAAAGATGCAAGAATTGATGGTGCGGGTCCAAATGGCATAGGTGGGTTGCCACCGATATCCACCTGGATAAAAAATCCTCTATATTCTATTTTATATTCACCAAGGAATCATGAAACAATTACAATGCACTCTTCTCACAAGAGTCTCATGCGCTCTCACAACTCGCTCACACTGATCCAGACAAAATTGACCAACACTTAGCCAATTTTCAACCTCTACTCAGCCTCCCTTTCTTTCACAATTCATGTGGAATGAAATCCCTATTATTTAGGAAATTTAGCCTTCCAAAACTGTGCAATTCTCATGGGAAATCCTATGGGTGTTTTACTACATGAGGGAAACCTACTAATAATACAACTGATAGTTAACATCGCTTTAACCTTTGTCTCAACTGGGTCTCCACTGGAATTGGCATGCATGCACCTATTAATATTAAATCATTAGCTACATGATAGATTACTGCATTTTAATTAAATCTAATTTAATTCACTTGACCTCTCACTAGTGCAACAATCAGTTACAACTAGTTAAAATGATTTTAACTCAATTAATTTAGTTAATTGATTTCTCATGCATTAAATTAATGCACTAACTGCAACTTCGACTCAATAACTAATAGAATCACTATGCATGCCTCAAAAACCACCCTCAACTCAAAATTCATGAGCTAAATTAATTTATCACACTTAGTTAACTATTACAAGTGATTATGAGATAAGATTACATTTTATTGTCCAATTTAATGAAGGTAAAATTAAATTAGACACACAATCTTGTTGACTTTTCAATATTTACCACCTAGGCAACATCTCAGACCCCCCTTTCGATTAAGGGTTGAGAAATTTGGGACCCTTGAAGTGAAAAAATTCATTGATCTCATTCCTCGGCCACATTGTGCCTCGAGTTGTCCATTCGTCCTTCTACTACTGTAATCACCTTGCTCGACCTTCTATTGCATAAAATTCAAAACCTCCTTTAACATTATTGACATCATTGAAGTTGACATCAATAAAAACATAAGTGAAACATGTTATATCTAATCATAGCCAAATTTTGATATGCATGTTGTACCAACCATTCTATTGCTTCTACACATGGAAAAACTAGTATGTGTGCTACCACCTTTTGCAACCAAGATCTTCTCACTGCCTTGTGAAATTTTGTATCTGTATAATTAGTAGGTATTTAATCTCTATGAAATTCCCATATAGCTCCAACCATGAGTATGAGTGGTATTTGTCAATGTAGAAGGGGGTATCCCAAAACTCTATTCTATAAGAGTTGTTTGGTTCTTCATCATCTGAGGATTCAACCATTGGCATCTTGCTGACATTTATATTGGATGTGAACATGGTTCTTCTGCAAAAATAAAAAAAGGAAAAATCACCCAATATATAATTTAGCTTGATAATGTCATGCAAGCGATTATGGCTTTTGGGTTTCATGGTAAATTGAGTTTGAGCAAAAAAAAACTTTAATGATGAGGAAAAATAAAAATTCTAGGTTCACTATCTTTACCATTATGGCTAAGTGACTTTCTCATGGAAAATAAAATTAATAAATTAGGGATATAGCTATTATTTATAGAATAACCCTATATATCATGAGAAAAATCCACGATTGATCATTATTGGGCTATGACAATCCATTTCTTAGATTTTTTTGCAATGAAAAAATTTTATTTCAGCAAAAAATAAGTTGTTGGGGAGATAGGGCATGGCTATAGGTAGACCTCGACAAAGGATGAAAGAGAAAATATAAATAATGAGCTAGCTAAGAGGAGATATGGCTCTAGGATCATGTTGAGAGGGTTTGTCTTCAAGGATAATTGGTTTTCATTTATGGTTCAAGCTACAACAAGTCATAGGAGTGCACAATGGGACAATGAGGGCACAAGTGTGAGAGAAAATAATATAACATAACATCAAAGAATCATAAAAATCCTTTAAATCATATTTAAAGCTTATTTATTGGGTGAAAAATAAACACGAGAGAAGGTTTCATCAAGTAATATTAGTTTTTGGGTAAAAGAAATGTTGTAAAAATACTGTAAGCAATAAAAAATAAAAGTAAAGAAGCATTAAAATACTTACTTAGGGTTGATGTAATGTCCCGAAATGGAAATCAACAGAATTTTTCTCCACTGAAGTGTTCCTTTGTCGAAAATATAAACAAGGCTATGTCAGAGATTGGCTGAGAGGGATTTTACCAGTTATTTCACCTCTAAAGAGAGGATGAGAACTGGAGGCTATCTGGCCTTTTCTCAGACTCTACCTATAGCTATGTAAATACTTCTTCCTCAGGAAGATATTGCTCAAGGGAATCCAAAACATAAGCATGAAGAGAACTTGCTCAAACTTCTGAAAATTCCGGAGAACTCATAGCCATTTCATTATAATAATAGCAGCTGCAAATGTATACATAATCTTGAGGGAAATGATACTCAAGATGAACAATAGCAATCCTCAAGGCTAAAGTATAATAGTCACAGCTACACAAGTTAATCCCTAGCTATGACTGCGCAGTAACATGGAGACACAAGAACATGTAAAATGGTAATAAAATGATATTACATTAATAGCTCAAGAAATGAGGGAGAGCATGCTCTCAACCCCTGAAAACACTACTATAACACTGATACACAATCCTTAGAAGGATTGGCTGCAATACATGTACAAATATGGAAATACAATAATGCCGGAGTTGTTGGGTAGCTGCAGCAACTCAAAATATACAATAGAAGGAGGAGAATGAATATGGCCTGCAAACTTAAACAACCTCCTCCACTAGATTCCTTCAGTGCAAGGCTGATCCCGACACAAGAAATATCTTCCTCAAAAATGGTGGAGCAAACCCCCACTGCAGATGAACTCTGAGATAACACAGTCTATGGAAGGGACTGCGCTGATGAAGGTGGGAGAAGCTTGGCCTCCTGACAAAATATGCAATTTAGCTCTAGAAACCCTCCTTGCTGATCCTCCCAAAGAATAGGAACTCCTCCCTATGAGAAATGATCCAAGGAATGGTGTTGTGGAATCTCCCCCACAGCTACACCTGCAACACAACCCAGTGACTGTGTTGTAGATAAAGAAGTGGCTATGGCCAAATGCCTGAATATGGAGAAATTAATATCAATCCTCCTTGAGCTACTCAAGAGAGGAGAGGAACTCCTAAACAAGAATCCCTCGTGCCAAAGGCACTGCAATTCAGTTGAACAACTGGAGCTTGCAGATAGACTCTAGGTCCAAATCTTCAATAATTCCCTCTATGGCTGCCTCATCCTCCTTATATGAAAATCATGTCTCTTTTCCATGGACCCCACCCTATTAGGGTTTCCTTCCTCTAGAAGTTTCCTCCCTTTCTAACTACGTTGGCTTCCAAAGCAAGCTACACCCTCTTGTGCTACACTGTTGACTTGGTCAACATGACTTCATCCTCATGTGTTTGCCCCCTTTTCATACTAAGAGGTGAAAAAATGGCTACTCCAAGGATCCCTTCCCACTTCATGTGGAATTTTATTTATGCAAATGGGTCTCCTTACCCATTTTATTTATCTCCTAGATAATATGAGCAAAAATTAAAGTCCCAATTTATTTGCAAAAATTTTGGACATTACAGTCCTCCCCTCCCAAAGATTTCTTGCCCTCAAGCAAGTGAAAGGATAGATTGTGTCTTCTTCCCCTCTTCCTGTAGCATCGTCGTATGATGATCTCTTCCAAATGCAGTGATGCTATCTCATCAATCCAATCCTCCACAATGCTCCTCCTTAACATGCAAGTAGTTGTCAGGCCATCATCATGTAAG
This sequence comes from Pinus albicaulis, assembly GCA_034641835.2. Taxonomy (NCBI): domain Eukaryota; kingdom Viridiplantae; phylum Streptophyta; class Pinopsida; order Pinales; family Pinaceae; genus Pinus; species Pinus albicaulis. The sequence continues at coordinate 216,187,019 of CM076577.1, read as the reverse complement.
GTATAATGCTTAAGAAGATAGCAAGTGGTGTCTATAGGTCCCTCCTTGAGGAATGGAGTCTGAAATATAATAGGAATTGTCTCCCCCATATGGTCCATCCATCCCCAAGCTATGTGCCATACAAATTGAGTCACCTCCCAACTAAGAAACTCAGAAAAACTGTCATCCACCTTTGGCTCCAGTAAAGAAGGTGGGCTGAAAATCTGCACATGGTAGACCATATAGTCTACCCCACGCTGTCTCTCTCTCCACTTAAGATAAGTGTAGAGTGTATGCTGATCCTGGGTTGCAATAATGTTTCCATCAAGTGGCAAGAAGAAGGCTGGACCTCTCAAGGTCTCTCCCCCAACGCTGCAAGACATGCCGGCCCAAACATCTCCATACGTGATGAGTCGGGAATCATCCTCATATGGTCTCATACCCATTACATGGCTCACCTCATAATAAAATATTGTTGCTTCTGTAGTGGCCATACCATTTCTCATGTTCCCATTAGAACATGTAATGAAAAAGATGTGAGGGACTCATCCCTCAATGGACACATCCATCCTATGTGCCTCCTCCTCAATCCTACTCCTCATAAAGGCATGAACAATAGAATCATACGAAGCAAATATGAGCATCATGCTTGCTGCCATGTGTAACAAATGAGAAGGACAATGGTCCCTCAAGTGTAACCAGCACATCTTAGTGCTCCACTACCATAGAGACTGATAAAAATTGTGGTTTCTCAACCACCGATGTGTTGCATCAATCTCCTCACAAGTTTTGGGAAGGTAAATGATATCTACTGAAAGTTGAGCATGTCCTCCATGATCTATATCTACAAATAATCATGTGGAAAACAATGTACACCCTTACCATGCTCTCTACTCATATCATTTGATGGACTCATAGATGAATCTCCTCTCATCCATAAAGGAAAAAGGGGTGGTTGTGCTGATTCCCCCATCTCCATATGGCTAGTGCATCTCCTCTCATGCTGATCATCAGATGTCCTGTAGGTGAAAGAATCATTGGAATATCCCACCAATATTCGGGAGTTCCAATGTGGATCTATCCTCCATAATGATAGCGTAGGTAGCTCCTCATGAAGATCATCTGTCATATGGCTGTCCTCCTCCTTGACATCTTCTATGCCCAAGTCACAAATTAGAAGGTTGCTATCCTTCCTATGCTGCTTCTGCCACAGCGCAGAATCTGCAATGAGAGTAGGTGTATATGAGGTTGAGGAAATGTATCCCTCCATCATGAGTCTATCCAAAACTCCCACTATTGTCTCAATCTCTCCCAAGGCTCCCACCTCTATAGAATCAAAGAGTGGTGACTCCAAATGTGAAGCAACCATCCTCCTCTGCTGAACTAGTGGCTCCCTAGGTGAAATGCCTCCATGTGGTGAGACATCTCCATCAAGAGAAGGCTGAACATATGGATGAACACTAATGTCCATGCCCTGACTGTGCAATCCAGCTTCCCTCCTTGGTGCAATAACCTCCAAAAATGGATATGGGTGAGTACTCCTCAACTCATGCTGTTGATTCTTCTCCCCATCTCCTCCTTGTGACTCCACGGATTTACACCTCTCCAATAATGGCACATGAAATGTGCCTTGATCTCCACACATGAGATCTTCCTGCAAAATGCCTCCATGCAATGAGACATTATTATCAAATGATGACTGAATAGATGAATGGATATAACCCTCCATGCTATCACTGCACAATCCAATCATCTCCTCAGGTGCATCAACATCCATAGATGAATAGGGATGTGTACTCCTCATCTCATGATGCTGGGTCTTCTCCCTACTTCCTCCTTGGGTCTCCCAGGTTCCACACCTCCTTAACAATGGCACAGATAAAAAATGAGATGTGCCTTGATCTCCATGCATGACATCCTGGGGACTTCCTTGCAAAGATGCAAGCATCCCTCTATGTGGATCAAGAGCTCCTCTTCCCTCTGCATGAGGTACTAGATCAACTCCAGATCTAACAACGTTTTTTCCCTCAATATCTACAACATGAGTGGGAAACCTCTCAATGATTGGATCCTCCTTTGGGAAAGAGATCCCCATACTCCCTTGCTCCAAGTTGTGAGATGAAAGTTCCTTCTCCAACAAGTTTTGGTTCAGATTTTTTGCCTCTATTTTTTTATGAAGAGGCATTTCGTTTTCATGCAAGGGTTTTGTTTGGCCTTCCTTGTGCAAACCCATCATGTTTGTCTATAGAATCCTCCCATAAAATCTCTTCACTAATGCCTCAGTGAAATTTGCATAAGATGTAATTCCATTATTCTTCAAAGGGAAAGATTCAAAGATTCACCAATCATAGGCCTTACCTCTCCTATGCAGCGCTGCAACTTTGGTAGCTTGATCTTCTGGAATTTGGTGCTGCTGCAAAAAGGTGTCTAATTCCTCCACCCGAGCTTTGGCTGAACTGGCAAGTGAACCATCAAAATGTGATAGATAAGATCTACCATGTTGCCTTTCCTCTTTAGTCGCTTCTCCTTCTTCTTCCACCTCCCTTATGGTGTTGTTGGGACTATGACTGCGCTGACCCTCATAGTGTGTGGCTGAATGCTCACACCCACTATGCACAAATCTAGAGTTTTCTTTAGGATCAAACCCTCTTGGGGATTCTTCATATGTTTCCTTCCTAATCTCTTGGAGATCTTCATGAATACTCTGTGCAGATTTAGGAAGAAGAATTGTAATCTTATCCCCTCTTCCTCCATCAGAAAATGGAGTCTTCTTCCTGCTCAAAATTTTGTCTCCTTCTTGATGAGAATAGGAAGTGCAGGGTCCTTCCTCCTCTCTTTCTTCTTTCTCCTCAACCTCCTTGGAGAGGTTCTTTCAGGATATAAAAACTTATGAGAACAAGCTCATCCTCTTCATCATCTTGATTTCTTCTTTCTTGGGCTTGAAGGCCACGGGCTGAGCCAAGAAAGATGCTCTAATACCACTATAATGTCCCGAAATGGAAATCGGCATAATTTTTCTCTACTGAAGTGTTCCTTTATCGGAAATATAAACAAGGCTATGTCAGAGATCGACTGAGAGGGCTTTTACCAGTTATTTCATCTCTAAAGATAGGATGAGAACTGGAGGCTATCTGGCCTTTTCTCACACTCTGCCTATGGCTATGTAAATACTTCTTCCTCAAGAAGATATTGCTCAAGGGAATGCAAAACATAAGCATGAAGAGAACTTGCTCAAACTTCTCAAAATGCCGAAGAACTCATAGCCATTTCATTATAATAATAGCAGTTGCAAATGTATACATAATCTTGAGGGAAATGATACTCAAGATGAACAATAGAAATCCTCAAGGCTAAAGTACAATAGTCACAACTACACAAGTGAATCCCCAGCTATGACTGCACAGTAACATGGAGACACGGCAACATGTAAAATGGTAATAAAATGATATTACAATAATAGCTCAAGAAATGAGGGGGAGCATGCTCTCAACCCCTGAAAACACTACTATAACACTAATACACAATCCTTAGAAGGATTGGGTGCAATACATGTACAAATATGGAAATACAATAATGTCAGATTTTTTGGGTAGTTGCAGCAACTCAAAATATAAAATAGAAGGAGGAGAATGAATATGGCTTGCAAACTAAAACAACCTCCTCCACTAGATTCCTTGAGTGCAAGGCTGATCCCGGAACAAGAAATATCTTCCTCCAAAACGGTGGAGCAAACCCCCACTGTAGACGAACTCTGAGATAATGCAGTCTATGGAAGGGACTGCGCTGATGAAGGTGGGAGAAGCTTGGCCTCCTGAAAAAATATGCAATTCAGCTCTAGAAACCCTCCTTGCTGATCCTCCCAAAGAATAGGAACTCCTCCCTATGAGAAATGATCCAAGGAATGGTGTTGTGGAATCTCCCCCACAACTACACCTGCAACACAACCCAGTGACTGCACTATAGATAAAGAAGTGGCTATCGCCAAATGCCTGAATATGGAGAAATGAAGAGCAATCCTCCTTGAGATACTCAAGAGAGGAGAGGAACTCCTAAACAGGAATCCCTCGTGCCAAAGGCACTGCAATTCAGCTGAACAACTGGAGCTTGCAGATAGACTCTAAGTCAAAATATTCAATAATGCCCTCTATGGCTTCCTCATCGTCCTTATATGAAAATTATGTCTCTATGCCATGGACCCCACCCTATTAGGGTTTCCTTCCTCTAGAAGTTTCCTCCCTTTCTAACTGCGTTGGCTTCCCAAGCAAGCTACACCCTCTTGTGTTGCGCTGTTTACTTGGTAAACATGACTTCATCCTCATGTGTTTGCCCCCTTTTCATACTAGGAGGTGCAAAAATGGCTACTCCAAGGATCCCTTCCCACTTCATGTGGAATTTTATTTATGCAAATGGGTCTCCTTACCCATTTTATTTATCTCCTAGATAATATGAGCAAAAATTAATGTCCCAATTTATTTGCAAAAATTTGGGACATTACAGTTGATATGGATATAAATAAAGCTAACCTAGCACACTAATATGAAAAAAAAATTTAACCTCAAGTAATTCAATCTTGAAAGAAGAGAGATAATATTGTGTGGAAAATAATAAGTTTTATTTTTCTTTTAAAATGTTTAATTGGGATTTTGCATAAGTAACTTGGGTAACTTCTTAATTACACGTGATCTTTTCTCATTTTAATATTTTTTTCACTCAAAGTAAAGTAATTAAAATCTCAAAATATGAATTTAAAGCAAGATAAAGCTTTAAAAGGCTAAAAAAAACTCCGGTTAAAAGGTGAGTCATGCATTATAGCATTAGGATTAAGGTTAATGGAGTAGTATAATGCTCCCTTAGTGCTCAACATAGTGTGATGCCACAAAAAGAGGCTCCAGAATTGAGTTAAGAGAGAAAATTTTCTTATGTAGCACTAGCTTGAGGGTCTCTGGAGTGTTATAGCTATCGCTAGAGCCTTAGGAGGGCACTATGGAGGTTTAAAAAGAGAAAAAAAATCTCTTAAAGAGCCAAAAAAGGAAGTGTGGCACTACATGAAAGGTTATAAGGGCGCTATGAAGACTAAGTGATTAATTCAACAATCTGTGAAGGAGGCTCAAAAAAATAATGTCTTAAACTTGTAGTGTTGGAAAATAGCTCAAGGGTGCAGTATAGTGCTCCCTTAAATTCCAGGAGGGCACTACATGGAGAGAATTCTAAAAAACTAAGTTTAAAGCCTACTTTTGAGTGTGTAGCACTATGTTGGAGGTCAAGAGGGAATTATAGTGAGGCTAAATTCCCAAGGTAGTGCTACACAAGGTCAAAGAGACTCAAATTACCAATAAAACTAAATGAAATCCTCTCACAAAGGGCTTCCCTAGTAGGATAGAACATGAAATGTTACCTAATATTTTTTAACTTGCAATCCAAGTTGAATTTTGCTCAACAATATGGCTCCAAAATATAAAGTTAGGAGGGTTGATCAAGATTCATAGAAGCTCGAAATACTTGAAAATATTCTCTCTACATTATCTTGAAAAAATGGCCCCCTCAATTCCCTCTAAGCATAAGGCACTAGGAGGAATTAAGTAGATTTGTAGTAGCTACAAGAATTGGAAAGAAACTAGTAATAGCCATGAATTTTTTAGTACTCTCCAAGAATCTATTCCAAATTCCACATGATTTTTGTGCCTTTAAGACTTGTTGTTCTTGCCAATAAGGTCCCACTACTCAGACCTATGTAATGTTGAGTTGCATGACTTCACCTTTATTGATTTAGGCTACAACCTTGGGGAAAACAAGGGTATAAATTTTACCAATAACATTTCTCTTCACTTAGAATTTGGTGCAATGAATAGTAATAATTCAAGAGATTATATAGTCAATCATTAAAAATGAGTTTCTAGTGTTATCTCTACTTCTAGTTAGGATCCATAGCCCTGATGGTGTCACTCAGAATCACAAAAAATTCTTTGTTTCCAACGAGCATCTATATCCCTTACGAAGTTGCTTTTGTGTCTGAACTACTCAAGAAACCATTATCAAGCCTTTACCTTTTATTCATTGACATTTCTTTTATTTTTTATACCTTTTCTATATCGAGCGCAATTGGCCACAAGGTGGATGACTGGATATTGAACGGAAACTAGGGTGATCCTTGTGAAACTTTTGATATTGATTGTTGTAATTTTATCTCCCTAACATCATTGCTTGAGCTTGATATTTTAGACTAAATTGGGCCTCAACTAATATTTCATAGGATGCTTAATACTTCCCAGCAAGATCAATGTTTGGATCTGTGCACACTCAACATTTTTATTGTCTGCAGTGTGTTCCATATTCAAAAATAATCGTATTTTCAAAGGAAGAATTGAGATCATGATATTGGAGTAGGAATATTGAGAATCACACACATATTCAATGTTTGGCATAAAATGTTCCTGAATGAGATACTTTGATCACTATGTCATCTGTCAAACCACTACGTGGAGCTTGTCATTAAAGCACAATTTATTTATATACAAGGGGAAAGAAACAAGGTTAATTTGAAAGAAAACAAATCAAAGGAAAAGGAAGAGATGAAAACTAGAAAAAAAAAAGTAAAATAACAAGTTTATTTATATACAGGTAATGACATCCACAATCGTTATGCAGGATAGGATTGTAGAACATGGTGATCCACTAGAGTAAGTTTAGTCACTACTAACCTTTCCCTCCTTGATGCAAGCCTCAAACCAAACATGAAATGTTTTTGAAAACTCTTTGTGCATCCATTAGCTTTTTAATTTATTTCTATACTAATGGGTATAGTGTGGTGTTCACTTGAAATAGTTTCTACTAAAAAATTTCAACACCTCTCTTGACCGAAATGACAAGGTAGATGATACAGGTTTCAATTATTTTCAATTCATCATGGAATTTCCACCAGCCAGGGGAGTTGGTTTTGATACACAAATTGAAAGTTGGTTCATCAAAAAAAATTTGTGATGGGGAAGGGAGAGTGGTAGCTATAATCACAAGAATGTTAGTAGTAGGACTCAAGAAATGAGGAATGGACATAGGATTTAAATATTTAAAAGAAAACATAGGTATCCATACCTATTTTTGGTGATCCTTTGGCCGTGGAGATAAATTATGATTAATATTCAATAATTGGGGTGTATTCATCCAAATTATTAGTACATTTAGATTCCAATTGGAAATACATCAAGCTTTCTTGTTTGCGTTGGTTAATTGGGGTATATCCTACACAATATTTGTCTTGTGTTTTATATTTTTTTGAAAACAATGTGCAAATGTCAATACTAAATTCAAATTCAGTAAAAACTATCAATATTTACATCTAAGTTAGTACAATCATCATTATTTATAGATATAATATATGGTTCATTATCACCAACCTATGGTAACTGAAGGAGATCAAGTTGGGTTTCTAATGTGAGATGAGTTGATTGGGCCTACTGATCAACAATGTTAGTTTCAATAAAGTAGTTCCCTAGTTTATTCCCCACAAAGATATTTTTCTCATTGGGTCCCTCAAGTTGAGTTACCATGTTTTTCATATGAGGTTCATTGTTTACCTATATTTCATTATTTGTTTTCCTTTATAGGGTTAGCAAAGGTGAGACCAATAAGTAGTGAAGTATGCCTATAGTTCATTATACCATTTCCTTCTCAATAGTAAGACATATAACTTAGGATTTTCCATAAATATTCTTTTGATCACCTACTGAAGTCATGGATCAAAGGAAAACCGTATGAAAACATTATTCATTTCACCAATCAACTTCACTTTTGACATATTTAATTGAATGATTTTCATGTTGGCATTCTCAAAGATAACATTGATGTTTTTTCAAACATAGTGTGAAATGACATTGGAGGAAGCTAGAGAATCTACCAAACCCTTCTGTACATTGTGATTAAAAATTTCAAATGTAAGAGGAAAACATAGGGTTTTCAACTTAGAATATGCTCTGATGCTTGTTTTTTTCGCCATCAGAGAAATTTTAAGGCCTAAAATGGGCCTCCTAAGGAATATTAAAAAATAATAGCGAAAATAATAAAATAATATTAAACAACCTCATCAAAATTTTGGAGGGAAAAAAACTACTTTTCCAACTTATCTCCCTGTGATTTTACTCAAATTTCAACTAGGAGCACTCGTTGGACGCATAATTTAATTTTTCATCCAATCAGAAGATGTTTTATCATTTTCCTGGCCATATAATCAGAAAAACGTAGTAGCTACAAACTAGAATGGAGTCCTCAACATGTTTATAGGGTATTCTCTGTTGGCCCTGTTTTGAATGTTCCCTTGCTTGTCCACTATTTCTTGAGGCTATCTCTCAAAAATATATTGAAGTTACTCAACCACTCTTCATCTAGGGACACCTTTATGTGAAGCCTATATTATATTTATGTGTCAGAAACAATGAATGATGCTACAAGTGTCCCATTGTTTTCTCTTATCATAGCCTATTCTAGACTTACATGTTGTATCAACCACTCTGCCATGTCTGCACACAAAAAAACTAGAGGGTGTGCTACCACCTTTGATAACTAAGATATTTTCACTGCCTCATAAACTTATATATCTTGATCATTAGTAGGTAATTTATCTCTGTGAAATTTATGGTAGACTTATGATCATGTGTATGAGAACCATTTTTAAATGTATCATAAGTTATCCTATAACTCTGGTCCAATGGATTTGTTGGCTTCTTTATCGTTAGAGGATTCAACCATTGGGGGCTTGTTGTCCCATCTCTTGGATTCATAAATGGTTCTCCTAATAAAATGAAAAAATAAAAAATGTTGTGTTATAGATATTAGATTGAGAAACGATATGCAAGTGATTAAGGCTTTTGGGTTTCGAGGTAAACTAAGTTTGAGTGAGAAAGAAGATTTAATGTTGAGGAAAAAAAAAACATCCAGGTTCACTATATTTACCACGATGGTTGTTCACTATATCTCCCATGATGGATAAGTACTTTTCTCATGGAAAATATCACCAAGAGACTAGGGAGTCACTAGTGTTTCTGGGTAATAGGGATTTACTCATGTAGCTGACTTAGAAAGTAAAAAATAATTAACATATGGAAAATAACTAAGTTAAAAACATGAAAATTTCTCTGTATAGAGAAACCCTATTTGCTTTAAATAAAACTCTAGGTATCATGAGAGAAATCCATGGTTGAGCATTCCTAGGCCATGTCAATCCATTTCCTAGGTTTTGATGTAATGAATAAGTGTTATTCCAACAAAAAATCAATCACTAGGGAGCTAGGGCATAACCATAGGTTGCCTCAAAGAAAGAATAAGTGAGAAAATATGAAGAATAATATAGATAAGAGGAGATATGGCTCTGGAATCATCTTAAGAGGGGTTTTTGTCCAAGAGAAGTGTTACTCTTTGCCAATACGAGCTACAACAAGTGGTAGGAGTTCATAATGGGCTAGTGAGGGTGCAGGTCTAACACAAAATAAAATAAAACAACCTCCAAGAATCATAACAATCCTTTAAAATGTCGTTAAAAATTATTTTCTTGGTGAAAAATAAACATGAGACAATATTTCATCCAATAAAATTAATTGTTGGGTTAAAAAATTATCGTAAAAGACCATATAAAGTAAAAAAGAAAAAAAGCACTAAGAAACTTACTTGGGTTTGAGCTAGCTATAACTAAATTTGAGCTTGCCCATTAAGATGAAAAACTCCTTTAACCTCAAGTAATTAAATACCAAAGAGGAATGAAAGAGGGGAATGGGAATGATGGATGTGACAGGAGTTCGCCTGTCTATACTGCAACATCTGCCAACGCCTCTCTCTGCTCTCCTCTCTAGGCACCCGGATTGATGCCAGGCATACGGTGCTTGATTATCCAGCTAAAATTATGGGGTTTACCTCTCTATGCCGTTTCTGTTTTACCCGACGGAGTTTTGTTGTTAGGATTTCTATGGTTAAGCGTTTTTTGTGCTTCCTTGGTGTCATTTTAAGAGGGTTTGTCGACGGATACGATGGGTTTCGACAAAGACACGGTGGAGCTTGAACCTTCTCCTAAGGACCTTCTTACCTGCTGGGGGCACGATATCTCAGAGAAAAACTTTAAGCTTTATTTCCCTAATACGGTTGTCTCTCAAGATTTTGCAGCCGAGGCAACTTTGGGGGGTCTTTCGAACAGGGCAGGGTTGCTCGGTGAAACCCTTGTCAGTTCCTGGAGTGGATGTCGAAAGCTTGGGCTTCCAGATCCGGCCAGCATACATTCTCTGTTATCTGAAGCAGGCATCAGAGCAGCATCAACTCCTTTTCGACCCCTCCCTTCGTCGACTCCTCAAGGTATTTCTCTTCCTTTTGTTCCTACTGGGGGTTGAGAGGACATTGTTGGTTGATATGGTTTTCAAGGTCTGCCAGGTCGTCAAGGTATAGGGGTTGGTCTTCCTGTTGGAAACACTCCCCTAGGAGGGCCTTTTCATGAAATGTTGGCGGGGCTACACTTCCCTGGGGTAGATCAATTTTTTCTACCGACTGGGGTTCCTGTGTTGGCTGAGGTTCTCACTCCTATTGTGCAAAGTGAGGGCGGGCCGTTTCTTTCTACGAGGTGTGGGGAAGTTCCCCTTCTCAGTCAATCTAGGGTATCCTTGAAAGAGGCTGTTGATAAACCTCTGAGGTCTTCGGTCTCTGAGAATGAGGGTTTACTTCTTCGAAACGAGGTCGCCTCTGGGCATAATGTTCAACTGAATCTAAGAAAGGAAGGAGAACCTCCCAGAACCCTTGAAGAAGTCAAGCAGGCATTGCCTGAATCAGCGGGAGCAGATGTTCCCCTTAATAATCCCGTTAAAGAAGGGGAGGGTTTCAAGAAAGCTGTGGGAGGGAAGCGTAAAAAACCTAAGTCCATCAAGAAGAAAGAAGACAGGCCTAAATGCTTGCTGGGAGTGGACATAAGTATTGAGAAAGCAATGGAAGCTTCTGAGACCATGTTAGTTGGAAGAGTGAGGGGCCGGAAGTATTCGACAGAATACATCTCTGACTGGGCCCAATCTGCGTGGAAAGAAACCCCGGGCCAGCCTGTGGAAATTTCTTTTCTAGCAAGGGGATGGTTCAACATCACTTTTGACAGGAAGGAACGAATAGACTGGGTGCTAGAAATAAACTGGTTCTTCGGGAAATGACCTATTCTATTCAGAAGATGGACTCCTTTGTTCGACGCACAGAAGGAAAAAATAGCGGAGTCTCCGGTTTGGGTCAAACTCCCAATTCTTCCTCTGCAATTCTGGACAGACTCTATTTTTGTCTCCATTGGAAATACGTTGGGCACCTTCTTGGAAGTAGATAATTCATATATCCAAACCAGGGGCCAGAGTGTGGCTCGCATTCTGGTTAGTCTGAATCCATGGGAAGGACTAGCGGATGCTATGACTCTTCAATACAGGGACTTGGAGTTCCTGCAGACCCTCGACTATGAGCACCTCCCATTTCGTTGCAACAGATGCCACAAGTATGGACATCTGGCGAAGGACTGCCCTCTAGGACACCATCATCGTCACAGGCAGAAAAAAATGTGTAGAAAGGATAAAGTATCACTCCATGATTCGAAAGAGACTACCCAAGAAGCTGCCCCTCGACCCTTTGAGCAGGAGGCACCCCCTTCCTTTGAGGAGACCGCGGGGTAGGATCAGGCGGAGGAAGCAACCCCTCTCTCTTCTCCTCCAGAGGGCCTGGAAACCTCCCTGGTTCCCTGACCAGTTGCAAAACTAGTTGGGGCTTCTTAGGTGGGTATGTCCACCTCATTTCCTCTCTCTTTTCAGTCCTCTTTTTTTTATTCTATGTCGGATTTTGCAGAGCCTGGTCCCTCCAGGTAGATCCTTAATGATCTCTCGGCTTTAAATATTTCGTTTTCGTCTTTGGATAGTGTGATCCTCTCTGTTCCCGACCCTCCTGATCCTTCCCCTCCCCTAGATGTTTGTGATCATTTTCCTCCCAGCCCTAGGGCTTCTTCTTCAGACTCCCTCCCTTACAACCTTAGACCTCGGGCTAATAGGACTGGGAAAGGACTAGCTGTGGGTGGGTTAGCCTTGGACCCTATAGCGCTTGGACCTAGGAAGATAAGAGGAAGAAAGTCCAACCTTTCCAAAGCCTAGTTGAAAGCTGTTATTGATATATCCGATGGAAGGAAAATTTCTCTTACTGGGGTGCTTAGAGCAAAGTGACCACCCCCTGAAGGTGTGCCATGATTTTTTTTTCCTTTAATTGCAGAGGCTTATCTAGCCAGCTGAAAAAGCTAGCCTTTAAATAACTTGTGAGATCTCAGAATCCAGATGTTATATTACTTCAGGAAACATTGGGGAAAGGGGACGAAGTAATCAGCTCTATCTCCAAAATGTTTCCTAATTGGGTCTTTCATGCTCTCGACGCTGTGGGAAGATCGGGGGGTGTGGTTATAGGGTTTAATTCAAAGAAGTTAAGATACATTTCTTCCTGGGGTTCTGTGAATTGTCTGGCCTTGGAGCTATTCTCTAGCGATCTGAATCTCTCTTTTTTTCTTTAAACATATATGGGCCATGTGTGGAAAGGGAGCATTTCTAGACCTCTGTCTTCAAATTCTCTTCACTCTCCCACCCCAACTTAATCATTGGTGGAGATTTTAACTTTTCATTGGGGGAAGCGGAGTCCTGGGGAGCCTCTGCCAGGGCTGACCCTCTCACTGATTTTTTCAGGAATCATCTGGCTCTGTTTTGATTGGTGGAAATTCCCCTCCTTAAACTACGCCCCACTTGGAGGAACAGAAGAGTTGGGCTGGACTGGGTGGGCAAGAAGATAGATCTCTTCTTGTTGTGTGAAGCATGGGTGGAAAATATTATGATTTATCGGCATTGGGTTAGCGATGGGGGTGTCTCAGATCACTTTCCCATCTTTTTGGAAATCAAATGTGATGGTAAAAAGCGAGGAATCCCTTTTAAATTTAATTCCTCCTAGCTCAAGGATGACTCATACAACGAACTGTTTCTTTCTACTTGGAAGAAAGATAGCTTCAGCTCTGAATCCTCTAGGAGCTCCTTCTTTATGAATAACCTTAAGAAAATGAAAGCAACGTCCAAAATATGGGATGCTCAAAAAAAAGCTAAGGAAGAAGAGGAGCTTAAGAAGGTCAGATATGAGCTTGCGATGTTGGAAGATCTTGAAGGAGGTGGATACACCTTTGTTGAATCCAGGGAAAGAATTAAGGAATTGGAGGCTTCCAGAAGAAGTATTTTACAACTTAGGGAAGAGAGCTGGCGCTTGAAAAGCAGAGCGATCTGGCTCCAAGCGGGAGATGAGAACACCAAGTTCTTTCAAAATTTTGCAAAAGGTAGGAAACTTGCAAACACAATCTAGGAAATCCCCAAGGAAAATGGTGAACTGGAAACTTATTTTGAGGACCTGGCATCCCTGGGCATTCGCCACTTCAAAGCACTTTTAAAAGCTCCTGCAGAAATTTCCATAGCCGAAGTTATCAGAATTTCCAAATTATTTCCTAGCTTCATTGACGAAGAAGGAAATGAGGCTATCATGGCCCCTGTTTTGAAAAAGAGGTGGAAGATGTCCTCAAAGGAATGCAGAAGGATAAAATTCCAGGACCGGATGGTTGGACTGTTGAATTTTTCCAGCATTTTTTTGAAGCTCTAGGGGATGAGTTGGTGGCTATCGTGGAAGATTCAAGATGCTCGGGGTCCATCTACTCGCCTTTAAACTCTACCTTCCTAGCCCTGATCCCAAAAGCTGATCATCCTAACTCCTTTGCTGATTTCCGTCCCATCTCCCTGTGCACTTGTGTATATAAAATAATTGCAAAAGTCATCGCCTCCAGATTAAAGCCTTTTCTTTCCAGACATATCTCCCCAGAACAATTCAGGTTCCTCGATGGTAGACAAATTCATGAAGCTGTGGGAGTAGCCCAAGAAACTCTTCATAGTTTTAAAAGAAGTGGCAAAAAAGGGGCTATTATCAAAATTGATTTGTCTAAAGCCTATGATAGAATAAGTTGGATGTATTTGCGCCTCTTGCTCACTCACCTTGGTTTTAGGTTTGATTTTGTTAGATGGGTAATGAGCTATGTGACCTCTTGCTCTATTTAAATTCTGATCAATGGTGCTGCCACCTCCTTTTTCAATCCTGAACATGGCCTAAGGCAAGGTTTCCCTCTCTCTCCCCTTCTGTTCCTATTGGCAGTGGAAGGGATAAGTATAATGATTCATAAAGCTAAAAGACAGGGCCATGTTAAAGGAATTGAAGTGGCGGATAACCTTTGGATTACTCATCTACTTTTCGTGGATGACATTTTTTTGTTTGTAAACAGGAGCCTGGAGGATTGTTGAGCCTTGAAAAATATTCTGAACCTTTTTTTGAAAGCCACAGGTCTCCAAATCAACGAACAAAAATCAACTCTCACCACCTCTGGTCTTTCTGCAGAAGAAGTTGGGAGAGTGGAAAGGCTTCTGCACTTTGAAGTCAAATCCATTCAGGACAATTTCAAGTATCTGGGCTTTCACCTCAAGCCTGACAAATATCGAATCCGTGACTGGAAATGGCTTCTGGCTAAAATTGAGAAAATAATTAATCAATGGAGATTCAGATGGTTGTCAAGGGCAGGAAGGCTGGTATTAATCAAGTCAGTGTTGATGGCAATCCCGGTTTATTGGGCCAGTATCTCTTGGGTTCTGAAAGGTATTTTGGTCTCTAATGACAAACTAAGCAATAAATTCCTTTGGGCGGGGTCAAAATTGGATCATGTCACCCCTTGGGTCACTTGGGATAAAATCACTAGACCCAAGGAGTGGGGAGGTTGGGGTATTAAAAATCTGCTCTCCTTTTCAAAATCCCTTGTAGCCAAACTTGCTTGGCATTTGATCTCGACAAAATCGCTTTGGGTGTTGGTCATCAAAAGGAAGTATATTAGTCAAGGATATGTTCTTGAATGGGTTCGTTCCCCACTCAAGTCTTCAAAAAATTCTTCAGTTGTATGGAAAGCAGTTGTTGCGTTTGTACAAACCATTGAGCAAGGCTTGGCATGGAATGTAGGCGATGGCACACAGGTTTGTCTTGGCTGTGAACCTTGGGTAGGTTACTCTGACAGGTTCTCTCTCTCTCTGGAATTGGTAAACTTCCTAAACGAAAGAGGTTTATACACTTTGAGTCAGGTAGTTGATCACAGATCTTCCTCCTTCTTGAAACAAGGGTGGCTCTCAGGAGTGGAGCTGCAACTTGAAGAAAGGTGGTTGGAGGAATGGCATCTGTATGTCTCAGCCTTACAATTCTCTTATGTCCAGATCACTGAATCAAGGGATGAATTGCGTTGGGTCCATGCACAATCAGGAATCTACTCTCCAAAATTGGGTTATAAACGCCTGATGTCCCAGCAAGGGTGGGAGGCCCCGAACTGGTGGTACAAATCGATCTAGAAATTGAAATTCCCAGCCAAGACCAGGCTTTTTTTCTGGTGTATCCTACAGAAAAATGTGCCTACGTGGGATTTTCTCCAAAAGAGGGGAAAATCGGGGCTGGGGTGGTGCTCCCTTTGCAAGAATAATGAAGAAACATCTCTTCACATCTTTCTCCTGTGCCCTTTCAATGTCAGTCTCTGGGCAGAAGCTTTAAGGCTCATTAATGTTCCATTTAGATGGCATGGAGAGGAATTTCTGCAAGCTTGGTCCCTGTGGTGGCAGGAGGCTCCAGATGATAAAGTAAGATCAATCCCTCTCCTCATTGCGTGGGGAACTTGGATAGCTTGAAACGGGGCTATATTTCATGACCAGTCTTTCCCAATTGCAAGATTAGCCGCAGAAGGAGCTGCCATCTATGACAGCATACCTTCTCCTTCAGGCCCAGGCCCCCCTCACAACATCCAACCTAAAGTAATAAAGGACTCGATTCCATGGGCCTTTTTTGATGGGGCCTCTGATTTGAATGGGCAATGTGGTGCTAGTTTAGTTATTTACCTTTCTTCTGCTATATCCTAATGAGCTTCAGTGGGTCTCAGGCAAGGGACAAACAATTTTGCTGAACTTAAAGCCCTTCATTTTCTCCTTTGCTGGTTGATTTCGAAACATTTGAGGCAGATTCATATTTTTGGTGATTCTAAGAATATTGTGAATTGGTTTAATGGGACTCATCAGTGAAGAAATTACATTTTGTTACCTTTGCTTAAAGAGATTCTTCGGCTCAAAATTTTTTTCACTGAGATCATTGTTTGTCACATTTACAGGGAAAGGAACCAGGAAGAAGACCGCCTATCTAAAGAAGGTTCTCAGCAAGATTTGGGGTCCTGGACAATAACCAAGATGGGAAATGGGGTTGTTCATGTTATGGAACAACCGGTCTTTGATTGACTCTGTTGCTTTTATTTCTTTTTGTACATATTATGCTGCATAAACTCCAAACTATTAATTTTCTATTAAGGGCCCAAAACTGTTTTCCTTATGTAAGGAGGTTCTGGGTCCTCTTTTTGCAATACTTTAAAAAACTTTTCCGGATACCGGGATAGTTTCTACTGCCAGTATCTCTTTTGGGAATTGGAAGCATTGGGCTTCTGCAGGCACCTTCTACCTTTTGTTCTCATCTCTGTTTCGGGCTTATATCCAGGAGATGATGAATAATGGGTGGTGCCTCTATTTTTTGTGATTTTTTTGTATACAGGCTTCTTTGGCAATGCCCCGAGGTATTGCAAAGTAGTTGAGTCCACCATTCCTCTTTGAAAAAAAGGAGAATGGAGCTGCACTGAAATGATCTGCATATGCTATGTGACTATCTATTTTTAATAGAAAGTTCAATTTATTTTTTCTGTGGAAAAAAAAAACTTAGTACCAAAGAAGAGCGTTATGATTGTTTGAGGAACAAAGTGAGATTTCTGTCTTCTTTTAAGTGTTTAATTGGGATTTTTACATGAGTAACTTGAGTATTTTATTAATCAAACATGAGATTTTCCCATTTTAATATTTTTTTTTACTCAAATTATAGTAATTAAAAGATAAAAAGATAAATTTAAAGAAAGAAAAAACTTTAAAAGACTTGGAAAATCTCTAGTTAAAGGGTGAGCCATGTGTTATATCAATGGCATGAAGGCTAGTGGAGTGCTATAGTGCTCCCTTAGTGCTTAGAAAAGTAAATTTCCACACAAGGAAGCTCCAAAATTAAATTAAGAAATAAGATTTGTTTGTGTAGTGTTGCGTTGAGGGTCTCTGGAGCACTATAACATTGTCTACTCATGCTAAATATTTCGAGAGAGAGAGAAAATACGAATAAATTTTCTCTTATCTTGAAAATATAGGTTCCTCCCAATGAGATTTATACTTTTTTCCTCTTGTTGAAGTAAATTATCTTAGGCGTATCATTTCAGCTTATGCTAAGCTGTAATATCCCAAAATAAGGGATTTTTACAACAATAAGAATATATTAAGATATTATAGAGTTGGAGATGCAAAAATATAGCTTATATGATGTGTTAATAACACATATTCTTCAATCAAGCAACATAAGCAACTTCTTCTTCATTTTAGGACCCAAAAAGTGGGGAAAAGCAACAATTTAAACCCTAAAAAGGTTAATTTTAGAGATCTGCGTAAAAAAAGAGGAAAATTATGGTTGGGTCCCTTATAATATGTTATAAGGGACTCACATATCAAATTTCATTAAAAAAAAGAACTCTAGCTATGTTAAACAAATATCCCCATCTCGGTATGGCTCAAAAAGGCCCAAACCCCATGACTTAGCTAATGCAGAATTTTTTGAAGCCTTCACAGCGTCTTTTTCAGAGGGTTTATGGTACAATATGATGTAAAATACATACATACATTGTATTACATAATATCATGGAGTTTATTGCTCAGATCATGAGAAAAATGGAAGAATAGATGAAGAAAACCTCAAGAATGAGGTGCTGCAACACTTTATTTCTCTGCAAAAAGAATGTACAGCATAATTTTTAAGGGCTGTAGCAGCTTCAAATTACATATCAGACCTAATACATATATGTGCACAAAATATCAGATGTATAACAAATCGGTACACAAGACTGTCTTTACTTTACATTCCCCTTGGGGATTTCAGCAATACATGAAAGAATAGGAGTAGATCTGAGTTTTACTGCAACAGATCTGAAGAATGATTTATAAAATCTGAAGTAAGCACAAAAATAAATAATTCAGATCTGAAGTAGACATGGATTAGATAGATAATCCATGGATCACCATGGTGAAGGAAAGATCCATCAACCAGAGATCTCTTCTCCAAATGAATACCAAAATACCTAGCAACCTTGCAGTTGGAAATAACACAGTCCAAGAGGGTAAACTGCTCTGTAATCTTGAAGCATAGATTTTCCTGATGCCAAGATCACAATCTAAAGCACACACTGCTAATACACTCTTCCAGGAGGTTAAAAGACACACTCACTAAGAAGAGGCACTAGTACAATCTAGATCTGAGTAGATCTAGTGTTTCCACTTGTTGCAGCTCAATGAAACAAGTAAATCACACAGGATTTATGTTGTCTAAGGGAGATTTAGCTTGGCCATATGCCTGATAGTGGAAGATAAATACAATGCCCTCCAAGAGCTACTCAATGGAAGGAGAGAGAATTCCTAAACAGGAAATCCTCACAATTCTCTACTAAACAGCCAAGAGAATGAGATATGTCTAAGCAGACAATATACTCTGAAAATATAATATCATGAACAACCTTCTCTTGAGCCTTCCCCTTCCTTTTATAATATGAGAGCTTTGGCAAGCCCTAAACCACCTTGATGAATTATCCCTTTCACATGAGGGCCTCCTTCTAGAACTGCGTTGTCCCTCCATGAGGTACATTGTATCTAGACAGTGTTGTGATTTGGTCCTATTGACCCAGTCAATCTCCTCAACCCTTGTTCACATGCAAGTGTATTTTATTGGAACAACCCTGATTTTCCTCTGTTCACATTGGGCATTGATTTATTTGGATGTTTTTAGGAGTTTTTATGTTCTCCTTTACATTTTATTCATCAATTAAGAAAATTAACACAAAATGAAATATTCCTATAGCTTGGGCTAATTAGGAATATTACAGTCCTCCCCTCCAAAAATGTTGCTTGTCCTCAAGCAACTGCAAGGTTAGAACTGAAATGGATGGGGAGAGCATCTTCTCCCAAGCAATCATCCAAACCAAATGAGTCACCTCCCAACATGGTAACTCCAAAAAATTCTCTTCCACCTTAGGTTCCTGCAAAAAAGGTGGGCTGAAAAACTGAACATAGTAGACAAAATTTCCTACCCCACGTCGTCCTCCTCTCCACTTAAGATAAGTGTAGAGTTCTTGTTGATCTTGGGTTGCAATGATATTTCCCTCAAGTGACAACATGAAGATTAGATCTGTAAAGATCCTTCCTCCAACACTATAAAACCAATTGACCCAAAAAATCCTACATGTGATGGATAGGAGAGCATCATCATATGGCATCCCATCACACATTTGGCCCACCTCCAAGAGAAACAAATATTTGGCTATGGTGGCCACAAATCCTCCCATGTTCCCCTTAGAACATGTACTTCAGAAAATGTGGGAATCTCCTTCCCAAAAGGACACATTCAAACCATGTGCCTCACTCAACATCATGTCTCCCGTCAAGATAAAAAAAACACCAGCAAGTGGGATCATGATTGGCATCACAATAGGGGAGTTACTGATGGTTTCATAAAGTGCTGGAAGGTATCAACAGTCTCCCAAGTGGTAACAACGCAGTCTTTCAAACTGCTGCTATAGAAAAATACATGGTAGGTTGTTTCTTAATACATGGTTAATCATCTGAATCAACTAAACATACATGTAATTACAAAACATCTACCGAAGGCCACATAAGAGATGGCTGCCTCCATCATATGGTTTGGCCCAACATTGGTCATGGAGAAAAATCAAGAGCTTGCTTACTTTTGGAGCAATGCACTACCAAGCGATGGTAAGAGCATGGAAATATTGTGTTTCACAAAAAAGGCTCTCACCATATGTTGGAAGTAAGAAGACACATGGGTCCATGAATGGATCCTCCATAGTATTTTGGCACACTCCCTTGAAGAGAAACAGACCAAGTGCTGCCTGCAAATCCTCTCCCTCATGCTTGGAAACCCAAGACAAGAAGAGTACACCATAGTAATAGATGTCCCCATCTACTACCTCATCTTCCTTACCTCCTCTTTGCCCATCAAGTGCATCAAGTGTGAAGTGATCCTGGGGATACTCCATCAATAAACCCTAGCTCCAAAGTGGCAATGTTGTTGGCCTATGAAAATAGGCTCCCTCCAACTCATGGCTCCAATATTTGACATGCAAAATGTCAAAGGAATCTCCCATAATGCTGATATATGTAAGAAGTCTCTCCCATGGGGAAAGTACCTCTTGAACATCTAAGGCCAAGGATTAGCCCCTTTTCATTGTAATAGTGCCATCTTCTACTCCTGCGACATCATGAAAACTATGAGAGAAAACCTTCCCTTGCTCTCCCAAGAACATCCCAAGCAAAAAAATATTTTTCTGCATCCTCATACTTCCATCATCCAAATAATGTAGTGAAAACATGGTGATTGAAATGAATAATGTTATGTCAACACAATGTTTCCATACTCCTTGCTGCCCCATGATGCAAGTATCCTGCCACATACCCTTGGAAAGAAGATGATGACCAGATTCTTTCAAGAGTAACCAACGCAGCCATGCCTCCTGCTACCCAGTATCATAGATATGCAAGTAGCTCACTAGCTTCTTGCTCTCCATCCACATCCACTCAACCCACTGTGGATGTCTCCTTCTATCCTCCATCTTGGTACTCCTCCCATGAAGGCTACCATCATCCCAAATCAGATTTCTACTCTTGCATTTCATGGGATGTTGAAATGAAATCTTCTCAAGGATCAATTTGACCCCATAAGGATCCAAATAGGTGGTAGGCAAAAACCTCCCATTATGATGTGGATGGCTCAAGAAGTGTCCAACACACACATGAGAGATGTTATCCATCCGAAGATGTCCTCCATCATCTATCTATTCCTCCTTGAATCCATGAATATCCAAGTGTGAGAAGGAAAGAGCCTCCTCAAACTATTGAAGAACTTTGCACTCCATGAAATTTTGAAGTGAACCTTTGATGGGATATCTTGATGATACCTCATCCTCATGCATGGTCTTCCAAAACCAGTGAGGCCTTAGAACTGCTGCAGGTAGAAGTTTCTCTTTGAGCTGGGGAGTGCTCATTGAGAAAGTGTCATCTAGAAAGGAGAAAGGGTTTCTCACTTCAAGATGTCTACTATCTACTATTTCTTCCTCCTTTGCTTCATGAATGAAGTTGTCATGTGAATGCTCCCATAAGGCATGGGTCCTCTTTTCTTCATCACTACCTTTGCACGGCGCAATCCAACTCTGTTACTCTAGATCAACAGCATGCAAAGATGTAGATCCCTCTTCCTCTAGCTGAATGAACTGAGGTAAAGCTAGAGTCTACTTTAAGGCTCTATATTTAGCTTTGTATTCACTTATAATCTCAGATTCCAAGTGTCCTCCATGCCTCTTGTCTTCTCCTCTCTGAGAATAGTAAGTGCATGGCTCTTCCTCTTCTTGAAACCCTCTAGGAGTTTCACTGCAACTCTTCATCTGCTTAACCTCCTTGGGGAGGTCCTTCTTGGATCTGAAAATTGATGAGATCAATCTCATCCTCTTCATCATTCTAATCTTTCTCCCTCTGATGCTGGAACTCACAGGATGAGCCAAGACTATGCTCTGATACCACTGTAATATCCCAGAATAAAGGATTTCTACAACAATAAGAATATATTAAGATATTATAGAGTTGGAGATGCAAAAATATAGCTTATATGATGTGTTAGTAACACATATTCTTCAATCAAGCAACTTCTTCTTCATTTTAGGACCCAAAAAGTGGGGAAAAGAAGTAATTTGAGCCCTAAAAAGGTTAATTTCATAGATCTGCGTAAAAACAGAGGAAAATTATGGTTAGATCCCTTATAATATGTTATAAGGGACTCACATATCAAATTTCATCAAAAACAAAGCACTATAGGTATGTTAAACATATATCCCCATCTCGGTATGGCTCAAAAAGGCCCAAACCCCATGACTTAGCTAATGTAGAATTTGTTGAAGCCTTCACAACGTCTTTTTCAGAAGGTTTCTGGTAAAATATGATGGAAAATACATACATACATTGTATTACATCATATCATGGAGTTTATTGCTCAGATCATGAGAAAAATGGAAGAATAGATGAAGAAACCTTCAAGAATGAGGTGCTGCAACACTTTATTTCTCTGCAACAAGAATGTACAGCGTAATTTTCAGGGGCTGTAGCAACTTCAAATTACATATCAGATCTAAGACATATATGTGCACAAAATATCAGATCTATAACATATCGGTACACAAAACTGTCTTTACTTTACATTCCCCTTCGAGAATTCAGCAATACATGAAAGAATAAGAGTAGATCTGAGTTTTACTGCAGCAAATCTGCAGAATGATTTAGAAAATATGAATTAAGCACAATATTAAATAAGTCAGATCTGAAGTAGACATGGATTAGATAGCTAATCCTTGGATCACCATGGTAAAGGAAAGATCCATCAACCAGAGATCTCTTCTCCAAATGAATACCAAAATACCCGGCAACCTTGCAGCTGGAAATAACGCAGTCCAAGAGGGTAAACTGCTCTGTAAGCTTGAAGCATAGATTGGCCTGATGCCAAGATCACAATTTGAAGCCCACAATGCTAATACACTCTTCCACGAGGTTAAAAGATACACTCACTGAGAAGAGGCACTAGTACAATCTAGATCTGAGCAGATCTAGTGTTTCCACTTGTTGCAGCTCACTGAAACAAGTAAATCACACAGGATTTACGTTGTCTAAGGGAGATGGAGCTTGGCCATATGCCTGATAGTGGAAGAGAAATACAATGCCCTCCAAGAGCTACTCAATGGAAGGAGAGAGAATTCCTAAACAGGAAATCCTCACAATTCTCTGCTAAATAGCCAAGAGAATGAGATATGTCTAAACAGAAAATATACTCTGAAAATATAATATCATGAACAACCTTCTCTTGAGCCTTCCCCTTCCTTTTATAAGATGAGAGCTTTGGAAAACCCTAAACCACCTTGATGAATTATCCCCTTTCACATGAGGGCCTCCTTCTAGAACTGCGCTGTCCCTCCATGAGGTACATTGTATCTAGACAATGTTGTGATTTGGTCTTGTTGACCCAGTCAATCTCCTCAACCCTTGTTCACATGCAAGTTTATTTTATTGAAACAACCCTGATTTGCCTCTGTTCACATTGGGCATTGATTTAATTGGATGTTTTCAGGAGTTTTTATGTTATCCTTTACATTTTATTCATCAATTAAGAAAATTAACACAAAATGAAATATTCCTATTAGCTTGGGCTAATTAGGAATATTACATAAGCACATCGAAAAACTTCCTTTAGCTCCTCTTCTCACTAGGAATAAAGTAGTAAGAATATCAACTACCAAACATGGTATCCTAGTTTATCCTGCTAGGATTTAATTGAACACACCCTTGAAGGTATTTTTGGTATTTTCAACCAGAAACCTTTTAGTTCTCCAAATTAGATAGAATCATAAAAAGAATCCAAAAAGAGCTCAAAAGATTTGAATCCTTAGAATTATTTCATGTTTTAAGGGTGAAGAATAAAAAAATAGACCAATTGGAAAATTCAATCTCTTTCCTAAGATAGAAAAGAGGGTTGTCACTATTCATAGTCATCATAACTCCTTGTATGATAACCATGCATCAAATCTCATCCATGGACATTATAACTACTTGTATGATAGGAACACATGAAATTAATTCACATGATTAACCATCATAAGATTACATAAATGAATTGTTTTTACCTTAATATTCATACAACGAAGATTAGATTTTGAAACACGTGAAATAATTAAAAAAATATAGTTGGGATAGAAGGAGATTCAATCCTAGGGTTTGGTTGTTTTAGTATAGTTTTCTTAGCAAACTTGTTGGGTCTGTCTTTAGCGCTGAGTTTTTTTCTCACATTATCATCTTGTTACCTAGTATTTTGGTTACTCACACTCTTTCCTTTTGGGTTATCTGACATTTTCCTCAATTTGGAGGTGTCTTATGGTTTTGCTTTGGGTCTAGAGTTATATATTCTTTTTTGGCTTAGGCTTGTAAATGCACTTTTGGGTTTAGTTTTCTTAGGCCCTTTTCAAGTTTTGGAGGATATGTCAATTTGTGTTCCCTTGTTTTTGGAATTTTTAGTAATACCTTTTTCTTGTGTTGTTCAAACCTATTATAGAGATAATACTATGGGAGATATTTCTTACTGTTCAGACTTGATGGGTGATTTTGGGAATTTTCCTTATCAAGGGAGCAACATATGCAGGGACATTTTGGAAATTTAAAGGATTATAAGGAGACATGGTAATCTAACCTCTAATAAAAAAACCTCCATGTTTTCTGCTACTTTTAAACTACATATGTATGATGGATCTCATAGAAAGGATTATTCTTTAATAATTGAATTGATTTTACAATAATGCAATAAAATTTAGGTATTGGAGACAAATTTTCAAAGGTTAAAACTATTGGTTTCCTTTTAGACAAGGAGTTCTTAATTTGCTACATCAAATATTGAACTATTAGTGGATTTTCTTTGGGGAAATTCAAAGAATAAGACACAATGCATCAAATATTTGAAGACGTGGAGTTGGAGACTCAAGATTCTCAACCTACTTATGTTAGAAATGTTGATGGGTACAATAATCAAATGTTTCATTAAGTGATAATATATTGATGTTTTGCAAAGTAGGGTTGTTTCTAGGATTTTTCTTTCCAGTCTATTTTTCCCCATATAACCAAGCACCCCACCCTCCAACCCATAGGCAAGGGTAAGATATTCTTCCAGGATCAATATCATACAACAGCAAGACTCGAAGTCATTACAACAATATACTCGATATAAGCTCAACAAGTTACTTGAAAGAATTTAGCAAAAGTGATGAGGATAACAATAATTCCTCCCAACAACCCTAGATAAACTCAATTAAGAGTTTTTTTTCTAATCTATACTAGCAAAATCTTTAGAATATCTTATGTAAAGGATCTTTTTCAATTTTGTAAAAGTATAATATATAACTAAGTTTTTGAACTATCCTAAATAACATATTTTTGTATTGCAATATTAACAAATAAAATTACAACTTTTTTTAATATAAAATATTTTCTCATTCTTATTAAAAATAAAAAACATATATTCTAAATTCAATATAAAACTTCTTACAAGATTTTACTAATTATGTTGGTAGGCATGTTTATTTTGGACTAAGGCTTCCACAATCTTACTTTCCTTTTCAATAACTAATATGTGGATGGTAGGGATTTAACGTGGAATATTCATAGAATACTATTTTCAGTAATAGTAAGGATAGAGGGTTGTGATTTATATAGTATGTGTGAAATGAGTTATGGTTTTTAGGCATGTGGATTTTATAAGTCATGGTATTGTAATAAAACCTATTTACAAATTAAGAATCTCTATGAAAAAATTAAGTGAATCTCCATGATTAAAAACCTTGTTTTATATATATATAGATAGATATATATAAACTCTTTTCAAAAATAATAATGATAATAATAATAGTTTCAAATAAACTTATAATTTAAATAGTTTTTATGTTTTTTAATATTTTATTAATGTATTTTAAAATAAGTGTTTTGATTCCTTTTATAAAATCTATATTTAGCAATATTCATTGATTTATATATGCTACTAAATTATTCACTGATACCTTATTCTTGAGTGGGCCTAATGGTTAAGAGTGTGTGTTTCCTCCTAAGGGGTCACGAGTTCAAAACTAGAGGAGGGTAGAGTATGTATACCTTTGTAGACTTAGTAGTCAAATCGTTGAGCGGAGGTGGGTCCCTTGTCCCACAAACAAGGGGATCTCATACACATTTTTAAATGCAATATTATTATTATTATTATCTAATTTTAAGGTCACTATCAAGCAGACACCAAATTGGTGTATGAGACCTCCTTGTTTGTGAGACAAGGGACCCACCTCCGTGCAAGGATTTCACTGCTAAGTCTATGAAGGCATACATACTCTACCTCCTCTAGTTTTGAAACTGTAACCTTTTAGAAAAAAACACATGCTCTTAAACATTAAACCACTTAAACTATATTTATTGCAGATTACACAAATAAATTATTGAAAAACTTTATGTCACTATGAAGCTCCTTTAAAATGTCCCATCCACTCCCATTAAGAAAAAAGCGTAAAAATCATGCCACATAAAGCTCCTTTAAAATGTCCCATCCGCTCCCACTAAGAAAAAAACGTAAAAATCATGCCTCCCCTAAGTTGTGAGTATCGTAACGACAAACATCCAAATTATGAGTACACTTTGTACATATATTAATATTAATATTGGGTGTCAATGTTATAAGCGATTCCGTTTTCTCGAAAAAAAAAATTAAATTTATGTTTTTACCTAAATTGGAGTTTATGAAATATATATATATAATATGAAAATGACAAACATGATAATGACAATTCACCAAAATCTATGTCAAACTAAAAACAAACGATAAAGAATGAATTAATTTACTTTTATGAAAAAAATATTCAATAAAGACTTTTCTAAATTTCCTTATTTTAATTTAGAATATTTTAACTTATAATAAAATTAACTTTTAATGTTTGTATTTATTTCTTTTTGTTAAAAAACAATATTATTATTTAGATCAATAACTAGGAAATACAAATGTCAAAAAAATTAAAGCATAAAGTGCACCTTTTATTTTGAGAAATATTGTGATAAATCACCATCACTCTTGTCCCTCGTTTATGGTGTAATGTTTTAAAATTCTAGAAAATCTAGATTGTTGAGGTGGCCACACACGTGGTGGCAACGAAGTTCATAAGCTTGCAAATATTTTTCAAGTTCTATAAGCAAAAAAAAAAAATTTTAAAGGTAGTTGGAAGCCTAGAAACTAATATATTTAAATTGGTGATATGGATTGACTAATTACTAATTAGTTATTTTGTGATTTTATTGAATTTATTTTATTTTATTTTATTGCAGAGGCTTTCTCAAAGATGATGTAATGTATTGTGTTATTAAACATTTTTACTTGATTAAATTAAATAAAATTAAAATTATATTAAAAATAATAATAATTTTAATTATTAATAAAATATAGGTTAAATTATATAAAAATAAAAAATAATAATTATTATATTTATAAATAATAATTATTTATAATTAATAGTTAAATCAATTTATATTCATTTTAATTTTAGATCTATCAAATACTTAGAGGGATCAAATTTTTTGAGGTGCAAACTTTTTTTAGAGTCAAAAAAGATTTGATCCCTCGCGATGTTTGGTAGATCCAAAGTTAACATGGAACTAGTTTGGTGCTAATCTAATTCATTTTCATGGAACACCCTTTGAATTTTTATGTTTATAAAGTATGCATAACATCTCATAAATATTTAAACAAGGTGTGAAAACTAACTAGTCCAGATTCATTTTAACTCCAGATTTATCAATTGTCGAGAGAGATAAAATCCTTCAAGGTGCAAACTTTTTATTTAGTGCAAAACTTGAGAAAAAGTTTGCAACTCGAGAGAGTTGATCTCCCTCAGTGCTGGATAGATCCAAAGTTAAGATGGATCTAGGCTAGTTTAAACTATATAGAAAGATTTGTAGCTCGAGAAATTTGATCCCTATCAATTCTTGATAGATCCAGAATTAACATGGATCTAGATTGGTTATATATATATATGACCAAGTCAAAATATTTACATATTTCTTTCATACTGAATTAAAGAGCACCTTTAAACACAACAATATCAAGATAGACTCCCATATCTTCATTTTAATTAAATTAAAAATAAATTTTAAATATTATATTTTTAATACATAAGTTGGAAGTAGTGAAACATATTTCAAAGTATATTAAGAAATATGTAAGTGTTATTCATGGATACAAAAGAGGATATTTTTAGAGAAAAAAAACAACGGAAATTGTCCAACTATGACCCACTCATATAAAAGAGTAATCACCTTTAGAGACATGCACGAAAGAGTATGTTTTTAGAGACACGCAAAAAGGAAAATTTTCCAACTATGACCTACTCATACAAAAGAGTAATCAGCTTTAGAGACATGCACAAAGGCTCAAGGAAACTAGGCACATATAACACATTAGATGGCTCCTTAGCATCTTGGTACTCAAACTTATATGGCAATACATAGTCATGATTCTATGGTTTTTTCGATTACGTAGATTTTTTTTCTACCAAACTTTACTTTATGATAGCACTTTGTCAAAATTGAGCGAGAACATCAAGTGTAAATGAAACATTATTTATGTAAACATGCTAAAATTTGATGGTTTAAAAAAAATTTAAACCAGTAAAAGGAATTTTTTTTTTTTTAAATATGCATTTCTCAAATAACATTCTCATAAATAACAATTTTAGAAATACAATATTCTCACAAATAACAATTTTAGAAATACAATATTAATAAAAATTCATTTAGTGAAAAGATTGAGGAAACATTATAAAAAAATAGACCCCATTTCATCGATGATTGTTCAATTTTTTTAAGATGAAGGAATCATCAAAGCCTTGTGAGGATACCCTTATTAATTTTTACCTCGCTAAAAAATGTTCATCTCGCACCCTTTGACTCTCACTCCACTTACAACCCTTTGTTAAATATATTTAGCAGGGGTGGAACCATCAATGCCTTATCTAAATATTCCTTCAAACTCTACCTTGCCAAAAAAACTATCCGTAGACCATCTTATATGTTGGAATCCATTCATTACTTTTTCTGTGGAGAAGGATTCATGATGAAGGGACCCATGATAATATATTTTCCCTTAACTCTTGCCATTATATCCCTTTTCATATCCTCAACTTCCATGTCCATCATGTTAGAATAGTGTTTTCATCGATTTCAAACTGCATGGTCATATATGTTTAAGGTGTTTTTAGGTTCAAAATGGAGCCTATCTTTGGAGCATTTTTTGCTATATAAGATTAGCTCATATGCTCCTACAAAGTGGTTCGATCAATATCCCTCAAAAATACCTTTCCAATGGTATATGGTGTTAGGGTCCTATAATTTATAGTATCACAAGGTGATTGGATATTTTATCTCAGTCATATGAAATTGTAAATAATATTGTATTTTGCAAATGATTTCCAATATATATATATATATATATATATATATAAAGAAAAAAAGAAAAAAGAGTGAAAAGAGGGTATTTGAATAAAAAAATAGAATAAAGAAAAGAAAAACAGAGAGAGAATAAAAATGAAGATGAAAACCTCATGAAAACACAAAACAAAAATAGAAATGAAAGTGTTGCAAGTCTAAATGCCACTACTTGATAGATAGTTTGATTTTCTAGAATAAATTGAATGTTGTGTGCAGCTTGTTCAAAATGCCAAAACCCCGAGTCATTGTTTAGATCATAGAGTTTAATCATGATAAAAAAAGTTTCAATTTTTGTAAATTAGATTAGAGAATAAAGTAGCCAAACTATCTAATCTTGGCTAATATCAGTTAGGTAGATGAATAAGTTTATTCAATTGTTTAATTTGGATCAATACAAAAAACGATAGATAACATTAGAGTAGGTGTTTTTCCCTTCAAAGGAAAGAAAATAAGTGTCTAAACATTCAAATGCACCCTTTGATTGGCCAAAAAATAGCTTTGGTTAGGAAAAAATTGAGTTCAAAAGGGGTCAAAAGGATAAAAAGGGGTTAATCCTACGTCAAATGATTTTATCCTAATTATAGGCTTATCATGGCGTTCTTATCCAAAGTTTATGAAACATTATTAGATATGCACTATTAAGCCTAATGTTTGAGTTCATAATGTTTTATCTTGAGTCAGGGGCATAATGTATTTTATCCTAAGTTCTTTGCCATGTATATGTTGTTTTAAAGCGACAAAAAACATTTGTCGCATGTGGTTAATTCCTTCTCTCCACTTAGCCTCTCGATTATCAATTTTCCAAATCAACGGTCGACAACCCTTTTCGGCCTCCCCTTACCATCCTACCTTTACTGGCGTGGGGAAGGGGGGGGGGGGGTGTGGAGGGGGGGTCCGAAAAGATGTTTTCCTCCCTGCCAGACCCACCATACGTGTCATCACCACGAAATTTCTCACCCCCCCCTCTCACAAACCACTTACAAATTCTCACCCCACTGAACGACCAACCCGCCGCCCTTTCCCCAGCCTTTCCACACCCCTCCACTCACATCCACCCGCCCTGCATCAGCAGCACTGATAACATTTCATGGGATAATCGTTTGAATGTGACAACGGCCCTTCGCCTTCAATAGAAATGTGCCATTACCATAAAAACCCCCTCTGCACATCATTTCCAATCCTTTTTCTCATAGATTTCTCACTTTGCCTTACTTTTCAAAATTATTTTGTCACAGTGAACCTTCAAAGTCGATAAACGAACCAGTCAAGTACATGGAAATCCAATTTTTTCCACCAATACTCGACTGACAGACAGAATTCTTGGTAGTTCACCATTACATTCCTTTTCCTACATTTTGATTAACAGGATGCCTCCCAAGAAGAAAAATAATGATGATCTGATCAACCCAATGTTCCCTCCCCCTATTGATCTTGATCATATCCCACTTGGAGATAGAGATTAAAAAATTACTGAGACAAAGTGTGAGTTCGACATTTTCGAACTGTACTGCTGGATCAAGGACAAATACATTGATCAAATCGATGAAATTGGACTCTAGGAGTCCAATTTATACCTCTATATCTTCCCTCAGACCCATCATTTCCTAAATTCATTAGGAAATATCAAGATTGTTATCTACCCAATCAGAGAGCTATTGTAGCCCAAAATGGGGAAGTTTTACTCACCATCACTTCCAAAACAATTGATCAGATGATGCAAGTCCCTCCTATTGAAGCCAATACACCTTTTTTATAGAAACCTTAAAAAAAATGTATCAGAAGTTATTTTTCTCCAAGAGGACACATATTTTTGATATTTTCAGCCTAAGAATGCCCAATTTCCCAAGAAGAATCCACCTTATGCTTCTTCCATGTTCCTTAATCAGGACAAACAAATCATTTTTGTGCTTTCATGCCTTCAAGGTTACTATTCTGATGAGTGGATAGATGAGCCGCTCCTTGGTTTTTTGTCATTTTTCTGTACAAATCAAAAGCGCTCAGTTGTTTTTTATTTTAGTCAATTTTTGGCTGACAGCATACATGAACAACTCCTAAATTTACCAACTGAAGGAGTATTCAAGTATGCTTCCATTCTTGCATATATGTTCATTTAATACCAAGCAGATGGGTTGCCATGTTCACTGCAGAAATTAGATGAAGAAGGGAACCCACAGTCAGTGATTTTCTAGACCTCTTTGGTGAGAAAATATTCAAATGAGTACACCTTCAAAGAATACATAGAAAATTTTATTCATCCAGTCATGAACCTATTGACCAGCAATGCATAGCCAAGAATCAGTGAAGAGATTAAGAATATTTTGCACCTAACTGAGCAAGCCAAAACAATAGATTGATACCTCTATCAGAACTACACAAAAATAAGAGTGTATGGGTGTGAGATGCCACCATACAAACTACCTAAGTACCTCCCAATGATAGTATTTTCTCTTGAGTACATAAGATGGATGATTAATGATGATGAGATACATGTTGTTTCAGCTAGAAATAAGTCTCAGCTTAGAATAAAGACACTGGGTGGTCCCTTTATTTGTAATAGCAGGGCATCTAGTGAAGAAACATATAAGCTCCTGAAACAAATGAATCTCACTTTGAGCTTAACATGGTCTTATGACCCATTTGGCATAGTCTCCAAGCTGAGGATGGAAAAAAACCACTCCTTATGTGCACACACAAAGACCAAAGTTTGAAAGGTATATGAATAAGTTGGAATCATCAAAGAACACCTTACAAGAAGCAGAGGAGAAGCTCTTGTCCACATCTACTCTACAGACTCCTAATCCTCAAGATAATACAAAGAAGAGATAAATAGAGGAAGGATCCCCTTCAGTTGCAGGAAGCTCAACAAAGGAATTCAAGAAAATCTACAGAAAGAGAACTAAAAGGATTCCTAAGGAATATTTGGAAGAAGAAGTAGAACAACAAGATACCATAGTCATTAAAGAGTCACTCTCTTCTACACAATCAAGTAGAAAATTCATAGGATTCCCAGCAGCATCATCGGTGTCACAAGATCATCAAGACCCAACCTAAGAATCTGGGATAATTCATGGAGATAAAGAGAAAAGTATTTTTGACAAATACAAAGAGATAAATCTCAAAAATGAGATCCTTAAAGGCATCACCTACACTCAATTCTGGAAACAAACTGCTAGTGCTCAAAGCATGCTTCTATCAACCTTTGATACAGAGAAGGGAAGGATGAAAATGGAATTCTTAGAAGATCATATTCCACATCCAAAGTCAGTTGTTGATTACAAGAAGACCTCCTTTGAATTTGATGCAAAGGACATTCATCCCATCGATCAGATGGAGACACATAAGCAAACGGGAGAAACGATATTTTATACTTTGACTAACAGTTCAATGAATGTTTCAAAGTTGCAGGTATCCCTTACTAATGTTCAATCTTAGTTGAAGATTGAAAATATTTCATCTGTGGTAAAGGACACCAGAATTAAATTACTAGAAGATCTTGTCAGAGATATGGGGTATGATCCAAAGAATGGTAAATCAACTGAAGAGTTGATAAAGAGGGAAAATTTTGATATTGTAGCAGTTAGAAAGCAGCTAAAGATGCCAGCAACCAAGGACCCATAAAAAAATAAATAGGAGAGTAAGAGAACCATAAGGAATACATGCTCAAGTTGACCATGGAACAAAATGCACAAATTAGAAATATGGAGACAAAGATGGATAAATTGATCAAGGAGAAGGAACAAAATGCACAGTTGGTCATGGTTCCTTTGGATGTAGTGCCCATCACATCTATACCAACTACAGGTACTTCTACATCAACAACACCTCCAACACAACCCATTGATGCTACTAGCAAGTTAAAAAAAGCAATGAAAGATATGTCAATACAAAATGAAGAAATCAAGAAGTTGAGGGCATAGGTAAAGGCCTTACAGGATCATAAGAACAAAAGTGAAGCTTCACACATGGCTGAGGCACAAAGGTCATGAAGATTAATGGAAATAATACATCAAATGGGAAAGAGACAGGCATGGGCCAAACCTTGGGGCAAGAAAAATAGAAAATATGGTCAAATATCATTAAGTCAATGAATGAAATTTGGCCTTCAGTGCAAATAATTTTTGAAAAAAATGAATTAATTCAGAAATCCAATGAAGTAATTTTACAGATCAAAGAAAAATTTGGTGATAAGCCCATTGAAGCTTATGATATTATCAAATTTCTGAATTTTAAGAACAAATATGAGCTGGAGGAAATGGGAGTTGAGTATAGAACAAAAACAATACTTGAAGTCAAGAAGGTTTTGACCAAAAAGAACCTCATCCTTCAGCTGGAATAAAAATGTCAGGGGATGGAAATTGGTGTTAACGGGTTTTTCAACAGGTTTGAAGTGCTAGACAACAAGGGTCTGCTAAGTTTATTTGTGATAAATGACAAGTTGATCACCCTAGAGGACTACAACAAGAAATTGAGAGATGTGGCTAAGGACAGATCGAAGTTTGCATGTATAAAGGGAAGCATAACAGGAAAAGCCTTTCTTGAGGCACTGGAGAATGATATAACCATACATTATGAGGTAAATCACATTTTTTTTATCAAGCCTATTTTTTCCAGGTGCACTGAAGTAAATGAGATCTATAGGAGGGTGACTAACTTGTCAATTCAGAATGAAGAAAGATGGGAGAAGTTGTGTGAGTTACTAGATTAAGTGAGTAACTCCATCTTCGATAAGAGAAAATACAACGAAACAAGGACCAAAGTGATAGATCAATAACAACTTCCTTCAAAACAGGGCCACCTCTCGAACATTTCCAACTTTCCCTATTAGTTTGTAATAGGAGATATAATTTGTTTTAGATTTTCCTAAAATATATCCTGGTCAGTTATGACAGGTTTGTTTTGTAAATATTTGTATAAATACTTCAGTTTTCGAAGTATTGAGGGTTGATTTTTGCATTCCAGAAGCTATTGTACTTTTCCATTTGATGGGATGATCAGTAATAAAAGGACTATTTCACAGGATTTATGTGTTGGATTATTTGGTGAAGTGCTTCTCACTATCTATGTGTTTGTTTCTTTGTTTCCATACCTATGTGTTCTTAAATATGAATTACTTTATAGAAAGTTGATGAAAAGAATATGTTGAAACATACACTCTAATTCTGGATGTGGGTAATTTAAATGTTTTCCTCTTATATCAAGTTAAAGAATTCTTAACTTATCTTTAGCTTCAATTGAATCTATTTCTTTCCTTCTATTACATTTCATTTAAATCTAAAAGATCCAGTTAGTTCACCTACCTTGCCCTATGAAACTCTGAAAATATTAGACAAATTCATGTTAGTTTGGAGACTCCATATCCCAATGGAATTTTAGGCATTAAATCAACCCAACCAATTAAAACAAATCACAAACAATCAAACAAACAACTGAGCATTCATAACTAGCCTAAAATCATAAAGACAACAAAGTTAAATCTTAGAGAGAGATCCATCTTTGAGTTTAGGAAGGCTAGATCCTAAGCTATAAAGTGGTTTTGTGGTTACCTATGTGGTTTCTTCCACAACGTCGGAAATTACAGAATGATAAAAATGTGGAAACTCCACTGGGGAGAACACATTGTGAACTTTTGTAAATACATTTCACTGGTTAAAGAAATTTATTTCAGGAAAACTAATGTTTAAATTTTCGAAAATAAATTTTCATAGGTTGTGCACCTTTGTAAATAATAGTATGTGTGTGCTTAAATTTTTTATTTTTGGCTCCTAAAATAATCGACACTAGATCTCATCCTAATCCAGAACCTACTCAAATTGTAGATGACCCTGAGAAACTGATTAGAAAAAGGAGTTTAGCTTAAAGTCAGGGAAGTAGTAGTCCCCCACCCAGAGAAAATCCTCTTCTTGGGGTTTTGTTACTTTAGAAGATATTGAGTTTGACATACCATTTGAACACACTCTATTTATAACTAAATCTGAGATTTTTTTTGAAGAAATGGTGTTTGATCAATCAGTTCTGCAACCCTTTACATCTGAAAATCAACTATTGAACCAAAATCTGATTTGCAAATTATCCAAAGTTTTGAAAAATTACAGGATTTAGGATATGATGTTGGTCAAGATATGCATGAAGCTTATGTTCAACAATCTATTGAACTCTCTGCATTAACAATAGCAACATCTTTATTTTATTTTCAATCAGTTCATCCTACATCAACTAGCCCTACTTCCTCCATAATCTCCACTACTTCTCAAATAACATCTCAAGTCTTCAACCTACAGTAGGAACTAATACACCTACACCACTCATACCCTCATCTATCGTTCATCCACAAATCCCAATCATGGCGGCAAGATATGCTCTCTTGGTTTTAGCTGCACCTTTTCACAATATGCCTTAGGAATACCAAAATAAAATCCCTCAGTTTGATGGTACTGGACCCATCACTGCTCAACAGAGTGTTGACAAAATGATTGATTTCTCTGATCTTAAAGAAGTTGATGAGGAATATGTCAAAATGAGTTTGTTTGTGCAAAATCTAACCAGGGAAGTTAGAAAATGGTTCAGGGCCTTAGCACCAGCCAGTATTAATGATCTCAATGCTTTTCACCAATCATTCCTCAATAGATGGAAGATAAAGAAAAACCCTCTTCAGATCCTATCAGAATATGAGAACAATAGAAGGGCCCTTGGAGAGAGTGTGCAGGATTACTCCACTAGATTTAACAATGCCATACAATGCAATTTCAACAAACATTAATCCCACTCATGGTTTAGCCCTAATTAAATTCCCTGATGGTTTCGATGCTGACATGTATTACCAATTAAGAGAAAGAAATTGTGCAACCTTAGAAGAGATGCAGAGAGATGCAGTCAGTGTAGAGGAAAATTTTTTAGCCAAGAGAGCTAGACTTAGGACTGAGAGGAGGGTGGCAATCAAAGAATAACTATCGACATCTACCTCTGATGCTAATATGCATTCCTAGTTAGAGCAATGGAAAGAATGATAGAAATAATAAGAATTACTCACAGGACCCCTCCAAGAGAAAATAAAACTCCTCCTCAAATTATAAATCCTAATTTTAGGAGGAACCCACCATAAATTAAACAAAGAGAACAAAAGGTACAAGACCAGCAGGTCAGGCCTCCTTTTCAAGAAAACTATGCTGATGAGGAGGGTGAAATAGTTGAAGACCTAGATGATACTAAAATCAACTTAATGGGGATAAATGATGATGAATATGTGTTTCTTACTCAAGAAGAACAAGAATTTTTTATGCTTTCACAAACAGAATTTCATTCTGAAGAATCAAATGACTATAAATAAGGTTTTGAAAGTGTTATCATGGAATTTCACAGGTAGTACAACCTTAGAAGTAAGAAAACCACAGATAACCCTGCCAATAAAGATTTTGTAACTCAAGGTAAGAAGATAAAAAATACTCCTGCAAAGAAAACTCTTGAGATTATTCCGAAAAATACTCCAGAAATTCCAACTAAGAATACATTTGATACTGCCTCAAAAACAACTCAGACAGACATTCCAACCACTAGCCAGCCAAAATAAAACACCCAAAAAGATGTTGCTGAAAAACCAGATTTCCTAAACATGAATAAAGTACAGGAATCCTTCAATATTGAAAATGAGTTAGCAAAGCTTAAAATACCCATTCCGCTAACAAAGCTTATGAGCAAGAATGTATACAGGTCCCAAGTAATGAAAGCTCTCAACATAGGGCAAGGGGCAGATACAATCAATTTGAATGATGACCAACCAGAACTTTTGTTTGGACCTGAAGTAGATGGAAAACCTCAATAAGGAAGTTTCCCTCCATTCTATATTAGCTTAAACATTCATGGAAATTTTTTTCTTAATTCCATCCTAGATTCAGAAGCCTCACACAACAATATGCCTAAGGCTGTCATGGAGAAACTAGGACTTGAAATCACGAGACCGTATAAATATTTGGACTCTTTCAATTTAATTAAAGTGAAGTGCTTAGGTCTCATTAAGAATTTATGTGTTACTTTGGTGCAAATTCTAGCGAAGAGTCTGGTGATGGACATAGTTGTTGCAGACATACCCCCTAAGTATGGCATGTTATTGTCTCACTCATGGGGAGCTAAGTTGCAAGGAACCCTACATATGGACATGACCTTTGCTACTATCCATTTGTTTGGTCAGCAAAGGAGGTTATATAGGGAGACACTAATGAATTTCATGGTCAATATCCAAGAGAAACCCCATAATTATCCTTTATACTCTATCCACTCAGACCTTGACGCATTCATACTATATAATGATGGGGATATGGAAAAGCACATTGCCAACTTAGAGACTAGTCTCTGTGAAATAGAAGAAAGAAAGACAACAACGATGGAACATAATACACAAGATAGACCCCTTTTTGATGGAGCTGTTTGTAAAGAGGGATATGGGGCAGGAATATGGGTTTCAAACCCAGGAACTAACCATCCAAAGGGACATTCATATAGGCTAAATTTTCAGTGTACAAATAATATAGCTGAATATGAAGCATTGATACTAAGGTTACAATTGTTGAAAATAATTGGTGCTAAAAGGATTTCCATTCATGGAGATTGTGAGCTGATAATAAAACAAATTAAGGGAGAATATTCTGCTAAACACTGTACATTAAGAGCCTACATAAATGATGTCCTAGATTTTTTGGAATGTTTTGAAGAATATGAATTATCATTAATCCCAAGAAATCAGAATGTTTTGGTTGATGGTATGGCCACTTGTGCCAATGCTTGCAAAATCCATTTTCGTCCCAGACATCAATACACAGTGGAAGTAAAACACAGGCCAACGGTCCTAGAAAATGTTAGATATTGGCAATTTGTTGGGAATGATCAATAAATTGAGAAGTTTTTGCAATCCAAGGATGATTTTGAAAAAGCGAACATTGACGTAGAGTGTGAGTTGGAAAATAATGTAGATGTAAATTTTGATTTAGAAATCAGTTAGGAAACCATGTAAATAAAGTAGAATCACCAGAGATAGATCAAGAAACATAGTAACTAGAAAATACTCCAAATGAAAGATAACGCTTTACCTAGAGGATTAGTTCCCTTAGAAGAACTGTTTGACTTTAACAATGTAGCCAAGAAACCCACAATTGAACCCACAAGAGCTAAAGTGGAAGAGTGCAACATAGGAAATGAACAAGACCCAAAGATGGTGAAATTTTCTAAATCATTACCCCTTGCTAAAAAGCGGAAATATATCAGTCTGTTCAAAGAATTTATTGATTTTTTTTCCTAGAGTTGTGAAGACTTAAAATAGTATGACACCAACATAATACAACAAAAAATTCCAATTAAATAAGATCAGAAACATTTCAAAGTAAAACTTAGAAGGATAAACCCAATGTTGATGCCTTTAATTGAAAAAGAGGTTAAGAAAGTGTATGATGCTAAGATTATAGTAACCTTGAGGTACTCTAACTGGGTATCCAATTTAGTTCCAACAAGGAAGAAGATAGGTGAAATCATACTGTGTGTAGATTTTAGGAATCTTAATAAAGTCTCACTGAAAGGAAATTACCCCTTACCTAAGATGGATCATATTTTACAAAGGGTAGTTGGCTCCAGTAGAATTTCTCTTTTAGATGGTTTCTCTGGTTATAACTAGGTTTTAGTTTACCCTGATGACCAACATAAGACAACATTTAATACTCCATGGGGTACCTTCATGTATGTGAAGATGCCTTTTGGATTGATGAATGCTAGAGCTACATTTCATAGAGAAATGGACATTGCTTTTGCTGATGAAATTGGAAGATTCAGTCATATATTTGGATGACATTATTGTTTTTTCCAAAACATATGAAGAGCATATGCTACATTTGAGGAGAGTATTTGAGAAGTGTAGGAATTTGTTCATTTCCCTTAATCCCAAGAAAACACTATTCGACCTAGAGGAAGGCATACTTATAGGGCATATCATTTCCAAGCAGGGAATCATAATTGATCCCAGCAGGATCGAGGCCATTTTGAAGATAAGTCATCTTAGGAATGTGAAATATCTTCAATCATTTATTGGTAAAATAAACTTTCTAATAAGATTTATCCCAAACCTAGCAGAACACCTTAGGAACATAGCCAACATGTTAAGAAAAGACGCATAAGTAAATGGACTATTGTAGGATAAACAACAAATTTACCAAGTGAAACAAGCTCTAACAAAATAACCTATGTTAATCAACCCTGAATTCACTAAATATTTCATAAGATTTTCATTTGCATTTGAACACACTGTTGTAGCAGTCCTCTTGCAGAAAAACAATCAAGGCCATGAGAAACCCATTGCTTTCTTTAGCAAGGCTCTAAGACATTCTACCCTCAAATATAATATAATGGATAAACAAGAATTTGATCTAATAAAAAAAATTAAGGGTTTTCGAGTATATATTCTTCATTCTCACGTTATTTCTTTTGTTCCAAACTCTGTGGTCAAAGATATCTTGACTCAAAATGGACCTGATGGGAAGAGAGGTAAGTGGACTTCCATTATTCTTAAATATGATGTTGAAATTAAACCCACCAAGCTCATTAAAGGTCAGGGATTATCTAAGTTAATGGTTGAGTCTAATTTTCATGCTTTGGATATTAATTTTGTTTTTGCATTGGATGACCAAGAAGAGTAGGAAAATCCACAAATAGATGAGGCTTTTACAACCTCTCCCTGGTATGAAGACCTCATTTTTGTATTACAAAATTTACAAGCTCCTCCTGGTTTTACCAAAAAAAAAAGCTATATTTATCAAATTAAAGACTATGAAATTTTGTATCTTAGATAGTCATTTGTATTGGAAAGATACTAGTGGAATTCTACTAAATTTTTTGTTGAAGGACGAGGAAGATAAAAGCATGCATGAATTACATGAAGGAGACTGTGGTGGACATTTGTATTAGAAAAACATTGCCAATAAGATCCAAAGAGTTGGTTTTTACTTGCCCACACTCTTTTCTGATGTCCATAAAAAAGTTACTTCTTGTCATAAGTGCCAAATTTTTTAAGGCAAGAGGAAACTGCTGCCTTTGCCCTTGAAACCCATATCTGTTGAAATTCCTTTCTAAAAGTGGGGTTTGGATTTCAATGTAGAAATACATCCACCATCCTTAGCCCAGCACAAATGGATCCTCACAGCCACTGACTATTTCACTAAATGGATTGAAGCCATACCCTCAAGACAAGCAACAGATGTTGTGATCATTAAATTTTTAGAAGCCAATACACTGCCAAGATTTGGATGTCCCCGGAAACTTATCACAGACAGTGCAACAAATTTTAAGTCAAATAAAATGGTGGACTTTTGTAGTAGGTATCATATCACTCTAGGACATTCAACTTCTTATTGCCCTCAGGGGAATGGGTTAGTTGAATCTCAAATAAGATTTTATTCAATATCATTAAAAAAATGTTGGAAGAAAACAAAAAGTCATGGCACAATAAGCTGGTAAATGCATTGTGGGCTGATAAACTCACCACCAAGAAATCAATTGGCATGTCCCCATACCAATTATTTTATGGAATGGATGTTGTATTTCTAACCTATTTAGGTTTCCCAGTTATGAAAATGATGCTAGAGTTGTAGGTGGAATCCAATGATATTCAGATAACGATAAATCAAAACATACAACTGCAACAATCTAGGGAAGAAGTGTACAACAAAACACAAGTCATACAGGAAAGTGTCAAGAAAATTTATGATAGATGTACTAAGACTCATGATTTTAAGTTAGGTGATCTAGGTGGATATTGGTGGCCACTCGCTTATTCCACTTAGACCCCCACCATTGTTTCTTTCAGTTTTTTAGTTTCCTTAATTGTAGCACAATTTACTTTGGATCTGTGAATCAAAAGAAAGAAAAAGGTGCCCCCAAACTGCAAAAAAGGGGACAAAGTCAAAGCATGGCAGCCTAAGACAACCTACCAAAGACCCAATAAAATAAAAACATCGTGAAGCCGAAGAAGGTCATGGGAAAGTGGTGTGAGTTCCAAAAGAGGTCCACTCACAACAAAAGTGAGTGCCGAGCCAAGAAGTCACTCATTAGGGGAATTTTAAGGTTTAAAATGGGCCTCCTAAGGAAAATTTACAATCAAAATTCACTTTATGACAACTAATCACATTTTAGAGGATGACATCATCCCTAATGGTTGAGGTGGCATTGCTTGAGTTAAAGGTACTTATTTGTCACATTCTCAATGGTGGATAAAAACTCATGGTTAATCATGGTAGTGCTCTAACTACTTTTAAAGTCAAACTAAAGTACTCATAATAAATGTCATTTCCTACTTTTTCAATAAAATTCATACATAAAATAATATATTACATTTATTATATTATTTTTATATAGTACATTAACTACATGTTATTATACAATTTAAATAATATAAATTTTAGTTAATAACATATTATATAATTAAGAATTTATGAATTTATATTTATATTTTATTTTAAGTTATTTAAGTACAAAGGACAAATGCATTAGTTGTTCAATGATAATGACTTTTTTCTTGAAAAACTCATTCTTATTTATAGTCACATCAGTACAATATTTTTATTAATTTTATTTTGGTACAACTTTTGAATTGAATTTAACCATGGTTACATGGATTGTGGTGCAAAAAGTGAATTTCAAATTCATAAATTTTATTTTATTGGTCTAACTATTATTTTATTATTTCCTTAGGAGGCCCATTTTAGACCTCAAAATTCCCCTAATGAGTGCTCGAGACGAAGGCTTCTAAATCAGATGCATGCTCTGACACTGAATTAGAACCTGAGAAGGGGAATGGCAAAGGGAAGAAAATTATCGATGCGGAGCCCAACTTCACCGTTTCCACCATGAATATCCAAAAGGAAGAACTGGAATATCCAGAGGAGGAGGAGCATCTCTTCCATTCGAAGATGTGGATAAAGGGTTCCTCACTATAGTTCATTATCGAAAGTGGGAGAAAAAAGAACCTCATTTTAGCAAAGGTCATGAAGCGGTTGGGATTTATGACTACAACACACCCACAGCCGTACACCATCGGGTGGCTTCACCAAGGATGAGATCTCTATGTCAGCCAATAGTGTCGCCTTCCCTACAACATCAAGCCCTCCAACGGTGAGGTATTCTGTGACATTTCTCTTCTTGATACTTGTGATGTATTATTAGGCCAACCATACTTGTGGAAGCGAGATGTTGTGTATGAGTCCCGGCCTCACGGTGTTATTGTTACTTTGGGAAATAAATTGTACATGATACTAGAGGTACCACCGCCTACCGGTATCTCTTTCGTTACTGCAAAACAATGTAGTAAGCTCATTTCCAAAACTGGGGAATTTCTTTTCCTAATGATCCACCCTCAGGGCAAGAAGAAGACTGTGGCCAAGACCTCTATACAGGGCTCCTCCGCATGACAACAAAAAATGGACAAGGTTGTGGAGGAGTACTGGGACATATTCACCTCACCCGTCGAGGTGCCTCTGCACTATCAGGTCAAGCACCCCATCGATCTTACCCCAGGTGTACCGCTTCCCAATGGAACGATATATCGGCACTATGTTCTGGAGAACGATGAAATCAAGAGGCAGATTCAGAAGCTGCTACAGAAAGGTCACATCTGGCCAATTTTATCGCCCTGTGGGAGCTCGATCGTGTTGGTGCATAAGAAGAATGGGACTTGGAGACTATGTATTGACTATCAGGCGCTGAAAAATATAGTTTCTGGAATAGGTACTTGATCCCATAGATTTATGACCTTCT
This sequence comes from Pinus albicaulis, assembly GCA_034641835.2. Lineage (NCBI taxonomy): Eukaryota > Viridiplantae > Streptophyta > Pinopsida > Pinales > Pinaceae > Pinus > Pinus albicaulis. Next base: position 216,143,964 of record CM076577.1, on the reverse strand, counting down.
GGAACAACTCAAAGGGGAAAAATATTTTAGCAAGATTGACTTGAAGTTTGGGTATCACCAGGTACCAATCGAGTCGTCTGATGTGTGGAATACTGCCTTCAAAGCCAAGGAGGGCCTTTTCAAATGGCTGGTCATGCCTTTCGGGTTGACGAATGCTCCCAGAACCTTCATGAGGCTGATGGACGACATCTTGGAGCCATTCACCAATTCATTTGTAGTAGTGTACTTGGATGAAATCCTGATCTTCATCCAAACTTGGGAAGAGCACCTCCACCACATCCGACAGGTCCTCCAAACACTGCAGTAACACAAGTTGTGTGAAAATTTGGAGAAGTGCACTTTTGACATGACCCAGGTTCAGTATCTAGGATACATTATTGATGAGTGGGGGGTGCATGTAGATCCAACCAAGATCCAAGTCATTCAGGATTGGCCAGCCCAAACCACTCTAACAGAGCTTCGCATCTTTCTAGGTCTTGCTAATTTCTACTACAGGTTCACGTTGGGATTCTCTCATATCACTTGCCCCTTGATTGAATTCACCAAGGGAGGAGTGAAAGAAAAATTATTTTGGTCAAAATCCCAATAGAAGGCATTTGTAGAATTGAAACATCGCCTCTGCTGTGCCCCAGTGGTCACATTACCAGACTTGCAACAAACATTTGAGATCGAGACAAATGCCTCTGACTATGCTATTGGGGCAGTTCTTACTAAATAGGGGCATCCAATGGCATATCATAGTGAGACACTGTCTGACACTGTCTGAAAGTATCCCAATTATGAAAAAGGTATGTATTCCATTATGCAGGCTTGCCGACAATGGAAGCATTACATTTTGGATTAGGAAACGATCATCCACACAGACCACTGACCCCTGCAGTTCATACAAACACAAGGGAAGTTGTAGAATGATCGCCATCAAAAGTGGTCCACATATCTGCAAAAGTTTCATTTGAACATTAAGTACAAGAAGGGTAGTACCAATAATGTTGCAAACTGCCTCAACTGACCACCGATAGTGGCAATAACCACCGTGCTCAATTATTTTGGGCACGAGACTTTTGATTGGAGACTTCTCTACAAGAGCGATCCAAAATTCGACCACACATACAAGACTCCCTTGCAGGGTAATCAAGTTCAAAATTTTCACCTCTAGGATGCACTGCTATTTCACCTGGGACATCTTTGTGTTCCTTCAAGAGAGCGTGCCAAGATGATTTGGGAAGCGCACTACGGTTGGGTCGCTGGGCACTTCGGGGTCGAGAAAATAGTGGTAGTACTACGGAAGTATTTCTATTGGCCAAAACTTCGACAGGATGTCAGGAAGTACATCAGATCTTGCACCACCTGCGTCATTGCCAAACCGACTATAAAGAAGTAAGGCCTCTATACTCTGCTGCCTACCCCTAGTCGACCTTGGAAATCCATCTCCATGGATGACATGTCAGGCCTTCCTTCTACTAAGCATCGAAATGACTGTGTTTTCGTGGTCATCGACAGATTCTCGAAGATGGCCATTATGGCGGTCTGCAAGAAGAATTTCACAACAGAAGCCACTACTAAACTCTTCTTTTAATGAGTGTGGGTACACTTTGGGATCCCACAGTCTATCATCTCAGATCGGGACAATAGGTTCCTCAGTACATTTTGGTCTAGCCTCTGGTCAATGCTGGACACCAAGCTCACCAAGTCCACAACTTTCCATCCCCAAACTGATGGCCAGACATAGGTTTTCAACATGATCATTGTACACATTCTGCACATGTAAAAGTAAAATAATCCACGCATGTTGGATGAGAGCCTCCCCTATGTACAACATAGCTATAATTGGGCCCTCCGCAGCTCAACCGACCACATCCCATTTCAGGTGGGCTTGGGATTCCAGCTATTATGTCCCATCGACGTAGCCATGCCATTTGCAGCTACCCAGGCTGATTCGACTCATGTCTAGTCTGAAGCTACCATGGCAAACAAATTCATTGAGCACATTTAGCACAGTCGCCAACAGATTCATGGAATATTGGATAGAGCTAATGCTAAATACAAGCAGTTGCATGATCAACATCAGGTGCAACACAACTTCCAGGTGGGCGACAAAGTGTGGCTACATTTATAGAAGGAGCACCTCGCTGGACCCCACCACAAGCTTCTCCTGCTCCGATATGGGCCATACACCATCACTAAGGCTATAGTAGATAGTTACTTTGAGATTATTATTCCACCATTCCTTGGTCTGCACCTAGTGTTCAATGTGGACCGCCTTCGACCCTACTTTCCACCTATACTAGACACATTCGACATGGAAGAACAAATCACACCAACAGAGTTAAACCCAGACTGCATGGAACAAGCCAAAACTGATCGGATTATGGAAACAAATATCAAGAACACCCACCAAAAGAGGATATAGCTATACCAAGTTGTCAAAGTAGGTGAACTCCTTCACCAGGGCAAGTGGCTCACTAGGGACCCAGTTCAACAGAAGTTTCCTCATCTCATGGAGGAACTCAACGCAATGGGGACCATAGCTTCCTAAAGGGGGAGGAATGATCCAGGTGGATATTGGTGGCCACCTGTCTATTCCAGTTGGATCCCCACCATTGTTTCTTTCAGTTTTTCAATTTCCTTAATTGTAGAACAATTTACTATTTTTGGTAGTTTTTCGGGTCTTGAACTTTTGGAGCCGTTTTGAGTCCCTAAACAACGTTTTTTGGGCATCCAAAATTTGGCAAATATGAGTCCATTATAGACTTGATATTTGTTGTCAGAAGTTTTATTCCTAGGATATATGTTTCTAATGATGTGTCATGTGTGTCAAACAAAGATAGTATGCCAAAGTTACGACCCCGAGAAATTGATTTACCAATTTACCACGACGGGGCCTATATTCTGGCATTTCATCTCCTAGGGTTAATTTTTTGGATGTTTATGGTTTTCCATTGTTTCTCAATAATATATAGGCCTTTGAGACTCATTGTAACATAGAGTTAAAAGGCCTATAGACGCCACATCTCTTCTCAGAGATAAGCTACCAATGCCCTAGCTAGTTTATTTCCATTCTATCTGTAAACAAATTTCAGTTCTTTGATATTAATGAAATGAAGTGTTATTTCCGTTGCATCTTTGTATTTATCGTTATTTGTGTATTCTGTTGCATTCTTGCAAAAATTCAGATCATTAGGGGACATTGTTTTAAAATGGGATTCAAGAAGAGAAGAAAAGGGTAAGCATGGTAAGTTTGACAACATATGGATAAGAATTTATATCATGCATGCCTACCGGGGTCATAATGCAATTTTCCTCAAATAATTGGATGGAACAGAGTTACCTGGTGGACCTGTGAATGGAAGGAAGCTGAAACAGTATTTTCCACAGGAATAGAAGTGTTTCTTGATAAAATCATTGTAAATATCATTGTCTTTAATTGTTTTGATTGGGCGACCTATTATCAGAAGTTGAAGCCCGCAGAGAAGGCCCTAAGTTTCTGAGTAATGTGCCACCATAGCTACTACAACAATAAGAAATCAGATGCAAAAAAATGATGAAAGCAGAACATTCAAGGCTACTGTTCAAAGGTTCTTGGTACCTCACAGGGAGAGTGCCATCCCCAGTTGAAGCCACTATTAGGGTCCTATAATTTATAGGATCACAAGGTGATTGAATATTTTATCTCAGTCATATGAAATTGTAAATAATTGAATTTTGCAAATGATTTCCAATATATATATATATAAAGAAAAAAAAGAAGAATGGATGAAAAGAGGGTATTTGAATAAAAAAATAGAATAAAGAAAAGAAAAAAAGAGAAAGAATAAAAGTATAAATGAAAACCCCATTAAAATAAACAAAACAAAACTAGAAATGAAAGTGTTTCAAGTCTAAATGCCACTACTTGATAGATAGTTTTATTTTCTAGAATAAATTGAATGTTGTGTGCAACTTGTTCAAAATGCCACAACCCTGAGTCATTGTTTAGGTCATACAATTTAATCATGATCAAACAAGTTTCAATTTTTATAAATTAGATTATAGAATAAATTTAGCCAAACTGTCTAACCTTAGCTAATATCAGTTAGGTATATGAATAACTGGATTCAATTGTTTAATAAGGATCAATGCAAAAAATTATAGATAGGATTAGAGTAGGTGTTTTTCCCTTCAAAGGAAAGAAAATAAGGGTCTGCACATTCAAATGCACCCTTTGATTGGTCAAAAAATAGTCTTAGGTTAGGAAAAAATTGAGTTCAAAAGGGGTCAAAAGGATAAAAAGGGGTTAATCCTGCAACAAATGCTTTTATCCCAAGTGTAGGCTCATTAGTGCGTTCTTATCCTAAGTTTATGAAGCATTATTAGATATGTTTTATTAAGCCTAATGTTTGAGTTCATAGTTTTTTATCTTAAGCCGAGGGAATAATTTATTTTATCCTAAGTTCTCTTCCATGTAAATAATGTTTGAAAGAGACAAAACGTTTTTTTCGCATGTGGTTCTTGCTCTCCACCCAACCACCCGATTATAAATTTTCTAGATCAACGGTCGATAGCCCTTTTAGGCCCCCCCTTGCCATTCTACCTTTACTCGAGGGGGGGGGGGGGTCTGAAAAACTGTTTTCCTCCCTGCCAGACCCACCATATGTGTCATCACCGTGAAATTTCGCACTCGCCACACTCACAAACCACTTACCACCTTGACCCCGCTCTGAAATCCACAAACCTGTTGTCCTTACCCATCTTTCCCACGCGCTCCCCTCCACTCACATCTCGACACATCACACAAACCATTACACCGTTAAATACTTTCTAGGGATAACCATTTGAATGTGACAACGGCCCCGCACCTTTAATGGAAATGTGCCATTACCATAAAACCCCCTCCACGCACCATTTTAAATCCTTTTTCTCATAGATTTCTCACTTTTCCTTACTTTACAAAATTCAGTTGTCACAATGAACGTTCAAAGCCAGCAAAGGAACTAGTCAAGTACAAGGAATTACAGTTTTTACCAAGAATACTCGACTGTCAGACATAATTCCTGGTAATTGATCAGAACTGGATCATGGACTAGAATGATAGCTCTAAATTCAAATTTCTTGGAAGAGTTTCGAACTTGAATGATTGGAAAGGTCTCGTCGCTGTGATTCTAGCGCCATGAACGGTTCTCAAAACTGAGGTCGTATGTGAAAGTTATGAAGGTTTGAAGTCTCTAGTAAACTCCATTTTTCAGTTGACCTAGTTTGACTTTCCAACATTGGAAAAATTAAAAAAAGAATATTCCAAGAAATATTCCTAAAAATATTCCCTAGAATATTCCCTAAAATATTCCAAGTGGGAGAATGATTTTCGGACAAGTGACATCTCCTTATATGATGGTGGTTTGAATTTTATTGTTTGTGGGCAATCAATGGATGCCACGTGCCAAGCCCAGAGGCCTCCACGTGGCCCCAAGCCGGTGGAAAATACGAGTTATAAAAATTTTGTTATACCTCCGTAGGATTCAACCCATGGCCGAAGCGTTGTCATCCCACAGGCCCGACCGCCCTGCCGTCGTAGTAGTTCTTAACCTCCTATCGACGCAACCATATTTTATGGTTTGATTTATTCTATGGCGGAAAAAGTAAGGGCTAGCCCCATCGGCATGTGACCTAGTCGCTTAACCATGGTATAAAGGTCTTAACTCCAATGGTTGTAAACAGTTTGAAAACTGTAACAGGTGGCCAGCCTTTGTTTCAAATTAAATGGTACGATAAGGAGTGAGGAACAATGCCACCACTCAGGGTTCTGCTTGGTAGAGTTTACGACACCGGTTTAAGAAACCGTTAGCCCGAAAGTTACGGTGGTATTTAATGTGACCACCTCACACTTAAAATTAAATGCCAATTTAATCTGTCTACCATTTATGGAGCGCGCCACCAGTTTTAGTGGTCGTTTCCAATTTTAGTCAGACTAACTGAAGTTTTTCCACTTTTAGTGGGGTGTATGGGGGACATTGGGCAGTTTTCTTTGGGAGGCCATAACTATCTCATTATGGAACCAAATTGGATGAAATTTTAGTCAATTTTGGGTCTCTTCGACCTTCTGAAGACTTTGGGACAGTTTTGAGGTCGAATGGAGGTGATCTTCAATAGCTTTTGCTTCAGGGAATATGAAGGAGCCATCAGGGCCACCATGAGACAAATTCAGTTTGAGGCCTAACCAGGGGAGATAGAGTCCTTTTCCAGAGTTAAAATAGGCTAAATTAGATAATTCAGATGTTATGAATCTGATGAAAAGGTTTTTAGAGCCTGTAGAGAATATTTGAAGGCCAAAAAGCGTCAGTAAAGTTCCAGGGGTCATTAGTGCCAGCTTTTTCCAGCAGTAGTGCAGGGCTTAGAAAGAGCTGTTTGAGACCAATTGCAGTGAAACAGTGGTTATTATTGACTGAAAAAATCATTATGAATCTAGTTACAGAGGTTTAAGCAAGTGTTAAAGACTTTTATAGGTCAAAAAATCAGCAGAGAATTTTTCCTTGACCCTAGTGCTAGGGGGTGCCGATGGGTGATTGAGGCGAAACCAGAGCATCCGGAGGCCATTTGTGATGAGCCAAAACTCTATATTAACTATTTAAGTAATTTTGGAACCAATGGAAGTGTTTTTAGAACATTTTTAGAACTTATAGATCTTTAAAAGTGGATGTGAAGTTCTAGGCAACCCTGGGCAAACAGTGGAGGAGAGCCTATTTGGGGAATGCAGTGCTCAATTTGAGTAATTTATCAGTTGATAGTTGATGTATGATGTGTATTGGATACATAAGGAGTGGTTTCAGTGACATAAACATAATTCTGGGGGAGTTTGTGCCATTTAGAAGCTCATAGTAGCTTAGTGCACCAACAGGAGGAATCGTGTCAACAAGAGCCTAAAGTTTTTTTTCAGAGTTTGGACAGATAATTGAGGGACATTTATGGTATTTTCAGTCCTTTGGATCATTTTTTTATTCATTTAAATTAAGTATTTACTTGTAAAAAAACTTACCATAATCCCAAAGAGCTGAGTCATGATGATAAAGCTCAAAGGAGACGTAGCTCACGAGATTACAGGTGAACTCCTAGATTAAAATTACTGTTGTGTTTGAATGATTATTTGCTTTATTATGTTGGTGTCATACATGTTAAATTACAGAAAGAAAAAATGAGGTTTAGACACATAAACATTAAAAATTCATACACCACTTTCAAGTAAAAAATTCCGCAAAATTGTCAAGTACAAGCTAGATCATTTTAATTTAAACTGAGTGGTAGGTTCTTGAAATACATACAAGTTAAATAGACCATTTTCAGATCAGGTTGGTATCGGAGAATAGTTTCTTGCTTGACAGAGCACTTTGTTGCTTGATTGTATGGCTTGAAAGGTGTTTAAACAGTGTAAAAGATTGACTGTTTTACTGTTTGCAAACTGATTGTTGTTTGATTTTGCTTGAGATTTGGGGATAGCTACTGATTAGCTAAGTCTTGGAGAGGAAAAAAAGAAAGAAAGAGTTGAAGGCATCTTCCTTACCCCAAGGGACCTCAAGGTAACTTTTGGAACAAACCCTCTTGACGATTGTTTGTTAAGAAGCTCTTGGAGTTTGTTTGTTGTTTGGCTGCTTGAATAAGAGTTTGTATTTAAAACCATTTGGTTAAAAATGCTTTGTCCTTTTGTTTTGAAAGCTTTGAGAATTTTGTTGAAGTTCCTTTTGTTCGTTGACATCAAAATGAAAACTTCTACAAGTGAAGTTTCCTCTTTCACAAGATTCTTTGATGATGATATGAAGCGTGACTTTATTATATTGAAGGACATGGTGCAAATTTTGTTTGAGGAAAAAAGAGAAAGCATTGAACTTCATGAACAGTTGTTTGCCATGAAGGAAGAGAAGGAATAAATTCTTCAAAGATTTCATGATATGGAGAGGAAAATCCATCAAGCCCAAGAGGCTTTGACCAAGAAAATGCATGAGGAAGAGGTAATCCATTCTAATTTGTCTTCAGATTCCTCATTAGAAAGATGTGTTGGTTCTTTCGAAAAACACACGAGAGGTATAGGGTCCAAGTTAATGATTAAAATGGCTTATGAAGGCAAAGGGTTAGGAAAGCATGCACAAGGCATGGTTGATCCCATTTTAGTTGAGGAACGACCCAAGAATATTGGTCTTGGTTATGTGCAGTTTAATGGCGAAGACTCCAAAAACATGAAAGCATGTGAGGCTAATTTAAAGAGAACCTTTATTTCAATTTCTAAGATGCAAATATGTCAAGTTTGTTTCAAAGATGATTGCCATTTCTTTAAGCCTTTGTTGCAGCAAGAATATGGTACACATGTAGCTTATGGCGAGCATGCAAGTTCATACAGTTTTCAAGACAAAAATGATGATGTTAGTCTGCAAATTAAAGTTGTAGCCTCTAGTGGTTCATCTCCTCAAGAAGGCAAAAAGGATGAACATTCAAAGCAACAAAAGAGGTATAAATATTCTCATGATTAATTTGATTGTGTTTTTACAAAGCATGATAATTTTGCATGCTTAAATGGAAGAAATATTTGTTGTACATACTGTGGTCGATTTAACCATGATGTTTCAAGATGCTAGATGAGGAAGAAAGCATACATGAAGCAGATGAAGCAAAGAAAACTTTCAAAGAAGGTGCACAAGATTTGCAAATATTGCCAAAAGAGGGGACATGTTGTCTCTCATTTTTGGACTTTGCATCCAACTAGTCGTCCCAAGCACATGCAGCAAGAGGACAGAAAGATTGGTGAAGGTGGAATCAAGGATTCTATTATTGATGTGAAAATGGAAGATTCACATGAGGAAGAGTTACAACAACAAAAGTCGCCTTGGAAGTGGCTTGGTAAGAAGTGGATAGACTTCTTAGTACAGTAAGACGTACTCATTTTGTACATATGCAAATTTCAGTTGTATGCATCTATTTTATGCTGTAATATCTCATTTGTTTGAGCCACCTTGGATCATTGATCAAGGCAATGATGTTTAGTTCCTTTTTGCAAATTTCTTGCTAGAAATTTTCTGAGTGAGTGCAAGAAAGACAACTCTTGATAGGAGGACAAGCGCATCAAGGAAGGGAAGTGTGAATTGCTTTCTAGTTGTGGTTCAAAGTCACTAGCCATTCAAGGAAAGTGTTTGGAGGCTGAAGAGAAGAGGGTGTTGTACTCTCGTCTACTGTACAAATAAATTTCAGTATTCCAGAGATCTTTTGGGGTCCAAAAGCTTCTCATTTGGGAGGTGTGATCAGAACTGGATCATGGACCAGAATGATAGCTCAAAATTCAAAGTGCTTGGAAGGGTTTTGAACCTAAACGAACGGAAAGGTCTCGTCGCTGCAATTCTGGCGCTATGAATGGTTCTCAAAACCGAGGTTGTATGTGAAAGTTATGAAGGTTTGAAGTCTCCAGTAAACTTCATTTTTCAGTTGACCAAGTTTGACTTTCCAACATTGGAAAAATTAAAAAAATAATATTCCTGAAATATTTCTCAGACTATTCCCTGGAATATTCCGAGCAGGCGAATGATTTTCAAACAAGTGGCATCTCCTTATTTGATGGTGGTTTTACTTTTATTGTTTGTGGCCAATCAATAGATGCCATGTGGCAATTCTGGAGGCCGCCACGTCGCTCCAGGCCGGTGGAAAATCCGCATTATAAAACTTTTGTTATACCTCTGCAGGATTCGATCCGTGGCCAAAGCTTTGTTAACCCACAGGTCCGACCGGCCCACCGTCACAGTAGTTCTTAACCTCCTATCGGCGCGGCCATATTTTATGGTTTGATTTATTCTATGGCGGAAAACGTAAGGGCTAGCCCCATCAACATGTGACCTAGTCGCTTAACCGTGGTCTAAAGGTCTTAAATATGAAGGTTGTAAACGGTTTGAAACCCATAACAGGTGGCCAGATTTCATTTCACTAATTGAATGCTATGGTAAGGAGCGCAGAAAAATGCCACCACTCAAAGTTCCGCTTGGCGGAGTTTACGACGCCGGTTTAAGAAACCGTTAGCAAGACGGTTATGGTGGTCTTTAATGTGACCACCTCGCACTTAAAATTAAATTCCAATTTAAAATTTCTGCCATTTATGGAGCATGCCACCAATTTTAGTGGTCATTTCCAATTTTAGTCAGACTAACTGAAGTTTTTTGACTTTTTGTGGGGTTTATGGGGGACATTGGGAAGTTTTCTTTGGGAGGCCATAACTCTCTCATTATGGAACAAAATTGGATGAGATTTTAGTCAATTTTGGGTCTCTTCGACCTTTTGAAGACTTTGGGACAGGTTTGAGGTTGAATGGAGGTGATATTCAGTAGCCTTTGCTTCAGGGAAGATGAAGGAGCCATCAGGGCCACCATGAGACAAATTGAGTTTGAGGCCCAACCAGGGGAGTTAGAGTCATTTTCTAGAGTTCCAATAGGCTAAATTGGATAATTAAGATGTTTTTAATCTGATGAAATGGTTTTCAGAGCCTGTAGAGAACGTTTGAAGGCTGAAAATCTTCAGTAAAGTTCCAGGGGTCATTAGTGCCAGCTTTTTCCAGCAGCAGTGCAGGGCTTAGAAAGAGTTGTTTGAGACCATTTGAGTGATCCGGTGGTCATTATTGACCAAAAATTTCATTATAAATATATTTACATAGGTTTGATCAAGTTTTAAGGACTTTTAGAGGTCGAAAACTCAACAGAAAAGTTTTCCTTGACCCTAGTGCTAGGGGGTGCCGATAGGTGATTGAGGCGAAACCAGAGCAGCCGGAGGCAGTTTTTGATGAAAAAAAACTCTATCTTGACTATTTCAGTCATTTGGGAACCAATGGAAGTGTTTTCAGAACATTTTTAGAACTTCTAGAGCTCGAAAAGCTGATGTGAAGTTCTGGGCAGCCCTGGGCAAACCATGGAGGATAGCCTATTTAGGGAATGCAGTGCTCAATTTGAGAAATTTATCAGTTGATAGTTGATGTATGATGTGTATTGGATACATAAGGAGTGGTTTCAGTGACAGAAATAGAATTCTGACGGAATTTGTGCCATTTATAAGCTTAGAGTAGCTTAGTGCACCGACATAAGGAATCGTGTCAACAAGAGCCTACAGCTGTTTTTCAGAGTTTGGAAAGCCAATTGAGGGATATTTATGGTATTTTCAGTCCTTTGGATAATTTTTGTATTCATTGGAATTAAGTATTTACTTGTAAAAAAACTTACCATAATCCCAAAGAGCTGAGTCATAATGACAAAGCTCAAAGGAGACGTAGCCCACGAGATTTCGGGTGAAATCCTAGATTAAAATTGCTGTTGTGTTTGAAATATTATTTTCTGCATTATGTTTCTGTCCTACATGTTAAATTACAGCAAGAACAAATGAGGTTAAGACACATAAACAGTAAAAATTCATACACCACTTTCAAGTAAAAAATTCCGCAAAACTGTCAAGTACAAGCTAGATCATTTTAATTTAAACCAAGTGGTAGATTCTTGAAATACATACAAGTTGTCCAGACCATTTTTAGATCAGTAATTCACCATTTCATTCCTTTTCCTGCATTTTTATTAGCAAGATTCCTCCCAAGAAGAAAAATATTGATGATTCGATCAACCCAATTCTCCCTCCCCATGTTGATCTTGATCATATCCCACTTACAGATAGAGATTACAAAATTACTTAGACAAAGTGCAAGTTCGACCTTTTCAAACTGTATTGCTAGCTGGAGGACAAACACATTGATCAAACCGATGAAATTGGATTGTTGCAGTCCAATTTACCCCTCTACATCTTCCCTCAGACCCATCATTTCCTTGAATTCATTAGGAAATTTCAAGCTTGCTATCTACCTAATGAGAGAGCTATTGTAACCTCAAATGGGGAAGTTTTACTCACCATCACTTCCAAAAAAAATGATCAGATGATGCAGGTCCCTCCTATTGAAGCCAATACACATTTTTCTGCAGAAAACTTAAAAGAATTGTATCATAAGTTAGATTTTTCCAAGACGACACATAGTTTTGATATTTTCTGCTTGAGAATTCCCAATTTCCCAAGAAGAATCCACCTTATGCTTCTTCCATGTTCCCTGATCAGGAAAAAAAAATCATTTATGTGCTTTCATGCCTTTTAGGTTATTATTCTGATGAGTGGATAGATGAACCCTTGGTTTTTTTCTAATTTTCTCTACCGATCAAAGGCCCTCAGTTGATTTTAATTTTAGGCAAATTTTGGCTGACAACATACATGAAAAAATACTAAAGTTACCAACTGAAGTAATATTCAAGTATGCTTCCATTCTTGCATATATGTTCATTAATACCAAGCAGACAAGTTCCCATGTTCGCGGCAAAAATTAGATGAAGAAGGGAACCCATAGTTAGTGATTTTATTGACCTCTTTGGTGAGAAAAGATTCATATCAGTACACCTTCAAAGAATACATAGAACATTTTATTCATCCAGTCATGAGCCTATTGACCAATAATGCAGAGCCAAGAATCAGTGAAGAGATTAAGAAGATTTTGCACTTGACTGAGCAAGCCAAAATGGGATATTGGTATCTCTTTCAGAACTACATAGAAATAAGAGTGTATGGGTGTGAGCTTCCACCATAAAAACTACCTAACTCCCAATGAGAGTATTTTCTCTTAAGTACATAGGAAAAATGATTAATGCTGACGAGATACATTTTTTTCAACCAAAAAGAAGTCTCAGTTCATAATAAAGACAGTAGTTGGTCCCTTTAATTGTAACAACAGGAAAGATGGTGAAGAAGCAGATAAGCTCCTGAAACAAATGAATCTCACTTTGAGCTTCACATGGTATTATGACCCATTTTTCATAGTCTCTGAGCTGAGAGTGGAACATAAAACCACTCCTTATGTGCACACATAGAGACTAGAGATTGAAAGGTATATGAATCAGTTGGAATGGTTAGGGAACACCTTACAGGAATCATAGGAGTATCTCATGTCCACATCTACTCTACAGACTCCTACTTTCCAAGAGAATAAAAAGAAGAGACAAAGAGAGGGAGGATCCCATTCAGTTGCATAAAGCTCGGCAAAGGAATTCAAAATAATATACACAAATAGAAATAAAAGGAGTCCTGAGGTAGATTTTGAAGAAGAAGTAAAACAAAAAACTACCATATTCATTAAAGAGTCACTCTCTTCTGCACAATTAGGTAGCAAATTCACAGGGTACGCAATAGCATCATCAATGTCATAATATCATTAGGACCTAGCCCAAACATGTGGGTTAATTCATGGAGATAAAGAGAAAAGTATTGTTGACAAATACAAAGAAATAAATCTCAAGAATGTGATCCTTAAAGGCACCACCTACACTCAATTCTGGAAACAAACTATCATTGCTCAAAGCAGGCTTCTATCAAAATTTGATACAGAGAAGGGAAGAATGCAAATGGAATTCTTAGAAGCTCAAATTCAACATCCAAAGTCAGTTTTTGATTACAAGAAGACCTCCTTTGAATTTGGTGCAAAGGGAATTCATCCCATCGATCAGATGGAGATGCATAAGCAAGCAAGAGAAATGATATTTTCTACTTTGACTAACAGTTCAATGAATGTTTCAAATTTGTAGGTATCCCTTACTAATGTTCAATCTCAGCTAAAGATTGAAAAATTTCCATATATGGAAAAGGAATTAAATCACTAGAAGATCTTGTAATAAAGATGGGGTATGATCCATAGAATGTTAAAGTAGCTGAAGAGTTGATAAAGAGGGAAAAAAATTATATTGCAACACTTTGAAAGAAGCTAAAGATGCCAACAACTGAGGACCCACAGACAAAAGAAATAGGATATTAAGAGAACCATAAGGATGACATGCTAAAGTTGATCATGGAGCAGAACGCACAAATTATAAATATGGAGACAAATATGGATAAATTGATCAAGGAGAAGGAAAAAAATGCATATTTGGCCATGGTTCCTTTGGATGCAATGCCCATCACAACTATACCAACAATAGGTACTTCTACATCAACAAAACCTCCAACACAGTCCATTGATGCTGCTAGCGAATTAAAAAACCAACGAAATATATGTCAATACTAAATGAAGAAATCAAGAAGTTGCAAGGACAGGTAAATGCCTTATAGGAGCAGAAGAACATAAGTGAAGCTTCAGACATGGTTGAGGCACAAAGGTCCCAAAGAGTAATGGAAAGAATACAGCAAATGAAAAAAGAGACAAGCATGAGCCAGACCTTGGGCCAAGAAAAAGAGAACGTATGGTCAAACATACTTAAGTCAATGAATGAAATTTGGCCTCCAGTGCAAATCATTTTTGAACAAAATGAATTAATTCAGAAATCCAAAGAAGAAATTATGCAGATCAAATAAAAATTGAGTGATAAGCCCACTAAAGCCACTGATATTATCATATTTCTGAATTCTAAGAATAAATATGAGATGGAGGAAATGGGAGTTGAAGATAGAATAGAAACAATACATGACGTCAAGAAGGTTTTGACCAAAAATAACCTCGTCCTTCAACTGGGAGAAAAATGTCAGGGGCTGGAAATTGGTGTTAACAGGTTTTTCAACAAGTTTTAAGTGCTTAACAACAAGGGCCTACCAAGTTTATTTGTGATAAATGACAAGTTGATCACCTTGGAGGACTACAAAAAGAAACTAATAGATGTGGCTAAGGAAAACTCCAAGTTTGTAGGTATAAAGGATAGCATAACAAGAAAGGCCTTTCTTGAGGCACTGGAGAATGATTTAACCATACAGCATGAGGTAAATCACATTTTTGTCATCAGGTCTACTCTTTCCAAGTACACTGAAGTAGATGAGATCTATAGGAGGGTGACTAAATTGTAAATTCTGAATGAAGAATGATGGGAGAAGTTGTGTGAGTTACAAGATTAAGTGAGTAACTCTATCTTTAGTCAGAGAAACAACAGTACATCAAGGACCAAAGTGACATATCAGCAACAAATTCCTTCAAATCAGGGCCACCTCTTGAACAGTTCCAACTTGCCCTATCAGTTTCTAATACGATATATAATTTGTTTTAGATTTGCCTAAAATATATCCTGGTTAGTAATGACGGGATTTTTTGTAAGTATTTGTATAAATACTTCAGTTTTTGAAGTATTGAGAGTTGAGTTTTGCATTCTAGAAGCTATTGTATTTTTTCATTTGATGGGTTGATCAGTAATAAAAGGAATATTTCATAGGATTCATGTGTTGGATTATTTGGTGAAGTGTTTCTCACTATATATTTGTTTATTTCTTTATTTCCATACTTATGCATTCTCAAATCTGAATTACGTTACAAAAAGTTGATGAAAATCATTTTTTGAAACATACACTCTAATTATGGCTGTGGGTAATTTAAATGTTTTCCTATGATATCAAGTTAAATCATTCTTAACTGATCTTTAGATTTAATTGAATCTATTTCTGTTCTTCTATTACATTTCATTTCAATCTAAAAGATCCAATTAGTTCACCTACCTTGCCCTGTGAAACTCCTTTGAAAATCTGAGACAGATCCATGTTAGTTTGCAGAATCCATAGCCCAATGGAAGTTTAGGCATTAAATCAACCAAAACAATTAAAACAAATCACAAACAATCAAACAAACAACTGGGCATTCATAACTAGCATAAAATAATAAATACAACAAAGTTAAATCTCACAGAGGGATCCTTCTCTGAGTTTAGGAAGGCTAGATCCTAAGCTCCAAAGTGCTTTTGTGGTTACCTCTATGGTTTCTTTTACAACCTCAGAAATTACTGAATGATAACATATGGAACTATGCAAAACACCTCTGAGATAAAAATTAATTATGGTTTTAATTTTCATAGTTATAAGGGACAAGAGGTTTGAGTTCCAGCATTTAGAGTTCCACAAACTGAAAAATTATAGGCAATGGGACCTTGCATCGATCACAGTCGTTAATCTCAGGAAAAACAAGGGTGGTTAGGAGCTAAACATGTGAAGGCATTAACACCCTTCCTCCACCAAATATGATCAAACAACAGAGGAGAATAAGATAAAACGACTGAGATTTCCATCAGGTGATGAACTCACACAAATTTTAACACCCTTCTAGCACCCGATGGATCCAATGGTAGCACGTTAATCAGATCCAATGGTGCAAGATCACCATTGAACACCAAGGTGCATGATAGTTTGATACTCTTCCATATCCCAATGGGGTATTCAACTGTGATATGTTGGTGACATGGTACCAGGTGGCAGGTGAGCTGACCCAATGACAAGATGAAAAATGGTACATTTGATTGGTGGATAGAGATTATGTGAGACTGAGATGACAAAAACATGATATCAGCATGAGATGACATGGAAGTTTAGGAGGAGGACATGTGGTGTGTTTATTTGGTGTTTTTATGTGCCCAAGTGGGCCAAATCCGAGTGACATGTGGAACCACCCAGGACTGACATGTGGAACCACCCAGGACTGACATGTGGCATGGATGATGTCAACATGACATAGTATGGTGATGTGGCATATAATTTCAAGATGCACCAAGTGGAATTGTTTTGTGAGGCATTCATTTGGAAATGCAAGTGATACAAAGAAACAATCCTAAACCGTTGAATAAGCATTTAGCCCTCAAAGCAGTTAACTGAGGTCACACCTCACAATTCTAAGGACAAAGGTGATACAGGTCTGGCACTCAAGGAATTCAACAGATTTTTTTGTGGAGTCCTCAATATTTTGCAGCTCAATAAGGTTAGCAGTGGATTTAAATACATCTTAGGTGGCGTTATAGAATTTGGCAGAGAATTTGGTGGTTTGTGCCATATTTGGTAGTTCACTAAAAATGGAGAAGCTATACTAAAACCTGTAACTTTCAAGAATTTCTAAATTCAACAATTAAACTCAGTTTTTCATCACAAAACAATAGAATATCATTTCAAGACAAACTATACACATCAATATGAGTTAACAAAAGTTGAAAAAAAGAAGACAACAAGAATCAAACCAGCTTTCTAATGCAAATTAAGTGTTGAGGATAACCGAAGTTTTAATTCTAAAAATATCAACTCATATTCTTTATAAGCATAATTGTATCAACAAGGGAATGATTTAATTAGACACCAGAGAAGCATATTGTATCAATTATAAAAGTGTTTTGTGGTGAATTTATGAGTAGAGATTGATTTTTTTTTATGAAAGTGAGTCCTTCATGTTTTTAGTTTGAAAATTGTATGAAATAGGAATCGAGAAGGTCAAGCAAGTTGGAGCTTGAATTCTAGGGATTTGGATCTTCCTTTTAGTATCAACTGATAAATTTGGGAGTAGGAGCTTCCTTCAGGTAGGATCCTGAGAAAATATCAAGTTGGAGCTTGCAGCAAATTGAGGGTTGGAGCCTTCAAGTAGGTTGGAGCCTACAAGATTAATGTAATACAAGTTGTAGCTTAAAGATTGCATCATAATACAAAAGCTTTGGTGGTTTTCCCATTTGGGTTTCCATGTTATATTTTTGTGTCGTTATTTATGAATTTGTGTTTTTGGGCTTATTGTTTCAAGTATTATTTACTTTTAGAAAAAAATGTTTAATTCTCACAATACCAATTCCCTCCTCCCCCCCCCCCCCCCCCCTCCTCTTAGTATTGTCTTGTTTTCAAACAATTAGTTATATACGAAGGTTAATTATGGATCATTTTAATATTCAGAAGAAACATTAGGGACATTGGTGCACTAGGAAGGAGGACACACTGATAAGTCACCTATGTTCAATGGAACAAACTATAATTTTTGGAAGGTAAGGATGAAGACTTATATCAAATATCTTTGTGTAGATGTTTAGGACACCATTCAAGTTGGTTATAAACAACCTCCTATCATGATTACAAGAGATTATAATTTTGATTTTACCTACAATGCCAAGGTTATGAATGCACTTCCTAATGGCCTATATGAATCTTAATTATTTAAGGTGATTGACTGCACTATTGCAAAGGAAATATGGGACAAGATGATTAGTTGTTATGAAGGTGACAACAAAGTAAAGAAAGATAAAATCCAAGGCTTTAGAATGAAATTTGATCTTCGAAGAATCACGATGATCAATAAATTGCAAAGTTATTTCTTAGAGTTGATGAATTTGTTAATACCGTAAGAGGTCTTGATGAAGATCTAAAGGAATTAGTAGTAGTACAAATGGTGTTGAAATATGTTCCTGAGATATTTAATCCAAAAATTTCATCCATTGAGGAAATTACATACCTAAACTCTTTCACAATGGGTCAATTTCTTGGTACTCTTACTACCTATGAGATGAGGATTTAAAAAGTAAAATCTAAAGCAAGGGAGGCAAAATTCAAAGTAGACAAGAATCCCAAGGAAGAAAATGATGACTTTTGTTGTGAATCAGATGAAGAAGAGTCTAAGTTCATGAGAAATTTCAATAGAGGCCTAGGAAAGTACAAAGTTAAGTTACCTTTTAAGTACTTTAATTGTTGTAAAATAGGTCATTGTTCTTCTAAGTGTATGAATAAGAAGAAGAATGAACATGAACCCAAGAATAAATATAGAAAGTTTCAAAAGGATAAAAATACTAAAAATAATATTTTTTACACTCAAGATATCATCTCCTCTAGAAGTGAAGAAAACTAATCTTTAGATGAGGATAGAGCTCATGAAAACTCAAAAGAGTTTATGCTTATGGCCATTGAAACCAAAGATGAATCTAAAGAAGAAGAAGGTGAAGTTTCCTTAGAAGGTAAGTTTATCAGAGATCTTAAGGAGATTCAAAGGCTAAGAAAGAAAAATAATTTCCAAAAATAATTGTTGGCCAAGAACAATGTTGAAGTTATGGAAACTTTTCTCCTACAAATTCAAGAATGTAAGAAAGTCCAAGCCACGTTGAATGAGCAACACAAATAGAAACATAGGGCATGTGAGAAGCTTGAAGGAGAATTTGTGACTCTGGTAAAGGAGCTTGAGAAGACCAAAACACAACTAAGTCTTAATGAAAATTTCAGCAAGGGGACTAATTGCTTGAATGAGATTCTTAATGTGAAGATATCATCGCATGTGAAAATAGATTTTGGATTTGAAGCCGAGTCAAGCTCAATAGTGAAGATTAAAGACAAGAAAGTTATAAAATCCGTTGAAACTATGAAAGACTCAATCAATGTAGAAAACATATAAAACCCAACGCAACAGTAGAGAGAAAAAGGAAGCACATAGTCAAATTTGTAGCTACAAGACAAAAATGGAAAATAAATTTTGACTTAGCAATGGGAAAATAATGTTGCAAACAAAAACTGAAATACACGACTATAAAATTGAAATATTCAGTAGAGACATATATAGGCTTGAATCACGCAAAAATATGATATATTTTACAGAATTCAACAACCAAGCTACAAGAATCAATCTTTTACCATGTATGAGGGTAATTTTCCTAGATATTGATTTACTGGCACTAAATATGGTCATAAAGTTGTAAATTGCAGGGTAAGCCTAGCATTCAAGCAGATCACACCACATAAAATAATTTATCAGCCTAAGAATCAATTTTCCAGACAAAGGAGAAACAATCCCAAACTCAGCAATTCATTTTCTCCACTAGTTAATGTGATGCAATGTTATATTTGTCAAAATTATGGGAACAAAGCAATTGTTTGCAAACTCGGTAAGAGAAAACCATCCCCTAACACCATGCAATTAATTAGCAAGCCAAACAGTGGAAGCAATAGAAAAAGCAAGAAACTTGTGACTTGGTTTTATATACTCAAAATGAAGGCATCCATTAGTATGTGTGTAGTGGTTGTTCCAAGCGCATTACAAGAGATAATTTTTTTTTTTCTCTAAAACTAGTCGAAAAAGGTAATTTGATCTTTGGAAATGATGCACCAGGGAATATTATGGGAAAAGGAATCGTTAGCCTAGTGAATGGTAGGGGTAAGTCCAAGAATGTTTTGTTTATTGAAGCCTGAAACATAGCTTGCTCAGTGTTTCCCAGACGTGTGACTAATGTTCTATTGTATTATTTAGATCTAAAATTTACCAAATAAAGTCTACATACACAGGTGAAATAGTAGTTGAAATTGTAAGTATTGACATAAATTTTTATGTCTTGAAAGAAAAATATGAAAAGTGGTGCTTAAGAAAGTTTGATGAGAGATGGCTATGGCACAGGAGGCTAGGACATATTAATTTTTATGATATTTTAAATATGGGTAATAAAAACAAAGTTAGGGACTTGCCAAAGATCTCCAAGCCTAAAATCAAAATTTGCAATTTTTTTCCAAATTGGTAAGCAAGTTTGAGTACCATTCAAATCTAAGGAGAACTCCGCAACTAGACCATTGCAATTGGTACACATGGACTTGTGTGGTCCTTCAAGAAATCAATCACCCTTAGGGAAAATTCATTTCATGCTTATCATTGATTACTTTAGCAGAATGATTTAGGTATCATTCCTAAGAGAAAAATCAAATGCCTTTGAGATATTCAAAAGGTTGTGGTTGAGAATGAGATAGATTATAAAATCAAATGTATAATATTATAAAATGGTGGTGATTTTAACTCCAAGTAATTTGGTGATTATTTCAAAGAACATGGCATCAAAATAAAATTCACTATAACTGAGACTCCAAAGTAGAATGGTATAGCAGAGAGAGCCAAAGGGTTAGTCCAATGACTAAATAGAGCAATCATGGGTGAAGGAAGCATACCAAAAATATTTTAGGTTGAATAAATACATATAGAAGTTGTGATTTTGAACAAAGAACACTTTAGAAAAAATAGTGATAAGACCCCATATGAGCTTTGGTATGGTAAACCAGCTATAATTGACCATTTCAAGGTGTTTGGGATCAAGTGCTACATCATGAACAATGATGAGAAGCTTGGAAAGTTCGATGAAAGAGCTAATAAAGGTATTTTTTCTTGGGTACTCTCACAATAGTAAAGGCTACAAATTCTACAACAAGAACTCAATATGGATAGTTTATTGTATTCTTGTTAAATTTTATGAGCTCACTTCTTTTGAAGATAAACAACCAAAAAACATCAATTCGAATGACCAAGTCAACCATGATGAAGATGATGATGAGCTAGTTGAAGGTGAAGTCATTGAAGAACAAAAAATCCCTCAACCAAAATATAATTCAAGGTATGTGAAAAAACACCACCTAGTTTTTTATCACCAGGCTGGAACAGTTGGGCTGTGTCAACCATGAACCTAGCACAACTATTTCAAACCACTTTGGACTGGAATTGAGCCCTTCCAATCAGAGAGGGCTCTCTCAAAGAAAGAAAATGAATACTCAAGATAAGATATCTATTGCAGATGGCTAAATATTTTTGTGGTTTATGTGATTTTGTAGGTGGCAGAGTGTACGATGTCTACCATTGGGCATGGAGTCAGCTAAAGAAATTCAATTTCATTAGCCCAAGCTAATAGGAATATTCAATTTCATTTTTATTTTCATGTTAATGAATAATATTGTAAGGGAGGATCAATAAACTCCTAAAAACTATGTAATAAATCAATGCCCAATGTGAACAAGGCTAAATCAAGGTTGCTTTGATAAAACCCCTTATGTGTGAAAAAGGTTTGTGACAATTGACTAGGTCAACAAGACCTTATCGACAGTGTTTTCTAAGTGCAATGTACCTCATAAATACTTAGCGCAGATCTAGAAGGAGGATGCACATGTGAAAGGAGCTAAACCTTTGAGATGGTTTAGGGTTTTGCAAGACTTTCATCCTATAAAAGAAAGAGGAGAGCAGCAAGAAGAGGTTGTTCAAGATATTCAGAAATTAGTCTCCTTAGACTAATTCTAATTCTCTAGGCTGTTTATCCTGAGAATAGTGTTGCATAGCACTGGGTGTTCCCGAGTGGGAATCCTAGCTCTTTCCATAGAGTAGCTCTTGGAAGAGTTTTGCATTTCTCATCCACTATCCAGAATTTGGCCAAGCTTCTACTTCCAACTGCAATGAAGATCCTGTTGAGGGTTTGATTTATTTTGTAAGCTGCAGCAAGTGGAGCTC
The DNA here is from genome assembly GCA_034641835.2 of Pinus albicaulis. NCBI lineage: Eukaryota > Viridiplantae > Streptophyta > Pinopsida > Pinales > Pinaceae > Pinus > Pinus albicaulis. The sequence continues at coordinate 216,121,961 of CM076577.1, read as the reverse complement.
TAGATCTATTCATATCTAGATTGTTTTGGGGAATCTCTTCTCATGGAGTGTGTCTTTTAAACTCCTGGAAGAGTGCCTCTCCTGTTGGAGCATAATTTCAGATCTTGGCATCAGGCCATATCACATTCCAGATCCTACTACGCAGTTACCCTTCCTGAACTGTGCAATCTGCAAGGAAGAAGTTGTAGGGTGATTCAACTATCTCTTGGGAGAGAGATCTCCGGTGTTGGGAATCTTCCCTCACTGTGGTGATACATGGATTGGCCAACCAATACATGTAAATTCTAGATATGATCTATTCATATATGTATTTACTTCATAAATTCTGCAGCAATCTACAGATCTGCTGCATAAGGTTTCAGATCTACTCCACATGCTTCATGATTTGCTGAAAACCCCAAGGGGTGTGTAAAATAGGGACAATCTAGTGTAGAGATCTCATATAGATCTAATATTTTGTACAATTATATGTCATAGATCTGATTTTTAACCTAAAACTTCTGTATGATTCAAAAAATAACACTGTCAAGGTTTTACAGTGAAATACAATTGTTGCAGCACCTCTTTTAGAGGGATTTTCTCTTCATTTTCTCTCTTCTACTGTATGAGTAGTGTTGTGTAACTGATTTCATTATTTTTTTAACCTATTACAACTAATACCTTCAGAAAATCACGCTTCCTGAGCTTTAGTAAATTTCTGCATACATTAAGTCATGGGAAATCAGGGTTTTCTAGCCTAGTCGAGAATGGAGGAACTGTTTAACATAGCTAGGAGAATTTTTTTAAGCTGAAATTTGGCATGTAGACTCCACTTAGCCTAAGCTATAAGATCCAGCCATCCCCCCTGATTATTTTTACGCACATCCTTGGAATTAAGCGGTTTTAAGGCTGAAATAACTGTTTTTCCTCACTTTTTGGCTTATAAATTACTGTATAAAGTTTATGATGCAAATAATATTGAAGGAAAAGTGGTTAGAAATCTGTTATAAAACATATATATGCCTCTCCAACTTTTTAATACCTTAAGGTATTCTATTTGCTGCAGAAAATTCCAGATTTGGAACATTACAGTGGTATCAGAGCATGATCTCTGGCACAGCCTGTGAGATCAATATTTCAAGAAGATAGAGAGAAGAAGCAATAAAAATCTGATGGATAAGTCTGGTTACACTGAATACATAGAGGAGAAGGGCCTAAACCCCTTTTCTGGAAGACTGCAGAGAAAAGAGTTTTCAGAAACTCTTTATGTACTAAAAGAAGAAATCAGGGGAATGGAGAAGGGAGGTCATGCAAATCCATCTGATATTAAAATCCATATAATTCATTAAAATGTGTGTGAGTATTCAGCCACACAATCTGATCTACAATGTTGGAATATGCCTCCTTTCTTGTCAAGAGAAAGAGGAGGAAGAAGAATGATGGAAGAGGAGATCTCCCTGCTCCTTTTTAAAACTATGGAGGCCATCACAGAAAATCTCAAGGAGATAGAAAGGGAAGATTGCATAATATTTCTAAAAGTGTTTGGAGATGAAGCAATCCCTAGATATTTTCATGAGGAGTGTGAGCATTTAGCCACACATGTAGATCCACAACGCAGTACATTGCCCACATTCACTATAGGGAGAATGGAGGAAGAAGATGAGGCCATTGGAGTAGCAGTGCTGCAACTCAAAGGTATGGCTCATGATGGGTGGTTTCAAAATTATATTTCTTGTTATCATGTAAATGTGAAAGCATATGGTGAATTCAATAAGGAATTGATGAAGAAATTTGATGAAAATCAATGTGAACTATCAAGTATCAAAACATCAAACACTTTGCATGTATTAGAAGAGACCATGCAACCAACTCCACTCCTTATTTATAAAGGGGATAAGAACATGTATGATGGTTTGCTAAGGGAAATATCCCCATATTATGAAGGGCCCTCTTCCACTTGTGATGACATGGAGGTACCTCCTTCAAGATATGACCAAGATCTAGGGTCTCTCATTGATGATGAGGCATTCTTACATATTGATGAAGAGGATGAGCGGAGAAGGAATACCAACGCTGTACCATTAGAAGAAGAAGAAGAGAAGAAGGATCAGCATGAGGGGATGATGAGAATTCACTCTTATCTATTTCAGAAAGTTTCTGCACAAAGGAAGGAGACTGCAGTACGCAGAGAAGAGAGGGACAAATCAGTCCACTCATACATGCAGTCCACTTCAGATTTTGATGTCTCATTACATGGAGGCATTCCACCTGGGAGGCCACCAGATCTAGATTTGGTAAGAGACATCTTGCCTCTTGGATCACCATTCTTGGATTCCAAGGAGGTGATGAGTTTGGAGGATGAATTTGGCATGGGGGATATCAAAGTAGTAGGCATCAGCATGAGGAGAGCTTGATATGCTAGATCACCAGCATTGTCTCTTGGGAGGATTGATCCCTATTAGAGGTCTCAACTTTTGGTAGAGTACTTCAAGGATCTTGGTGCATGCATGATTATTGATGACCTGGATGGAGATGATATATACATGGTGGATGATGTGGTCATATATTCCTATGGCAGGATCTTCTTGACTAGAGCTTCTAGTCTCAAGGAGAAGCTGCTACATGCAACACATGAGGACTTCTCTTCCATGCACCTTGATGCATATTTCCATTTAAAGGAGGATTTCACTTGGGAGGGCATCCAACATGACATATTTCAGCATATGGAGAGATGCATATCCTGAATGATGATGGAGAAGAGGTTACAACCACTTCCCTACTCATTGGGGGTGAGGGAGAAATTCCAGTTGAGCCATTTCAGCTCAAGGTCTCAAGTACAAGATGGAGGAAGTATAATTTCACATTTTGTATTGTACTTCTTTTCCTTGTTTGAGCAACATGATGTACCAAGGAGGATTGTTCCTTCTTGTATGATGTATGATGATGTACTTGCAGCTACTTGTAGCATTGATTTTGGCTACCTTAATGGTGGTTTGTGGGGGAAGCCACATGATTTTTGGTGTGCACCATTGACACCACTTTGTACTTTCATGTTTATATTTTGTAATATGATTGTGGCAGCAAACAAGTGGATGGAAGATAAAATTTTCTTGTTTGATTTTATGCAGGCCAAGGATGCACTGCGCTGGTTCCATGAGAGGAACTATGATTCACTCTCCGGTTGTCATTTGGAAACTTGCTTTCATTGTATTCTGCTTCCATGTATTGATGATATGTTTATGCTCATGGGGAGCTTGGTTTGGAGAGTGGGCTATGAGTTGAAGATGCCCATTGGGAGTATAATTTTCCCTACTTTGCATGATGCATGTTTCAGGAGAAGCAATGGGCAGTCCATGATTGTCAAACAACATTTATTTTCTTCATGTGGGAGAAGACATTTGGAGAACTTGAGTTTTTGGAGGAGACACTTCATGGTTCATTTTTTTGGTGGGGTAGCTTGGGCCACTCTTGAAGGTCATAATAATTCAGCCCAAGAGCAGCAACAGCCCTATAATTATCATAAATGGAGAGAGAAACCACTTGGGTGGGAGGATCCAATCTCTCCAAGTAGCCCCAACACATTGTCTGAACCAGGGGTTGAGGATATTTTTGAGCTAACTAGATTGGCTCACTTCATTTGGATGATAGCATGGGTATGGAAGTCACTCATTGGGAATAATATTCCCCATGTTCATCATCATTCCTACCTTGAGGAGGCCACTGAGCAACAAAGAGATCACCACTTGTACCTTTCATTTTCTCATGATGTACACTTTGCTATCTTGCACTTGGAGGAAAGATTCATTGCATGTCATTTTCAGCCATGGTGGGATCCATTGATGAGGCCACAAGAAGAGGAAAGGAGAAGTTTTGCTCTACCTTGCAGTTTCTTGAGGACAAGCAACATTTTGAAGGGGGAGCACTGTAATATTCCTAATTAGCCCAAGCTAATAGGAATATTCAATTCTCCGGATGCGGATGTGGTGGCGCATTAAAGAGTCCCGGGCCCCTGCGCAGCTACCAACGAAGCCTGCGTGGTATGCCCACATGGCCCCGCGTATTAAACTTGAAGGCGTTATTAATACGCCTCGGGTCGACCAGTTTTGCAGTTATTGCACCTCAGCTCTGCTGTATATGGCGGTTGTTTGGTTGATGGCCCTCACTATGGACGGAGAGTAGGATGGAGGAAGCCATGGGAGAGCTCTGACTCCCCTGCGCAGTGATTTCCCTCCTGGTTATGCCAATTCCAGCTTTAAAACGCAGAATGGGCGTCGATGTTGCATTCTGGCCTGCTTGGAGACGATACCGGGACTTCACTTCGCCAATAGCCCCTTCTGCAGCGTCTCTGCTCCGTCTGTCGCCTCTGTTGAGCTTCTTGCAGGTACTTGGCTTCCTTTCAATTTTACTTTGCTCCCTCATGGTCGTTGCCCCTCCGCTCATTAGGCCTCTAGCTCTTCTGTCGCTTTGTCTGGCTTGCACCACCCTGGTTGTTATCCCTCTGCTCTCAGAGTTCCCGACCCCTCCTTTGGCCGGCCACGTCTGCGCCACCTTCTCCTCTCCATGCCTCGTCTCAGGCAGCGGATGCGCTGTAGGTGTGCGGTCAGTCGGGGTCAAGCCTCTGTCATTCCTCCCTCGCCCGCTTCTGAATTGAGTTCCTCTTCTGAAAGCGATGAACCCACTCCTCCGCCAGCTTCGAGCAGAGGCAGGGGCAGAGGTCGTGGGCGGGGTGCTGAGTATTCGCGCAGGGTCAGCAGGGAACGTGGGCGCGCGCGTGCATCCGGCTATGTTTCCAGTCAACCCACTCCTTCTGATCCTTCTGGGCCTCCCTGTCAGTCCACTCAGCCCGGCCCTTCTGCTCCACCTAGTCAGCCCATCCCACCTGGCCCCTTTGATCCTCCCAGTCAGCTCAACCCTCCTGGCAGAGGGCATTTGGGGTCCACCATTAGGCAAACCACCCAGACTGCTGAACTCAGCTTTCACTGCACCTCCTTCGACTCCATTATCACTGCTTTCATAACTGTCTCCCTTCGTGAAGAAATCCCTCATCCTGCTCCTCCCTCTCCTCCCCGCGGCCCCTGCTCCAACCCCCCTCTTCAAATTGGGCCGCTTTATGATGCCGAGAACCAGGACATGAAGATTGACAGTCAAGCGGGCATGGCAGACAGCAGCGACGACGATGAATATGGATGCAGAGTTGTGGAGGAGCCGATGTCTTCAGAGCATGATGGCTGATCCCAAAAGCGCACTCAGCAAACTCTCCAGGTCTCCTTGCTCTATCACTGTTGGAGCTTTTGTGTTTTACTGTTTCAGTTGCCAGCCAGTTTGGCAGATAGATGTTTTTAGTTTTTATGTTACTGTTTCTATGTCTTGTATAAACTTATGGTCGGTTTCCCTATCATGGGCGGCTCAGACATTTATGTTTAAAGGGTCGGTTTCCTGCTATGGGCGATCCAGGTCTCTCAAGAACAGTTTGTTGATCAACCCCAGCTGTCTGGCTTTCACAGCAACAGTTGTGGCAGTTTTGTACTAGTATTTTTCACTTAATAGAATTAGTCTCACTTAGAAAAAAAAAAAATAGGAATATTCAATTTCATTTTTATTTTCATGTTCATGAATAAGATTGTAAGGGAGGATCAATAAACTCCTAAAAACTATGTAATAAATCAATGCCCAATGTGAACAAGGCTAAATCAGGGCTGCTTTGATAAAACCCCTTATGTGTGAAAAAGGTTTGTGACAATTGACTAGGTCAACAAGACCTTATCTACAACACTGTCTAAGTGCAATGTACCTCCTAAATACTTAGCGCAGATCTCGAAGGAGGATGCACATGTGAAAGGAGCTAAAACTTTGAGATGGTTTAGGGTTTTGCAAGATTTTCATCCTATAAAAGAAAGATGAGAGCAACAAGAAGAGGTTGTTCAAGATATTCAGAAATTAGTCTCCTTAGACTAATTCTAATTCTCTAGGCTGTTTAGCCTAAGAATAGTGCTGCTTAGCACTGGCTATTCCCGGGCGGGAATCCCAACTCTTTCCATAGAGTAGCTCTTGGAAGAGTTTTGCATTTCTCATCCACTATATGGAAATTGGCCAAGCTTATACTTCCAATTGCAATGCAGATCTTGTTGAGGGTTTGATTACTTTTGTAAGCTGTAGCAAGTGGAGCTCTAGATCTATTCAGGTCTAGATTGTTCTGGGGAGTCTCTTCTCATGGAGTGTGTCTTTTAACCATCTGGAAGAGTGCCTCTCCTGTTGGAGCATAATTTCAGATCTTGGCATTAGGCCATATCATATTCCAGAGCCTAATATGTAGTTACCCTCCCTCAACTGCACAATCTTCAAGGAAGAAGTTGCAGGGTGATTCAACTATCTCTTGGGAGAGAGATCTCCGGTGTTGGGAATCTTCGCTCACTGTGGTGATCCATGAATTGGCCAACCAATCCATGTACCTTCCAAATATTATCTATTCATATATGTATTTAATTTATAAATTCTGCAGAAATCTGCAGATCTGCTGCATAAGATTTCAGATCTACTCCACATGCTTCATGATTTGCTGAAAACCCCAAGGAGTATGTAAAATAGGGACAATCTAGTGTAGAGATCTCATATAGATCTAATATTTTGTACACTGATCTGTCCTAGATCTGATTTTTAACCTACAGCTGCTGTATGCTTCATAAAATAACACTGTCAAGGTTTTACAGTGAAATACAATTGTTGCAGCACCTCTTTTAGAGGGATTTTCTCATAAAAGTCTTAATTTTCTCTCTTATACTGTATGATTAGTGTTGTGTAACTTATTTCATGATTTTATTAACATATTACAACTAATACCTTCATAAACTCACGCTTTCTGAGCTTCAGTAAATTTCTGCATACATTAAGTCATGGGAAATCAGGGTTTTCTAGCCTAGTCGGGAATGAAGGATCTGTTTAACATAGCTAGGAGAATTTTTTTGAGATGAGATTAGGCATGTATACTCCTCTTAGCCTAAGCTATCATATCCATCCGTCCCCCCTTCTTATTGTTATGCACATCCTTGGAATTAAGCATTTTAGGGCTGAAATAACTGTTTTTCCCCACTTTTTTGCTTATAAATTACTGTATAAAGTTTATGATGCACATAATATTGAAGGAAAAGTGGTTATAAATCTGTTATCAAACATATATATGCCTCTCCAACTTTGTAATACCTTAAGGTATTCTATTTGTTGCAAAAAATTCCAGATTTGTAACATTACAAGCTTGGAAAGTTCGATGAAAGAGCTAATAAGGGTATTTTTTCTTGGGTAATATCAAAATATTAAAGGCTAAAAATTCTACAACAAGAACTCAATATGGATATTTTATTGTATTTTTGTTAAATTTTATGATCTCACTTCTTTTGAAGATAAACAACCAGAAAACATCAATTCGAATAACCAAGTCAACCATGATGAGGATGATGATGAACTAGTTTAAGGTGAAGTCATTGAAGAACCAAAAATCCCTCAACCAAAATATAATTCAAGGTATGTGAAAAAACACCACCCAATTTTTTATCACCAGGCTGGAACAATTGGGTTGTGTCAACCATGAACCTAGCACAACTATTTCAAACCACTTTGGACTGGAAGTTAGCCCTTAAAATTAGAGAGGGCTCTCTCAAAGAAAGAAAATGAATACTCAAGATAAGATATCTATTTCAGATGGCTAAATATTTTTGTGGTTTATGTGATTTTGTAGGTGGCAGAGTGTACGATGTCTACCATTGGGCATGGAGTCAGCTAAATAAATTCAATTACTAGCAAATGAATTCATGGAAGCTGAGTAAAATGACTTAAAACATAACTTTTATAGAAAAACATAGTACATGAAGGAAATTGGAGCATAAAGTTATGAATTCCAAGTAATAATAATACCATGAGGCTGATGACAAAATATAAACTGAAGATACAAAACATAAGCCAAGAAGAATCTCGGGTTTGGAAGGAAATTGCTATAAATTGTGTATTAGCTTGATAAATAAAATTTACCTAATATATTTCTCATAACATTCATCAACCCTTTCAAACACAAAAACTCCCCCATTTATAAAGTGAGCGTTGAGATTCAACAAGAAGATCCTAGTGAAAATTAAGCACCTACACTAGGATGGAGCCTCAGGCTATTTTTAGGTGTATGTATATTTATAGATGTATGTGCATAATCTATTTATAGAATTCATGTCTATTTATATATGCATGTCTACTATTATTATCCCTTAATATTATTTGGACAATAAACTATAATCTATTCTCATTGAGCACTTGGAAATAGTTAACTGAAGTGGAAAATCAGTTAGCTAAAGGAATTTCAAGTTAAGTGGTTGGTTGGTGGGACACACAGGTTGAATTAGTTGTCACTGAGTGATTCAAAGTTATAACAGAGTAGGAAGTGCAGTTGTGCAAGTTGTAAAGTAGTTTAACTCAGTTAAGTGAGTTAAAATTAGTTGTGCTAGGTGTAACTGAAGTTACACTAGTGAGAGATCAAGTGAATTAATTATTAATTAATTCAAAATCAGTGGTCTCATATTCAACTGAAGATTTACTATTATTAACTGCATGCATGTTAGATCCATTGGAGACCCAGTTGAGTTCTAGGTGAAAGGGAAGTAAACTATCAGTTGTGACATTATCTGTTTGCACACATGCAACCACACACACATTGGATGTGCCCATGAGGATTTCGTAGTCAATGCAAGCAAGATTGCATTCATTCAGGGATTACTATAAACGGGGATTGTGTAGTGGAGGCAGGTAGTCTAGAGACAAAAAATTGGCTAAGGAACTTGCCAATTTTTGTATGACAGTGTGAGACAATTAGCTCGTGTACCGAGAGCTCTTGTATTGGAGCTTTGTATCTAATTGTTTCATGATCCATGATATAATATACAATAGAAGATAGTGGTGTTTTTATCTATAAGCTTTCCCAGGTAAATTATCTGTGTTGTGTGTGATTGATCTTTGTTCATCATATTGAAATTGGCGATTGTGTTTTAAATTCCACAAATATTTATAGAAGCGATTCTGTATTTAACAGTAGCACATTGTTAGATTAGGATAATATAGGACATACATGTATTTTTTATAATTTATACATGGTATCGAAGCACAGGAAATTGCAGTAGTGAATTAGGAGCTGAGTTTGTTGGTGGAAAGAATTCGAATTTGCAGAAATACTTTCTTGGTTCTACAACTGACTCAAGATCGAAATGGATTTCAATGGCTTGAGGTTATAGTATGCATTCGAGGGCAGCTCAAACTGCATTTCTTGGAAGGACAGGATGGAGGCAATACTCGAAGACAATGGCTTGAAGGAATTCATTGACAATGCTGTTCCGAAGCCTGCTTCGTCAGATGCTGCCAATATTGATGCATGGAAAAAGAAAGTGGCAAAGGCGAGGAGGATCCTATTGGAGGGAGTACGAGACCAAATTTTCTAAAGCCTCCATGGGAAAGCCACACCATATGCTATGTGTAAGGCTTTGGAAGATATATTACAAAGCAATAGCGACCATAGGAAATCAACACTCAAAGATAAACTCAGAAAGATCAAGATGGAAAAGGGTGACACCATTCCAAATTATCTCATGAATTTTTTCCAATGTCGGGATGAACTTGGGAGTGTGGGAATAACTGTTTCTGATGATGATTTTTTGATCTTGGCTCTCTTGGGACTTCCTAAGAGTTGGCACAGTTATGAAGACTCTGTCAACAGACGAGAAAAATTGTTGGAACGACTATGGTCGGATCTAATGTAGGAGGAGTTCAGGTGGAACACCAAAGATGGCTCTTGATCAAACCATGATGATGAAGTGGATTGTGCTTTGGCTTCCAAGGAAAATAAGGGGGAGGGGAAGAAATTTCATTATAAATCCAAGGTGAAGTGTTTTCATTGTCACAAACATAGGCATCTTGCTACTAACTGTCCACAAAATAAGAAGAACAAGAAGCTTGCCGGAGCTGCAGCTGGTGAGGGCTTTGCCTCGAAATTTGAGCTTGAATTCTCCTTGATTGCATGCATGGTTTCAAGTGCATTGGAATCGGTGTGGTATTTTGATAGTGGTGCTTCCTTTTACATGACAGAAGATAAGGAACTTTTCAATGACTTGGAGGAGAGAGATCTCTAGAGGCATATAGAGATGGGAAACGACAAACAGTACAATGCTACCGGGATTCATACCATTACCTTTAAGAGGGAGTCAGGTAAACCATTTCAATTAAAATATGTTATGCATATTACAGGTCTGAAGAAAAATTTGGTCTCAATCGCAATGTTGGAGGACAGAGGCTATGACGTAGTTTTTAGTGATGGAAAAGATTTCCTGCGACATAAACAGCAGGTCAAGACAAGAGGATAGGGATTCGAGTTAAGAATCTCTATAAGCTGGAGGTAGATGGATGCGCTGCCATGATTGGAAAGGAAGAAAAAGTGGTGATCTGGTATGAGGGAAAATTATGGCACAAGTGATAGGGCCATCTTCATCATCAAGCCTTGAAATTCATGCAAAAAATATCTACTAGACTTCCAATGGAACACTTGCTCAGTTATATCAGTGCAAGGGTTGCACCATGGAGAAGTATGTAAAGTCCACCTTTCATGAGAAGGAGAACCGAGCTTCGAGGATCCTTGAGAGAGTTCACACGGACATGTGTGGACTGTTCTTGGTTGCTTCAACAAAAAATATAAGTACTATGTAATATTTTTTGATGCCTTTTCTCGTAAATGCTGGATCTTCTTCATGCAGAAGAAGGATAAAAAATTCTCAAAGTTCTATGATTTTAAGGCATTGGTGGAGAAAGTGTCGGGGAATCAAGTGAAGGCTATTAGGAGCGATAATGGTGGAAAATACATCTCTAACGAATTCAAGAACTTCTATAGAAAAGAAGGAATTCAAAGAGAACTCATAGTGCCTCATAACCCACAACAAAATGGGGTTATGGAGAGGAAGAACAGAATAATCGTGGGTGCAACACGAGTGATGTTGCATGATCAGGGCCTACCAATGAATTTGTGGGCGGAAACATGCAACACTACGGTTTATGTGCAAAACTGTTGTCCTCGTAGAGTACTTGGCATGAGTACACCTGAAGAAGCTTTCACTGGTAAGAAACCAGATGTTTCACACTTTAAGATTTTTGGCTTATCTGTTTATGTGCGTGTGACCAAGGATGTCAGGAAGAAGATGGATCTGATTGCTGAAGTTGGGATTTTTGTGGGGTACACAGAAACAACCCATAATTATCTTGTGTATTTTCCAAACAACATAATTACTGTTGTGAGATGGGATATAAAATTCGATGAGGGGAAATCCATGCGGTTGTCGCTTGAGAGGGAGCTGGACTTGCATGCGGAGGAGGAACTGCTGGTTCCCAAAGATGAGTCTCAATATGTGGATCATCCACATGAGGAGGTTCATGGAGTGGAGGGATCCAGTCATGTAGATCCATCCATCAGAAATGGAAGAAGGTGTACCATGAAAGATGATAGGCTGAGACTTGATGTTGCACAGAATGTAGGATCCCCTACTTCACAGCATAGACAAAGACAGTCTCCTGACCGATTTACTGGATACATGGCCATCATGAGCAAATTTATTGTGGCTAAACCATCTTCCTTTCAGGAAGCAATGTAGGAGCCCACATGGGTAGATGCAATGGTGCAGGAGTATGACTACATTGTCAAAAACAGTGCTTGGGAAAATTTTCCAAGGCTAGTTGATAAATCAATGGTAGGTTCAAGATGGATCTACAAGGTAAAGCAAGCTACTGATGGGAGTGTGGAGAAATAAAAGGCCATATTTGTGGCCCAGGGCTTTTCACAGATTGAGGGGATAGATTATGAAGAGACCTTTTCACCTGTCACAAGGTATTCTTCGATAAGAACCATCCTTGCTCTCTTAGCGTAGATGGGTTGGCGCATTCATCATATGGATGTGAAAAATATGTTTCTAATTGGGATCATTGAGGAAGAGGTGTAAATAGAGCATCCTGAAGGTTTCAAGATCTTCAACAGTGAGTCGCATGTGTGTCGAATCAAAATATCATTGTATGGGCTGAAGCAAGCACCTTGTGGTTGGTACACTCAGATAGACAACTATTTCACTGAACAAGGCTTCACCAAAAGTGAAGCAGATGAAAACCTATACCAAATTGTAGTGGAGGGTAAGATTTTAATAATTTTATTTATGTTTATGGTTTAATATTTACTGGTGATGAGTATCTGATACAATAATTCAATGATGATCTTGCAAGGGAGTTCAAAATGAAGGATATGGGCTTCCTTCATTATTTCCTTGGATTGGAAATATGGCAGCGAGATGGTGAACTTTTTGTGTCTCAAGGCAAGTATGCAAGGGAGATATTGGGTAAGTTTCACATGGAGGGCTGCAAACCCCTAGATACTCCTCTTCTAGGAAACTGGAGGAAAGAGGATGCTACTTCTGGAGAGGTAGTGGATTCTACTATCTATCGACAGTTAGTGGGTTCGCTAATGTATCTAGTGAACACGAGACTGGACATTTTCTATGCAATTAACCAACTGAGTCAAGCTATGGTTATGCCTACCAAGCTCTTTTGAAAGGCAGGTAAGCATGTCCTGAGATACCTGAGGGGCACATCAAAGTATGTTTTATGGTACAGACAGACGAATGGAGTGAAGTTGCATGGCTTCACGAATGCAGATTGGGTGGGTAGTTCATCGGATAGAAAGAACACATGAGGGGGGATCTTTAGTATCAGGTCTATAACTATTTATTGGCACAACAAGAAACAGATATTCGTGGCACTCAGTTCAGCAGAAGTGGAATACATCGAAGTGAGTCAAGCTGCATGTGAGACTATCTGGATGAGAAAGATCTTGGTTGGTTTGTTTGGTTCTCATATGGATCCGACAGTGATTCATTGTGATAATCATAGTTGCATTAAAATATCGATTAATCCTGTGTTTCATGATATATATAAGCATATAGATATCTGGTACCATCATTTCAGAGATTTTTTGTAGAGGAGAATCATGTTGCTTCAGTACATTCCCACGGAAGATCATGATGCAGATACTCTAACAAAGGCACTCACTAGGAGAAAATTCGAATACCATAGAGATAGGATCGGGGTGAGGGATAATCCCTTTCTTGTTGAGAGGGAGTTTTGAGATTCAACAAGAAGATCCTAGTGAAAATTAATCACCTACACTATGATGGAGCCTTAGGCTATTTTTAGGTGCATGTCTATTTATAGATGTATGTGCATAATCTATTTATAAAATTCATGTCTATTTATAGATGCATGTCTACTATTATTATCCCTTAATATTAGTTGGAAAATAAACTATAATATATTCTCAATGAGCACTTGGAAATAGTTAACTGAAGTGGCAAATCAATTAGCTAAGGGAATTTCGAGTTAAGTGGTTGGTTGGTGGGACATGTAGGTTGACTTCAAGCCTGGGATTTGCTACTGAAGTTACTAGTTTTCTGAGATTTTTCATTTTCTTCCTTCTATCACCTCAAAAACATTTGTATAAGCCTATATATGCATGTACGATAGAAAAATCCATAATATAGCCAAAAAAATGTGTATTCTTACCATGCTTATGTAGCAACATCATCATTAACAGTAATGAATTTTAGGGCCATCTTCAAAAGTTCAACTTGTATCATCTACATTTGTACTTCTAGGTCTTTGGCTTGATCCTGCAACCTTATCCTCTCTACATACAACCACCTATTTCTTTTGCATAGATGATTCATCATCATGTCTAGAGGAAATGTCCTCTTTAACTTATTACTTGATCTATTTTCCACTTCATTGTAATAATCCACTTGCTTAGATATGTCTTGCTTGAAATTCTGAAAAATAAATTTTGATTCTATTACCACATTTCTTGCATCACTTAACTGTTTTTGCAGAAGCTCTGACTTAGTATTTTCTTGTACCTTCTCTTTACCCTTACCTCTCTTCACTGATTCTACCTTTCCTAGAGGCTCCTCTGGCAGTTTTTCTTTTGATGGCACCTTCTTCCTTAATGATTTTTCAAGAATCAATGGTTTCTCGGGCATCTTTTTCTTTGACTGTTGTGATCTTGTGAATGGTTTTCTAGGCTTCAAGATAAAACCTGAATCATCTTGATCAAAGTCTAATTTCTTGACTCTTTTGTTTTTCTTTTGAGTCTCTGTCTCCTTGATTTCAACAGTCTGTATAATGGGGATTTATTCAATTTCAATATCCTCCAATATATATGATAACTTTCCTCTTCCTTCAAGTTGACTTCTAGTAACCCTCCTATGTTTTTGTGCATATGTTTTTATTTGTTTTCTTGTGGAATTTTTCTCTGGCACCATAGTATTTTGCACTTGTTCAACCTCCAAATCCATAAGCTCTATCATAGGTTGCATCTTTGCATCATGGTCAGCTACATGTTCTGATTCAGATGGTTTTTCTTTCCATGGAGTAATGGACTTAGATCTTGGTGTTTTCCTAGGGGTGACAACATCAAATTCATATCCACTCACAAACAAAAATGTAGGCCAATCTCTGTTCAAATTTTTTAATTCTTCAACCACCAGCAACTTGATTAGAGCATGGTGCAAATTTGAGGTATCATTGGTTTCATGTTTGGCCTGAACTTTTTCTACCATTTTTCCAAAGATCCTAAACAAATAAAAAGGAAAATCTAAGGGTTTCTTATGTGTGAAATGTAGAAATAGTTTGAAATGGTATTGATATAATATGGTGAATCTAAAATCACATGTGAAATACTTCTGGATCACCATTAGAAATTTTTAAAAATACTCTTTAAGGCATGTTCTAGGGATTCTTGAAGCCATATTGATTCCTTTGTGTTCTTCTTTCAAGAGTTCATCACAATTCTATAATTAAAACTTCTATAATTTGACCCATGACTCTCCTGATCTGGGGATCTCAATGTCTTGTGTAATGGTGTCTAAGAACACAACAAAACTTAACATTCCCACTTTTGACCCTATGCCTATAAAATTTATAGAAAATTCCTTTGAAACTTTTCCATGATGTCCTTGCAATTTTTGAGAGAACCGGAGGTAGCCCACTCTATCAAACGCTTAGGAGAAGGTGGGGTCTCCTTCTAGTTGCTTCATGTCCATGGGCTCGTATCTAACAATAAATCCTTCTTTATATTGTTTCTTTTTTGATTCCATGGCTCCAAAGTGAATTGAACAGTCAGCCCTTTCCTTGACACCTACAAATAATTTTAGAGACAGCATGCAGATATTTTGACACTAATAGAATTAACCTTGAGACAACTAGACAAACATCCAAGACCTCCAGACCGATATTGAGATAAACCAAGCAACTCACAAGGATCATATAAGGTGTATTCCATACAAGGAATCAGAATGAAAATTGGAAAGGGGATTGCAGGATTGAGCAAAATGAATTTCAAAAAATGATGGAAAATGACAATGATGAGAAATTATGAGCCAATATGCTCTGACAGTCTCTGACCAAAACTTTTTTGATACTCTGCACAATTTTTTCTACCATCAGAAAAAAATAAGAAGCTAAATTTAGTAGCGAATATTGTGTTTGAGAGGGCATATTTGCTATGTAAGTGCAGGAACTCCCGTAGAAAATTATGACCTTTTTACACTGAAGTTGCTACAGAAGTATGAAAAAGTTTCAAATTTATATAATGACTAAATCATCTTATGCACAATTTTTTTTTTTGTTTTTCTTTGACAATGACTCCCATAAACACTAATTATGACCTTGATACATGTGAAATTTTGAAAACCATAAACTTAAAATTTTTATTAAAACCTAAGACGGTTAACCTAATTGACTCAAGACAAACCTAATGGTTATCATGGATAACAATGGCTCTAATGGGGATGTTGTGCCCCTGTAGTACAACAATGAACCAGTAGCTCCAATGCCTTATCCATTGGTTAGTTCCCTAACCACTTGTCATATTATTTAGCCTGCATTCATCCCTTAACATGCTCTTGAAGAAAAACACTGTACAAACAAAAAATTAAAACTAAAATCTTCAAACTAAATGCTGAAAGAGATGCTTGCCCAACAAGATTATTTATGTACATACCAATCCTACTCTAATAGTTGAAATTCCACTTTCTTAACTCAAGAAATATGAAACCTCCAGTATAACCATTCAAAGAGCTGATCCAACACCTGGGCTTCTTGATTTTTCTTGAACAAAATCAAAAGTGGATCATCTATTGGAAACTAAAAATGACAATTAAATCCATACTCCATAAAAAACACAAAAAATTTCTTGACTGATGACTACAAAAAACTTACAATTGGATCTTGGAAATCATGAAAAATCTCCTCTTTTTGATGAGTAAAACCATGAGGGTTGAATTCATTCATAACTGATGGCTTATTTTTTCCTATATCTTCAATTCCAAGAACATCATCGAATAAAAAGGCAATAATATATGTGTCTTACCTTTTGTGTAAATAAACAAAAACATCCATGCATCCTTGAATATCTTCAAACTTGACATCCATATTGTATGTATCAAAACTAATATTTTTCTTATCAAACAAATCAGATAGAATCTTTGGTAGTTTGGCTTGAGGATTTCCATCTTGATTCTGAGCACTAACAACTCCTATACAAATAAATTTATGCATATCATCCATGTCATTTTGATTATCCCCAAAAATAATAGGTAAAACATGTATATTCATCTCTTCAGGTAGCTCAGGTTTACCTAAAAGTGAACTTTCATCACATGTTGCCTCACTGTTCAGAATTTTCATGCATGTAATTTCAGCAACCTAACCTTGAGGAGTTTCTTCTTGGCATAAAATATCAGAAAAGGAATGGGTTGAAAAACAATTTGAATGATTTGATGCATACCTTTGACTGCATATAGATTGAAAATGCTGAAAATCCTTATAAATTTCATGTAATATGAATGGACTGTCGAATTTATGATCTATTTCATCTTCAAGCAAAGAAGACACATCTTCTTGTTGGAAAATTTCTTGATCATCATGACAACTAGTTGGTGAAGAAAATTCATAAGGTGCCTCTAATATCTCCTCATCATCCATACATTCTACATCATCATCAATACTTTTAATATATTGAATGAAAGCTTTCCAAATATTACAACATCCTTAAAACAGTGGTAATTCAAGATGAGACTTCCTGATAATGTCCAAAAAATATTCTATGGAAATATTTAAGAGAACACAAGCTTCCTGATTTCAACCCTTCATACCATACTCTAGCTGTGTCTTCTAGGGTAGCCATAAACATCTTCATGAGAAAATATTCAGGAAACTCAACCCTCAATCTACATACATGTATATGGAATTTAACCAAATGAAGACCATCATCATCTTTCTTTTCATATTTGAACATGGGAATATGGGTTGACCAATCGACACAAGACATAGGATTTGGAAAACCATAGATGTGAGACCGATCCATAGGAGCATACCTAGGATTTCTTCTTGCAGTAGAACTCATCTTGGAACTTCTTCAATATACTTATCTTCAAGCATTGGGGTTGCCATGAAGCTTTGATATTTTGTATCTTTTGATATTGGAGTCGCCAGGGTAATATCACAACCCTCAAAATAAAATTTGATTTCCTGTTACCCTCAAAAATCAACATGAAGAGACTCAAAGAAAATCTGGGAAATGGAGCTTCTCGACTCCCGATCGACGCACCAAAATGTTATCACTAGGCTGGAGCAGATGGGTTGTGTCAAACATCAACCTAACACAACTATTTCAAACCACTTTGGACTGGAAGTTAGCCCTTGCAACCAGAGAGGCCTCTCTCAAAGAAAATAAATGAATACTCAAGATAATATCTCTATTGCAGATGGCTAAATATTTTTGTGTTTTATGTGATTTTGTAGGTGGAAGAGTGTATGATGACTACCATTAGGCATGGAGTCTGCTAAATAAATTCAATTACTAGCAAATTCATTCATGGAAGCTGAGGCAAATGGCTTAAAACATAAATTTTACAGTAAAACATAATACATGAAGGAAATTGGAGCATAAAATTATCAATTCCAAGTAATCATAATACCATGAGGCTAATGAAAAAATATAAATTGAAGAGAAAAAACATAAGCCAAGAAGATCTCAGGTTTTGAAGGCAACTACTGTAAATTGTGTATTATCTTGATAGAGAAAATTTACGTAGTAGCTTGCTCATAACATTCATCAACCCTTTCAAACTCAAAAACTCCCCCATTTATAGAGTGAGGTCTCTCTAGAATGGTATGCCACTTGGGCTAGACTTCGATACCTTGACCTAGAGACCTAATTCAAATAGGATTACATCACATGGAAAATTAATAGGGATATTTTCATTTTTAATAGATTTTGTATTAAAATAGGAATCTATGACCATTAAATAACTTCAACAAACATCTAAAAAACTATTCTTGTCATCTTTATCAAACCAAAACGATTGTTGAGGTGTTGGTTGTTTAATGCACTAGAGTTAAGACTTCGTGAACTTGAGTTGATATGGTGAGTTGTATTGATAATTTGGCATGCTTTGTTGACTTGATGAGATGTCAGCCACATGGAAGTTGTTTGCTGAGTTGTCCTCTTGAACAAAATAAATAATAATATGCATGTTCCTAACTTGTGACTTATTAACTTATTCACTGCATTTACTTCCCCAAAGTCATCAAAAACTTCTAAGGCTGGAAAAAGGAGAATATAGGAACTTTGGTAGCGAAATTTTGTAGCAAATACAAAAATCAACCCTTATGCATAATTTTTAACCTTTCTAGCTATTCCATGGTCTTCCTTGAGGTTAATAGGTTAATCTCATGCCTTGAACCTTCTAGTTTTTGAAATTAGGGCTGATTTTTACCTCCATGAAAAGCTACAACACTTCTGTAGCAAATTTCTATCTTCAAGGCTGGGATTTGCTATCGAAGTTACTAGTTTTTGAGATTTTTCATTTTCTTCCTTCTATCACCTCAAAAACATTTGTAGAAGCCTATATATGCTTGTATGACAGCATAAGCCATAGTATAGCCAAAAAATGTGTATTCTTACCATGCTTATGGAAAAGCATCATCATTAACAGTAATGAATTTTAGGCCCCTCTTCAAAAGTTCAACTTGTATCATGTGCATTTGTACTTTTAGGTCTTCGGCTTGATCCTGCAACCTTATCCTCTCTTCTTGAAACCACCTATTTATTTTTCATATATGCTTCATCATCATGTGTAGAGGAAATTTCCTCTTTAACATCTTACCTGATCTGTCTGCCACTTCATTGTAATAATTCACTTGCTTAGATATGTCTTTCTTGAATTACTCAAAAAGAAATTTGGATTCTATTACCTCATTTCTTACATCCCTTCACTGTTCTTGCAGAAGCTCTTCCTCACTATTTTATTGTACATGTTCTTTACCTTTACTTCTCTTCACTGATTCTACGTTTGCTAGAGGCTCCTCTGGCAGTTTTTCTTTTGATGGCAGCCTCTTCCTTAATGATTGTTCAAGCATCAATGATTGCTCAAGAATATTTTTCTTTGATTGTTGTGATCTTGTGAATGGTTTTCTAGGATTCAAGATAAAGCCTAAATCATCTTGATCAAAGTCTAATTTGTTGACTCTTTTGTTTTTCTTTTGAGTCTCTATCTCCTTAATTTCAATAGGCTGTACAATGGTGCTTTCTTCAATTTCAATAGCCTCCAAGATATCTGCTAACTTGCCTCTTCCTTCAGTTTAACTTATAGTAACCCTCCTATGTGTCCTTGTATATGTTTTTATTTGTTTTCTTGTGGAATTTTTCTCTGGCACCACAGTCTTTTTCACTTGTTTAATCTCCAGCTCCATAGGCTCTATCATAGGTTGCATCTCTGCATCATTGTCAGCTACATCTTATTCTTCGGATGGTTTTTATTTCCTTGGAGTAGTGGACTCAGATGTTGGTGTTTTCCTAGGGGTGACAACATAAACATCATAGCCACTCATAAACAAAAATGTAGGCTAGTATTTGTTCAACTTTTTTAATTCTTCAACCACCAACAACTTGATTAGAGCATGGTGAAAAATTGATGTATCACTGGTTTCCGGTTTGGCCTCAACTTTGTCTACCATTTTTCCCAAGCTCCTAAAAAAATAAAAAGGAAAATCTAAGGGTTGCTAACCTATGAAGTGTAACAACAGTTTGAAATAGTATTGATATATTATGGTGAATCTACCCTCATAGGTCAAATACTTCTGGATCACCATTAGAAATTTTAATAAATACTCTTTAAGGCATGTTCTAGGGATGCCCGAAGCCATTTTGATGCCTCTGTGTTCTTCTTTCAAGAATTCATCATAATGATGCAATTTAAACTTATGTACTTTGAACCATGACTCTCGTGATCTGGGGATCTCATTGGCTTGCACAATGGTGTCTGGGGACACAGAAAAACTTAACATTCCCACTTTCGACACTATGTCTATAAAATTGATAGCAAAGTCCTTTGAAACTTTTCCATGATGTCCCTATAATTTTTTAGAGAACCGTAGGTAGCCCACTCCATCTAACGCTTCGGAGGTGGGGTATTCTTCTAGTTGCTTCATGTCCATGGGCTCATATCTAACAATAGCTCCTCCTTCATATTGTTTCTTTTGTGATGCCATGGCTCCAAAGTGAATTTAATAGTTAGCCCTTTCCTCGACACCTGCAAATAATTTTAGAGACAACACAAAGCGATTTTGACACTAATAGAATTAACCTTGATACAGCTAGACAAACATCCTAACCTCCAGACTGATACTGATATAAACCAAACAACTCACAAGGATGATATAAGGCATATTCGATACAAGGAATCTGAATGAAAAGTGGAAAGGGGATAAGATGACTGAGCAACATGCATTTCAAAACATGATGGAAAATGACAATGATTGATCAGGTGCTCAGTGTAAAGATCAAAATGGAAGTGCTAAAAATCGATTGGAAACTAAACAAAAGCGTAGATATCATCGCCAGGAATCCAACACAATTCATTTCATCGAAAACCGACTCCGGATGAGGAAGATAGGGCATGTTTTTTGTTTTCCTAGACAGCTAAATTTTTTGTAGAAGTGACAAAATGGTGACATGGAAGCCCAGTCAGCAAAAAATATATTGTGGGAATATTCCATCAATTTCACACAATGACACTATGAGAAGTGTCAATTTTTGGTTGGATGTTGTGTGGGTGATTTGATGCATTTGTATTGGATTTGGAAGGAGCCAATGGGAAGAGGACACGTGGCAAGCCCAGAGGCCGCCACATCGAATTATGGTTCTAAGTCCGAATTTCATATGTCATGGTTGAATTTTTATATAGTCTGACGTCGAATTATCCAAATTTTTATTAAGTCCAAAGTCCGAATTATCAACATATCAAAGGTCGAATTATTAATATATATCGGTGAAAAATATTATTTATTGGCAGAAGGGCAGAGGTTGGGGCTTGAGCCCACTACCTCCCCCACACTATGCACACATCTTACCACAAGATCACTACAAAGGTTCTTAACCACATTGGTTCACAGCATGTATCTGTTTTGATATGTGTTGACTGGCGGAGTAAGGAGGGGACCAATCACGCGGGCCAACCCCCTCACCACAAGACTGTTGCGCTATGACCAGGAGCAACGCTTATAAAAATTGGCGGAGTTAAACCATTAAACAGATTTAATTAAACTCTAATCACCATGTTAGTGTTAATCCTACTACTAATGCGGATTATGTTAAAGCGCACATTTAGTGCTACTATTAAATTTAACTCCCACTTAATTTAATTAAACCTGAGTTTAATTCAGTGGCCTGTTTGGCGGATCTCCAAAATTAGTGGCCCTAACTGGAGTTTTCTCTATATTTAGTGGATATTTCCTAGGGCAAACTATTTAGGGTATAAATTTTGCAAAATTCGACCAAATTGGGATCAAGAAGAGTCTATTATGGATGATTTGGAGATTCTAAACACATTGAAGTAGTTTTTAGGAGTATTATATGATTGTAAAAAACACTTTTTTCCATTTTGAGTTAATGAAAAGGCCCAAGCCATGGAAGCTAGACCAAGGAGATGTAGCCCAGGAGGGGTGAACTCCTTCATCAAAAAACTGTGTTAATGGATCATTTTTATAGTTTTTTATACATTTTATTGTTGTTGTTCAACATTATGTTTTAATGCTTTTATGCTCATGAATTTAACACAAAATTCAGCACATTTACCTCTTTAACACTCACAAACACCTCAAGAAACCTATGCACATGAAGCAAAATATCAACAAATTGTTTATAATTATGAAGATGAGATTAGCACAGCAAAACTAACATTCAAATTCAAATCAAAGTGGTATCAGAGAAAAGGTTGAAAGGTTATTTTCTTGATTTTTGTATAAGTATCCTTTTAATGGTTGCAAATTTGTGATTCTTACAAGGTTGAAGTTGCAGAGAGGAGAATGGAAACTATTGGTTGCTAGTCCTAAGGTTAGGACCAGAAGAAGGAGAGTCACAAGTCCACCATCCTCACCCAAAGTTTCACTCCCAACTACACCTAAAGCACCTCAATTTTTATCTCTAGTTGAGATTGAGGAGGTACAAGTTGCACCAGAAGCTGAGCTTGAATCCATAGCCATAATTTCAGGTGTTGGAGAGACTGAAGGTCTTTCAAGAGAGGAAGCATACAAGAAGGCTTTCTATGAACTAACTGAAAGGGTTAGGATCCTCTTTGAAGAGAGGGATTCAAAGGGTAGTAGAGGAAAGCCTCCTCCATCTCCACCATCTTCATCATCATCCTCATCATCACCATAAACATCATCTTTCACTTCCACAGCTAAAACCACCCATACTCACTCAAAAACCACAAAAGGAAAAACTCCCTTACTCAAACTTGATGTCAAATTTGAGCTTCCAATGTATAATGGCAAGGTAAATGCAGAGAGGAATGATAATTGGATTCATCAATTGAAGGTTTATTGCAGAATTCAGAACCTTGAAGAAGATGACATAAATATTCAATTGGCTTCCTTGGGGATGGATGGATAATCAGTTATATGGTGGGAAGCAAGGAATCAATAAGATATTAGAAACTACGGTAAGATATTAATGTCTTGGTCAAGTTTTATTGCCGCCATTAAAAGGAAATTTTATCCTCTAGCTTACATGCAAAAATCCATTATGGACTGGAAAAATTTTAAAGAATTGAAAGGGAAAAGTGTGCAATATTATACTCATGAATTTAGGACAAGAGCACTTATTTTGGGTATTAATTTGTATTCTCAAGAAACCTTGTTAAAGTATATTGAGGGTTTGCACACTTACCTTAGGAACACTATTCTCATGTTCAATCCCACAAAGTTAGATGAGGTTTGTGTTCAAGCCAAACATTTAGAAGCAAGAGGGAAACAGAGTGTAGATGAGAAAATTGATATTTTCCTTGAGTATGAGGGTAAAGGAAAGGGCAAGTTTAATGGAAGAGGAAAGAGAAATAACTCTATCAAAAGGGAGAAAGAGAAACTCACATGTAAACATTTTTTGGAGAATGGCCATGATGAAGACCATTGTTGGAAACTTCATCCAGAGTTGAAGCCAAACAAAATGAAAGACAAAGAAAAGGGGAAATCTGTTGCAATAATTGAATATGACTTAGGTTTAGATTCAGGAGATGAAACCAAGATTACAAAAATGGATTTGAAAGGTAAGAACATAGCAAGCACTAGTTCTTCATGATGTTCCAATGTAACTCAAGATTAAGATGAAATAATTTAACTCTTTCATATTAGAGTCATTTCTAAACATACCAAGATAGACACACTATTTGATAATGGTTCTCAACCTAATTTGATTCCAAAGACTTAGTTAAGAAGATAAACCTTGAAACTGTTACACATGCAAGACCTTAGTGGATATGCAAGAATTCAAACTTGCAGGTAACAACAAAGTGCATACTAAGGTTTGGCATCAATTCAAACTTTCTTTATGAAGTTGAACTTGATGTAGTGTTGCTTGAGATTTCAGGTATTGTTTTGGGAAGTCCTTATCTTTACGATAGGAAAGCAATATTTCATCGCCTTGAGAATAAGTATCACTTGTTTAAATATGGAATTGGGTACATAGTTAGAGCACATAAGAAGAAGACAAGTTTTTCTCTTATACATGCAGGAGAAATGAAGAGAATAGTGAATGAATGTTAAAATTTTACTTTGTTAATGATCAAGCATAGAGATGTTTTAAATGAAACCTTACAAAAATATGCATCGAATGAACAAGTTTATTTCATTGAAGTTGATTGTGCTTGTAATGAGATGTTTCAGAACTCTAACAAGTTTCCTTTTAAAGGAGGTAAACAATATGTGAAATATTTGCAGTAGTTAACATCAGTGTCCAACAGTATTGGAAACAAGATGTTGGTGAGGTCAAAGAGAAAGCGCCAAAGTAGTTTGAAAAAGAAGGCAAAGGTTCCACAAGTGCTTGTTTTTGGTTTCCAACAGGAACATGGAAATGGAAAAAATACTTGGTCAAGAGTCGAAGCAAGTACAAAGCAAGAGCAGTTAAGAATCACCATGACTACAATGTGTGAGGTGAGACATATTTTAAGTTTCCTTTAATTTATTACTAAGGTGCTAAAAAATTTTTGTCTGCAAGAACATCTTGTTTCTCTACAAATTTAGGGAAATTGCCGCATGCTCTTGTCTACAACAGCAAGAGAGGGTCTCAAGAGTCAAGAAAAAATATTAGTTTTTGTGAAAAGATCAAGTTGATGAAAATGGGAAAATTTGGTGGATTGAGACTGGAAGGGTGAGGGGACTATAACCTCATCCACATGTTCAGTAATCAAAGAGATTTTGGAGTCCAAAAGGATTCTAGTGGGGTGGAATGATCAGGTGCTCAGTGTAAAGCTCATAAATGGAAGTGCTCAGAATCGATTGAAAACTGAAAGACAACGAAGGTCTCATTGCCAGGAATCTGGCACAATTCATTTCATCGAAAACCGACTCTGAATGAGGAAGATAAGGGCCATTGTTCATTTTCCTAAGCCCGATTTATGGTTCTAAGTCTGAATTTCATATGTCATGGTCGAATTTTTATATAGTATAAAGTCGAATTATCTGAATTTTTATTAAGTCCAAAGTTCAAATTATCAACATATCAAAGGTTGAATTATTAATATATATTGGTGCAAAATATTATTTATTGGCGGAAGGGCAGAGGTCGGGGCTTGACCCTGCGACCTCCCCCACACTATGTGCACATCTTACCGCTAGACCACTACAATGGTTCTTAACTATAGTGGGTCATGACATGTATTTGTTTTGATATGTGTTGACCAGTGGAGGTAAGGAAGGGGGCTAGCCCCCTCACCACAGGACCATTGTGCTACGACTAGAAGCAACGCTTATATAAATCGGCGGAGTTAAACCATTAAACATATTTAATTAAAATCTAATCATCGTGTTAGCACTAATCCTGTTGCTAATACAAATTATGTTAAAATTCACGTTTAGCGCTAATCTTAATTTTAACTCCCACTTAAGTTAATTAAACCTAATTTTAATTTGGCGGCCTATTTGGCGGAGTTCACCAATTTCGACGGATCTCCAAAATTAGTGGCCCTAACTGGAGTTCTCTCCAGATTTAATGGAGATTTCCTAGGCCAAACTGTTTAGGCCATATTTTGCAAAATTTGAACAAATTGGGTTCAAGAAGTGTCTATTCTGAAAGATTTGGACATTCTGAACACATTAAAGCAGGTTTCAGGAGCAGTAGATGATTTTAAACAATATTTTTTGACATTTTTAGCTAATGCAAAGGCCCAAGCCATGGAAGTTGGACCAGGGAGATGTAGCCCAGGAGGGGTGAACTCCTTCATCAAAAAACTATGTTAATGGATCATTTTGATGGTTTGTTGTACATTCTATTGCTATTGTTCAACATTACGTTTTAATGTTTTTATGCTCATGAATTTAACATAAAATTCAATACATTTACATGTTTAACACTCACAAATACCTCAAGAAACCTATGCACATGAAGAAAAATATCATAAAATTGTTTATAATTTTTAAGATGAAATTAGCACATCAAAACTAACATTCAAATTCATATCAACGATGAGAAATTATGAGAAAATATGCTCTGACAATATCTGACCAAACCTTTTTTGATACTCTACACAATTTTTTCTACCATTAGACAAAAAACCGAATTCGGCAGCGAATCCTGTGTTTGAGAAGGTATATTTACTACGAAAATGTCAGGAACTTTCATAGCAAATTTTCGCATTTTTACACTAAATTTCATGCAGAAGTATGAAAAAGTGTCAAATTTTCTATAATGACTAAATCAACTTATGCAAAAAAAAAAATTTGGGTTTTTATTTGATAATGACTCCCATAAATACTAATGATTACCTTTCAACATCACTAAAGGACCTTGATACATGTGAAAATTTGAAAATCAAAAACTTAAAAATCCAATTAAAACCTAAGACACTTAACCTAATTGACTCAAGAAAAACCTAATGGTTATCATGGATAACACAGTTTATTAGATTGTAGGTGACTTCATGCATGAGATAAAGCATGAATAAGACTAATGAAATCCCCTAATCAGGCACATGTAGTCGTGTTGTCCATGATAAAACCAAAGTATTTTTCACAAATCGACCAAGAGGAAAATTAGGTAAGGATATGAATGAATATCTTGATCAGATTGAAAAGAATCAAACTCGGGAGCTGGTTCCAAGGCCAACAGATAAGAACATCATTGGCATAAAGTGGGTCTTCAGTAACAAGTTGAATGAAAATGGAGAAGTGGTAAGAAACAAGGCAAGACTAGTTTGCAAAGGATATACACAAGTTAAAGGTTTGGACTTTGATGAGACCTTTGCTCCCATTGCAAGATTATAGGAAATTAAAATGCTCTTGGCTTTTTCTAGTTACAATAAATTCAAAATATACCATATGGATGTCAAATCTACCTTTTGAAATGGTGAGCCATAGGAGGAAGTATAAATTGAGAAGCTTGAAGGATTTCAATTATCAGATAACTATGATTATGTATGCGGGTTGAAAAATGAATTGTATGGTCTTAAAAGATCACCTGGGACTTGGTATTCATGGATAGACAAGTATCTACTTCAATGTGGATTTAAAAGGGGAACAATAGAAATAAAATTATATATATAAATTGAGAATGAAAAACTATTAGTTTTTGTTTTTTATGTTAATGACATTATTTATGCTAGTGATGCAGATTAACTCAGTCACAAGTTTGCATTTGATATGAAGTCTGAATTTGAGATGTCTATGCTTGGAGAACTGTCATATTTCCTTGGTTTACATATTGAACAATTAGTAAAAGGAATATTTAACTCTCAATGAAATTATCTCAAAGAAGTATTGAAGAACTTTGGCATGGAAAAATATTCACTTTTCAACACTCCTATGGTCATTGGATGCAAACTCAGCAAATATGATGAGTCACTTGAGGGTGATCATACTTTGTACAAGTTGCTTATTGGAAACATTTTATAATTAACAACCTCATGATCATATATTATGCAGGTTTTCTGTGTTGTTATAATATTTCAAGCACCCCCCAAATAAGGTCATCTCCTTGCAACAAAGAGTATTCTAAGATATTTGAGAGCCATATTGGACTATGGATTATGGTATCCCATATGTAATAAATTTTTATTGATAACATACACATATGTAGATTGGGTATGAGATGTAGATGACAGAAAGAAAAATAGTGTAGGTGATTTCTTTCTTGGTGAATGTCTTTTTGCATGGTTTAGTGAGAAGAAAACACTAATCTCTCTTTCTACTGATGAGGTTAAGTACACTGTAGCAGCCTCTTGTTGCAATAATATTTTATGGATGAAGAAAAATTTGTAATATATGCATACTCTGTTCCCGCAATCTATGATAACACAAGTGCCATTACCATATCAAAAAATCGTGTTCTACACTCAAATACTAAGTGCATTCCTATCATGTACCACTTTCTCGGAGAACATGATGCAAATCAAGTTGTGATATTGGAATATGTTTCCCCAAAGTAGTAGGTTGTTGATATATTCACCAAACCTGTATCATGAGAACTATTTGAGTATATAAGGCAGAGATTGGGAATAATTTTACTCTCCTCTCTCAACTAGATACTCTTCACATGAAGGGAAGGAAACTTTAATGATTAGTACAATTATCAACATAAGAAGTCATTGTAAGGTCCAAAGGAACACATTAATCACAAGGGGAGATTAGTTGTAGGGGGAGGATTTAATTCTTTTCCATTTATGTAAAAGGGGGAGTAATAAGTGTACACATTGCATAGTTATTTAGTTAGGGGGAGAAATTGACCAACATTGAAACAATGGTGCAATCTGTTTTTAACAAAGGGGAAGAGTGAAGTAAAAATTGGTAGCAATGTTTTTAATGTTTCCATCAATGAAAAAGGGGAAGAATGTTAGAACAATGTTGTCATTTATGTAAAAGTGCATGGTCACATGTTCATGGTGATTTTAGGTCTAGGATGGAGCCTATCTTTGGAGAAAAATTTGTTGCAGAAGATTATTTTAGATGCTCTTGTAAAGTGGTTCGATGGATAGCCTCAAGAAAACCTTTCCAAATGTATATGGCATTCTAAAAAACACTTCTAGGATCAAAATTTATTACAGTTTAGAGTTTGACAACTTACAAGGGTCAACAGGGTCGAGTTATAGGCTTTAGGGTTCTGTAAATTGACATATTATAGGAAAGAGAGACCTACATTGATCACGGTCATTAAACCGATGAAAATCAATGACGATTGGGAACTGAACATGCCAAGGGGTTAACAACCTTCCTCCACCCAATATTATCAGATGATGGAGGAGAATGCGATTAGATAACTAATTTTGTCATCGAGTGGTGAAATCACGAAGGGTTTAACACCCTTATAGCACCTAATATATCCAATGGTGCAAGCTAATTAGATCCAAAAAAATAGGATCAAAATCAAACGCCAAGGTGCATGACAGTTAGAAACCCTTCCATAGCTCGATGTTGGTGACATGGTACCAAGTGGCAGGTGAAGTGGCCCAATGACAAGATGAAAAATGGTGCATTTTATTGGTGGATAGAGATAATGTGAGCCCGATATGACATCAACATAATGTCATCCTGAGATGACATAGTAATCTAGGAGGACACATGTCATGCTAATTTGTTAGTTTAGGTGTCCAAGTGTAGGTGGAGAATCCGGTGGTACATGTCATGCTAATTTGAAATCATACCTACCTGGCCTCATTTATTTTATGCGACATGCTTATAGGATCGGATTTTACAGGCAGTTCAGCAGGATGTCAAGTACATAAATCTTAGACATAGGATACAACAGAGTACAGGTATAGGTACAGGTACAGGTACTGGTATATGTACATGTATAGGTACAATTACAGGGACAGGTACAGGTACAGAGATAGGTATAGGTGCAAGAACACAAGATATGGAATATTGTCTTACAACAGATAGATTGTTTAGGTTTAGAGACAGGATATATGTTCCAGAAGATAGTGATCTCAAGAATATTACCTTCAGGAAATTTCACGCAAAACCATATTCAGTTCACCCACACTACCAGAAGACATTGAAAGCAGTGAAGACATTTTATTATTGGCCGAAGCTAAAGAAAGATGTGGCATAGCTTGTGGCTAAATGTTTGGATTTTTAGTAGGTAAAAGCAGAGTGTAGGCATCCAGGTGGACTGATACATCCGAATGTGATTCAAGAGTTGAAATGGGAGGTAATTTCCATGGATTTCATCGCAGGTTTTTCGAGGACATCTAGACAGCATGACTTGATTATGGTTGTGGTTGATAGGTTGACAAAGGTAGCGCACTTCATTCCAGTGAACTCTATTTATTCATCTAGTTATGTGGCACTCGTGTTCATCAAATATGTGGTTATATTGCATGGTGTTCCGAATAATATTGTGTTAGACAGGGATGCTAAGTTCACTTCCAAGTTTTGGAAGGAGTTGTTTGCAGGTTTAGGTACAGATTTTGCCTTCAGTATAACCTATCATTCACAGATAGATGGACATACAGAGAGTTTCAACAGGATATTGGAGGATATGTTGAGGATTTATGTTTATCTTCCACTGGTAGAGTTCACTTATAAAAAAGGGTACCATGAATCATTGAGGATGAGTTTGTTTAAGGAATTGTATGGGCAGAATTGTAATACACGCATCACTTGGAGTGATCCGATGAACTGAGCATTGATTGGATCAGAAATGTTGGTAGAGATGGAACAGGAAATGCAGGTAATCAAGAATAATTTAAAATCAGCACATGATAGACAAAAAAATTTATGCATATCAGAACAGGTTGTTTAAGGAGTTTCAGGTTGGAGAATAGGTGTACTTGCACATCGATCCCAAGAAGATCTCCTTGAAAATTCGATCATGTGCCAAGATGGCACCTCATTTTTGTGGACCTTTCAAAAATCTTGAAAGGATTGGGCCAATGTCCTATCGACTTGCACTGCCTCCAACAGTGAAATTTCATGATGTTTTCCATGCATCATTTCTTAAGATGTATGTTAAAGATGTTGATCATGTTATTGCCTAATATTTATTGTAGGTGGAGCCAGAAGGAGAATTCCAGCCAGAACCGCAGTGTATATGGCAGAAAAATATGCTCATGCTCCGGAACCGAGCAACCATGCAGGTTAAAGTGCAATGGAAGCACTTTGGGCCCGATGAAGCTACATGGGAGATGGCAAATTAGATGCAGACTATATATCCTTCATTGTTTGTTAGTTTTGGAAAAGCAGTTTAGGTATGATATCTTGGTATATGTTTTGGCATATGTTTTGGTGTGATGTTTGGTATATGTAAATATGTATATGGGTGTAAATACCGCCATGATATATGTTATAAATCTCCAATAAGAGGTATGGGTGTCATGTCATTATATTTGTCATGTTGTTATGTTGTCATGTTGGTTTTCTTCTCAACAATGTGATCATTGTAAATACTGCATCGAGCTATGTTATAAATCGCCATGGGAATTATGTTTTCTTTTCAATGGTTTTGCTGAGGTATAGGTGTGGTTGAACACTGAGGATGGTGTCCCCCAAGGGAGAGGGTTCTATAATAGCCCTGGTGAAAATTCCATGTAATAAAAGTTAATAAAGGAAAAATAATAACCACACTTATGGGACACTTATTCCAAGCTTAATTTTTGGAAAAACATCCTAGTGTAGGTGTTCATTTGGTTTAGTATGGCTAAATGAAATTGGAAAAGGAAAAGGAAAAGGCTTTGGAAAGGAAAAATGGCATTTTTGGAAATTTATTTATGAAAATAATGGAAATTAGGAGAAAATAAAGGTGAAAGGTCACAGGTTGCATGTGAGGAGGAAAATGAAGAAAAATAATGGAAAATGAAGAAAATAGAGGCCTAATTGATAAAAAGGCTTATGCCAGGATCAATTGGTAACCTTTTGTCAGTTCAGTTTTGGAGCTCTCTCTATATTCTCTCTCTCTCTCTCTCTCTCTCACTCTAGGAAACTTATATTTTTCTTGGAGCATTTCAGCATTGGATCAATAAAGGCAAAGAAGGAAAAAAGGAAGCAAAGATAAAGTAATGAAGAATAGGATCAAGCAGATATAGTAGGATTCTTTGCAGGAATCAATTTTCATGTGTGGTTTCCTTGCTAGTTTTGGCATGCATGGTGTTGCATGCATGTTCTTGGTTATCATGTTATCATTGCCATGGGTTTTTCCAGGTGTAACCGTTTTTTTCAACCTAGCCTTTCCATTTTTGGATAGTCATGGTGTGATGGGTTTCTCATGTTTGGTTGAGCTAGATTGTTGGATGGATTTGAAGCTGAGTGAGGTGGATATCTTAAAGAACACATGACCTAGTAACCCCTGAACCCAAATGTGGATTGTGTTAAAGCCATATTTTGTTCTTCCTCAGTGGACCTAGGAATCCTTGAATGGTGAATAGAGATATATACGGTAAAGCCTAGAAGTGGGTGCTCTCCATCAGGCCCAGGAATCTTGGGATGGGATATACGGTAAAGCCTTGAGGGTGGAGTATCGGTTAAGGCCTAGTGATCCTATGTGAATTGCAGTAAATCCTAGAGCCTAGGATATAGGAAAAATCCTCACAGTGTAGGTGGAGAATCCGGTGGCATCCATGCTTGTTTTGGCCTAGTGATCTGGTGGGGATCATGGTAAATCCTGATATTACATGTTTATTTTTCTAGCCAAGTGATCTGGTGAGGATTGTGGTAAATTCAGTTTCTATTTATCAGGGTGAGGTGGTTTAGCCTTAGGAAGCCATGGTTGGTTCTTTTGGTTTGATTCCCATATTCATGCTTGGAATATGGCACGGGGGTGATTGGATGAAGAGATATTTGGCTTAGCCAAGGCTGTGGTTGGGTGGAATGTGGCAATCTCATACCAGGTTGCCTTTTGCATTCATGAATAAGATTTCCTTTCCTTTGTATTTTAAGTGTAAATGCATTGGATTCTATGTATAATTTATGGTTGTTGTATCCTCAGTATTTGTGTTTTTTATACGTTGGTTATGAATGTGTTTTATGGCAGTGAAAATGTATGGTTCTCATCATGTTTTTATTTGTAAATGAATGAATAATGAATATACGACCTAATAGATTATAATGTAGATAGTGTGATAAGACACTAACGCTTCTTAGTGATTCTCAGATAAATATGAGACCCTTATTCTCATATTTGTTGTTTAAATATGTAAATTGCATATTTCTGACATGCTTGACAAAATTCTTGTCATGGCTAGTGTTATCACTCCCTCCGTTTCCCAACGCTGAGAATGGAGACTGAAGGAGGTAACCTCAAACCAATCTTTAGGTCTGGCAGCTAGCCATACCAAAACCATAGATGGCTCTCTCAATTTCACTTTTACAGTCAATGAGGTAATTGTATATATAATAATCTTATGTTAGATATAAGCTCAGTGAATTAGTGTTGTTTGTTTTGAATTTTTGCTGGATAGGAATGACAATCAAAGAACTAGGTCTATATTTTAGGTATGATTTCAAAGGTTCAGTTGCAGATATGAAGATGAGGCCAGGTAGGTATACTTAAAGACATACTTAAATTGTCATTGTGTATAGGTTTTGAAAAGAGAAAGAGAGTCAGAATGAGCATGAATACATGAGTTCATTCATCAAAATAGGTAAAACAAATTCATGAAAATATTATAAAACAGATCATAAAAAAGCCATAATTATGTTCATAGACTGCCATTCCTTTTCTGATAGAGATAATGTGAGCCCGATATGACATCAACATAATGTCATCCTGAGATGACATAGTAATCTAGGAGGACACATGTCATGCTAATTTGTTAGTTTAGGTGTCCAAGTGGGCTAAATCCAGGTGCCACATGGAACCACCAAGACTGGCATGTGGCATTTATGAAGACAACATAACATTACATGCAAAAATCCATTATGGACTGGAAAAATTTTAAAGAATTGAAAGGGAAAAGTGTGCAAGATTATACTCATGAATTTAGGACAAGAGCACTTATTTTGGGTATTAATTTGTATTCTCAAGAAACCTTGTTAAAGTATATTGAGGGTTTGCACACTTACCTTAGGAACACTATTCTCATGTTCAATCCCACAAAGTTAGATGAGGTTTGTGTTCAAGCCAAACATTTAGAAGCAAGAGGGAAACAGAGTGTAGATGAGAAAAGTGATATTTTCCTTGAGTATGAGGGTAAAGGAAAGGGCAAGTTTAATGGAAGAGGAAAGAGAAATAACTCTATCAAAAGGGAGAAAGAGAAACTCACATGTAAACATTTTTTGGAGAATGGCCATGATGAAGACCATTGTTGGAAACTTCATCCAGAGTTGAAGCCAAACAAAATGAAAGACAAAGAAAAGGGGATATCTGTTGCAATAATTGAATATGACTTAGGTTTAGATTCAGGAGATGAAACCAAGATTACAAAAATGGATTTGAAAGGTAAGAACATAGCAAGCACTAGTTCTTCATGATGTTCCAATGTAACTCAAGATTAAGATGAAATAATTTAACTCTTTCATATTAGAGTCATTTCTAAACATACCAAGATAGACACACTATTTGATAATGGTTCTCAACCTAATTTGATTCCAAAGACTTAGTTAAGAAGATAAACCTTGAAACTGTTACACATGCAAGACCTTAGTGGATATGCAAGAATTCAAACTTGCAGGTAACAACAAAGTGCATACTAAGGTTTGGCATCAATTCAAACTTTATTTATGAAGTTGAACTTGATGTAGTGTTGCTTGAGATTTCAGGTATTGTTTTGGGAAGTCCTTATCTTTACGATAGGAAAGCAATATTTCATCGCCTTGAGAATAAGTATCACTTGTTTAAATATGGAATTGGGTACATAGTTAGAGCACATAAGAAGAAGACAAGTTTTTCTCTTATACATGCAGGAGAAATGAAGAGAATAGTGAATGAATGTTAAAATTTTACTTTGTTAATGATCAAGCATAGAGATGTTTTAAATGAAACCTTACAAAAATATGCATCGAATGAACAAGTTTATTTCATTGAAGTTGATTGTGCTTGTAATGAGATGTTTCAGAACTCTAACAAGTTTCCTTTTAAAGGAGGTAAACAATATGTGAAATATTTGCAGTAGTTAACATCAGTGTCCAACAGTATTGGAAACAAGATGTTGGTGAGGTCAAAGAGAAAGCGCCAAAGTAGTTTGAAAAAGAAGGCAAAGGTTCCACAAGTGCTTGTTTTTGGTTTCCAACAGGAACATGGAAATGGAAAAAATACTTGGTCAAGAGTCGAAGCAAGTACAAAGCAAGAGCAGTTAAGAATCACCATGACTACAATGTGTGAGGTGAGACATATTTTAAGTTTCCTTTAATTTATTACTAAGGTGCTAACAATTTTTTGTCTGCAAGAACATCTTGTTTCTCTACAAATTTAGGGAAATTGCCGCATGCTCTTGTCTACAACAGCAAGAGAGGGTCTCAAGAGTCAAGAAAAAATATTAGTTTTTGTGAAAAGATCAAGTTGATGAAAATGGGAAAATTTGGTGGATTGAGACTGGAAGGGTGAGGGGACTATAACCTCATCCACATGTTCAGTAATCAAAGAGATTTTGGAGTCCAAAAGGCTTCTAGTGGGGTGGAATGATCAGGTGCTCAGTGTAAAGCTCATAAATGGAAGTGCTCAGAATCGATTGAAAACTGAAAGACAACGAAGGTCTCATTGCCAGGAATCTGGCACAATTCATTTCATCGAAAACCGACTCTGAATGAGGAAGATAAGGGCCATTTTTCATTTTCCTAAGCCCGATTTATGGTTCTAAGTCTGAATTTCATATGTCATGGTCGAATTTTTATATAGTATAAAGTCGAATTATCTGAATTTTTATTAAGTCCAAAGTTCAAATTATCAACATATCAAAGGTTGAATTATTAATATATATTGGTGCAAAATATTATTTATTGGCGGAAGGGCAGAGGTCGGGGCTTGACCCTGCGACCTCCCCCACACTATGTGCACATCTTACCGCTAGACCACTACAATGGTTCTTAACCATAGTGGGTCATGACATGTATTTGTTTTGATATGTGTTGACCAGTGGAGGTAAGGAAGGGGGCTAGCCCCCTCACCACAGGACCATTGTGCTACGACTAGAAGCAACGCTTATATAAATCGGCGGAGTTAAACCATTAAACATATTTAATTAAAATCTAATCATCGTGTTAGCACTAATCCTGTTGCTAATGCAAATTATGTTAAAATTCACGTTTAGCGCTAATCTTAATTTTAACTCCCACTTAAGTTAATTAAACCTAATTTTAATTTGGCGGCCTATTTGGCGGAGTTCACCAATTTCGACGGATCTCCAAAATTAGTGGCCCTAACTGGAGTTCTCTCCAGATTTAATGGAGATTTCCTAGGCCAAACTGTTTAGGCCATATTTTGCAAAATTCGAACAAATTGGGCTCAAGAAGTGTCTATTCTGAAAGATTTGGACATTCTGAACACATTAAAGCAGGTTTCAGGAGCAGTAGATGATTTTAAACAATATTTTTTGACATTTTTAGCTAATGCAAAGGCCCAAGCCATGGAAGTTGGACCAGGGAGATGTAGCCCAGGAGGGGTGAACTCCTTCATCAAAAAACTGTGTTAATGGATCATTTTGATGGTTTGTTGTACATTCTATTGCTATTGTTCAACATTACGTTTTAATGTTTTTATGCTCATGAATTTAACATAAAATTCAATACATTTACATGTTTAACACTCACAAATACCTCAAGAAACCTATGCACATGAAGAAAAATATCATAAAATTGTTTATAATTTTTAAGATGAAATTAGCACATCAAAACTAACATTCAAATTCATATCAACGATGAGAAATTATGAGAAAATATGCTCTGACAATATCTGACCAAACCTTTTTTGATACTCTACACAATTTTTTCTACCATTAGACAAAAAACCGAATTCGGCAGCGAATCCTGTGTTTGAGAAGGTATATTTACTACGAAAATGTCAGGAACTTTCATAGCAAATTTTCGCATTTTTACACTAAATTTCATGCAGAAGTATGAAAAAGTGTCAAATTTTCTATAATGACTAAATCAACTTATGCAAAAAAAAAAATTTGGGTTTTTATTTGACAATGACTCCCATAAATACTAATGATTACCTTTCAAAATCACTAAAGGACCTTGATACATGTGAAAATTTGAAAATCACAAACTTAAAAATCCTATTAAAACCTAAGACACTTAACCTAATTGACTCAAGAAAAACCTAATGGTTATCATGGATAACACAGTTTATTAGATTGTAGGTGACTTCATGCATGAGATAAAGCATGAATAAGACTAATGAAATCCCTTAATCAGGCACATGTAGTCGTGTTGTCCATGATAGAACCAAAGTATTTTTCACAAATCGACCAAGAGGAAAATTAGGTAAGGATATGAATGAATATCTTGATCAGATTGAAAAGAATCAAACTCGGGAGCTGGTTCCAAGGCCAACAGATAAGAACATCATTGGCATAAAGTGGGTCTTCAGTAACAAGTTGAATGAAAATGGAGAAGTGGTAAGAAACAAGGCAAGACTAGTTTGCAAAGGATATACACAAGTTAAAGGTTTGGACTTTGATGAGACCTTTGCTCCCATTGCAAGATTATAGGAAATTAAAATGCTCTTGGCTTTTTCTAGTTACAATAAATTCAAAATATACCATATGGATGTCAAATCTACCTTTTGAAATGGTGAGCCATAGGAGGAAATATAAATTGAGAAGCTTGAAGGATTTCAATTATCAGATAACTATGATTATGTATGCGGGTTAAAAAATGAATTGTATGGTCTTAAAAGATCACCTGGGACTTGGTATTCATGGATAGACAAGTATCTACTTCAATGTGGATTTAAAAGGGGAACAATAGAAATAAAATTATATATATAAATTGAGAATGAAAAACTATTAGTTTTTGTTTTTTATGTTAATGACATTATTTATGCTAGTGATGCAGATTAACTCAGTCACAAGTTTGCATTTGATATGAAGTTTGAATTTGAGATGTCTATGCTTGGAGAACTGTCATATTTCCTTGGTTTACATATTGAACAATTAGTAAAAGGAATATTTAACTCTCAATGAAATTATCTCAAAGAAGTATTGAAGAACTTTGGCATGGAAAAATATTCACTTTTCAACACTCCTATGGTCATTGGATGCAAACTCAGCAAATATGATGAGTCACTTGAGGGTGATCATACTTTGTACAAGTTGCTTATTGGAAACCTTTTATAATTAACAACCTCATGATCAGATATTATGCAGGTTTTCTGTGTTGTTATAATATTTCAAGCACCCCCCAAATAAGGTCATCTCCTTGCAACAAAGAGTATTCTAAGATATTTGAGAGCCATATTGGACTATGGATTATGGTATCCCATATGTAATAA
Source organism: Pinus albicaulis (assembly GCA_034641835.2). Lineage (NCBI taxonomy): Eukaryota > Viridiplantae > Streptophyta > Pinopsida > Pinales > Pinaceae > Pinus > Pinus albicaulis. The sequence continues at coordinate 216,083,962 of CM076577.1, read as the reverse complement.
ATTTTTATTGATAACATACACATATGTAGATTGGGTATGAGATGTAGATGACAGAAAGAGAAATAGTGTAGGTGATTTCTTTCTTGGTGAATGTCTTTTTGCATGGTTTAGTGAGAAGCAAACACTAATCTCTCTTTCTACTGATGAGGTTAAGTACACTGTAGCAGCCTCTTGTTGCAATACGATTTTATGGATGAAGAAAAATTTGTAATATATGCATACTCTGTTCCCGCAATCTATGATAACACAAGTGCCATTAGCATATCAAAAAATCGTGTTCTACACTCAAATACTAAGTGCATTCCTATCATGTACCACTTTCTCGGAGAACATGATGCAAATCAAGTTGTGATATTGGAATATGTCTCCCAAAGTAGTAGGTTGTTGATATATTCACTCAAACTCAGATTAAGTGAGAACGTCTAAAGTATATATGCGAGGATTGGGCTATATTTTACACTTCATTCTCCTCTCTCAACTAGATACTCTTCACATGAAGGGAAGGAAAATTTAATGATTAGTACAATTATCAACATATTGTAAGGTCCAAAGGAACACATTAATCACAAGGGGAGATTAGTTGGTGGGGGAGGATTTAATTTTTCCATTTAAAAGGGGAGTAATAAGTGTACACATTGCATAGTTATTTAATTAGGGGGAGAAGGGGGAGAAATTGACCAACATTGAAACAATGGTGCAATCTGTTTTTAACAAAGGGGAAGAGTGAAGTAAAAATTGGTAGCAATGTTTTTAATGTTTCCATCAATGAAAAAGGGGAAGAATGTTAGAACAATGTTGTCATTTATGTAAAAGTGCATGGTCACATGTTCATGGTGATTTTAGGTCTAGGATGGAGCCTATCTTTGGAGAAAAATTTGTTGCAGAAGATTATTTTAGATGCTCTTGTAAAGTGGTTCGATGGATAGCCTCAAGAAAACCTTTCCAAATGTATATGGCATTCTAAAAAACACTTCTAGGATCAAAATTTATTACAGTTTAGAGTTTGACAGCTTACAAGGGTCAACAAGGTCGAGTTATAGGCTTTAGGGTTCTGTAAATTGACATATTATAGGAAAGAGAGACCTACATTGATCACGGTCATTAAACCGATGAAAATCAATGACGATTGGGAACTGAACATGCCAAGGGGTTAACAACCTTCCTCCACCCAATATTATCAGATGATGGAGGAGAATGCGATTAGATAACTAATTTTGTCATCGAGTGGTGAAATCACGAAGGGTTTAACACCCTTATAGCACCTAATATATCCAATGGTGCAAGCTAATTAGATCCAAAAAAATAGGATCAAAATCAAACGCCAAGGTGCATGACAGTTAGAAACCCTTCCATAGCTCGATGTTGGTGACATGGTACCAAGTGGCAGGTGAAGTGGCCCAATGACAAGATGAAAAATGGTGCATTTTATTGGTGGATAGAGATAATGTGAGCCCGATATGACATCAACATAATGTCATCCTGAGATGACATAGTAATCTAGGAGGACACATGTCATGCTAATTTGTTAGTTTAGGTGTCCAAGTGGGCTAAATCCAGGTGCCACATGGAACCACCAAGACTGGCATGTGGAATTTATGAAGACAACATAACGTAGTAGGGTGATGTGGAAAATCATTGAAAGATGTTCTAAGTGGATGTGTTTTGTGAATTTTCTATGTCAAAATTTTCATGAAAATGCGTTGGGACTTTGAGTGTTTCGGTGGAATCACAAGTGAAACAAAGAAATAGTTATGAACCCTAGAATAATTCTTTAGCCCCCAAAGAAATTAGCCAGGGTCACAACACACAGTTCCTAGAAAAAAGACACTACAGTTCAAGCGCTCAAGGAATTAGGTAGATTTTTCAGTGGAATCCTCCTTGCTAAGGTTAGAAGTGTAGATAAATACAACTAAAGTGGATAATTTGGTGGTTTATGCCATATTTGGTAGTTCGTTAAAAATGGAGAAGCTCTGCTAAAACCTATAACTTTCAAGAATTTCCAAAATCAAAAGCTAAACTAAGTTTTTCATCACAAAACACAAAAGAAGGATTGAAGAAAAATTTTACACATCAAGATGCATTAACAAAACTTGAAAGCAAGAAGAAAACAAGAATCAAATCATTAGTTTAATGAAAATTGAGAGTTGAAGTTAACTAAAGTTTTAATTCTAAAAATATGAGCTCATATTTTTTATAAGTGTAATTATATCAGTAATAGAATGAATAGAATCAAATATTAGAGAGGTGAATTGCATCAGCGTTGAAGGTGTTTTATGGTGAATTTGTGAGAAAAGTTTGATTTATTTTTGTGAAAGTTACACCTTCATTATTTGAGTTTCAAAAATTTATGAAAGAGGAATCAAGAAGGTCAAGTAAGTTGGAGCTTGCATTCTAGGGAGTTGGAGCTTCCTTTCATTAGCAGCTAATAAATTGGGGAGTAAGAACTTCCTTCGGGTAGGAGCCTAAGAAAATAACAAGTGGAGCTTGCATCAAATTGAGGATTGGAGCCTTAAAGTGGGTTGGAGCCTAAAATATTGTTGTAATACAAGTTGTAGATTAAATATTGCATCATAATACAAAAACTTTGGTGGGTTTCCATGTTACATTATTGTGTCATGATTTATGAATTGGTGTGTTTGTGCTTATTGCTTCAAGTATTATTTACTTTGAGAAAAAGTTCTTAAATTCTCACAATATTTATTCCCCCTCAGTATTGTCCTAATTTCTAACACATCCCCTCAACCTAAAATTACATAAATTTTGGAAATAAATTTTAGAAATAATTAGAAACACATACATACACACATGCAAAGAAAAAAAAACCATAATATTAATATTTAAATTAAATAACTAATCCCATGGGGCGTAGAATATATGGTGATGGGGTATACTATTACATCACTATGTAATGTGAAGGTCACTGGTTTGAAACTCTATTGGAAAAACTCCAATCATGTTAAGGGATAGTGTGGCCCAGGCCGGGCATGATCCTCAAGTGATTTTGACATCTTAGATGCCCATGGGTCACGGTTTCTCAAGCCACAGGTCAAACTTGATGTAATATCCAATGAAATCAGACCACTTGACAAACAAACAAAAAAAAATTAAATTAAAAAAATAAAATAGAAAAGAAAAAAACTTTAAAATAAATTAAAGAATCAACTAAAATCCAAATAGTAATAATAATAAATCAATTAAAAATGCCTTCCAAAAAATCTCATTTTATGTTTGGCGAGAGGGTCTTTCACTAGTTAAAAAAATTAGAATGGGGGAAGGTGATCCCATGAACCACTTAATGTATTAGGACCCCCATCTAATGGAAAATGAGAGGGTCCTTGGCATACCCCATCGCTACTAAAAAATGTGACCATTTTTTCCTAGCTAGTTTGGGGGGGGGGGGGCGCTCTATCAGATGTGTTTCCATCAAAATCAGTTATTTTATTATATATATCTATCTATGTGTATGCATGTATATCCCTAAGGGTTAGCTTATTTTTGGTAGGTAAGATTGTATCTGGGAAAGATTCAAAGTTTATCATGCCAACAACAATGGTTTTGGGCCTTATTTTTCTTTGTTTCCCATGGTTTTGTGCCCATAGAATTCATGTAATCGAGCCTTTAAAAGGAAAGGTTGAACTCTATTATATTGGGCTAGTGGATGTGAGTGATGAAGGCTCACTTTGCTAGCTTGGCAAGAAATTTGACCATGGATCTAATGAAATTACATTATTTTGGTTTTTCCCCGAAGTTGGGGTTTTCCCAGGGTAAACACTATGTACACATTGTGTTTATGATTGTTTTGGTTGTTTTTGTAACAACCTTGATGAAAATTCCATGTAATAAAATTTAATAAAGGAAAAATAATGACCATGGTTATGGGACACTTATTCCAAGCTGAATGTTGGGAAAAACATCCTAGTGTGGGTGTTCAGTTGGTTTATTATGGCTAAAGGAAATTAGAATACGCAAAGGCAAAGGCTTTGGAAAGGAAAAATGGAATTTTTGGAAAATTATTTATGAAAATAATGGAAATTAGGAGAAAATTAAGATGAAAGGTCACAAGTTGCATGTGAGGAGGAAAATGAAAGAAAATAATGGAAAATGAAGAAAATATAGGCATAATTGATAAAAAGGCTTCTGAGGATCAATTGGTAACCTTTTCCAGTTCAGTTTTGGAGCTCTCTCTATATTATCTCTCTCTCACAAACTCTTAGAAAATTAGAGTTTTCTTGGAGAATTTCATCATTTGATAAAGAAATGAAAAGAAGGAAAAGAGTAAGAAAATATCAAGCAAGGAAGAGCAGCATCAAGTAGCTACAACATGATTCTTTGTAGGTATTGTTTTCCATGTGTGGTTTCCTTCCTAGTTTTAGCACGCATGGTGTTGCATTTGTGTTATTGGTTCTTGTTGTCATTGGCATGGGTTTTTCCAAGTGTGAAAATGTTTTTCAGCCTATCCTTGCCATTTCTGGATAGTCATGGTGTGATGCGGTTCTCATGTTTTGGTTGAGTTGGATTACCGGATGGATTCGAAGTTGAGTGTGGGGGATATTTGAATGAAAGAACACATTGCCTAGTAACTGTTGAACCGGGTTGTGGGTTTCATTAAAGCAATATTTTGTGTTGCCTCGGTGGGCCTACAAATCCTCGACCGGTGAATGGTTAGATATATGGTAAAGCCTAAATGTGTTTTATCTCCATCAGGCCTAGGAATCTCAGGATGGGATATACGGTGAAGCTCAGAGGGTGGAGTCTCAGTTAGGGCCTAGTGAATTGGTGTGGATTGTGGTAAATCCTAGAGACTAGGATACAGGAAAATTTCTCATGGTGTCGGTGGAGAAATCCGGTGGCATCCATGCTTGTTTTGGCCTAGTGATATGATGGAGATCATGGTAAATCTTGGTATTACATGTTTATTGTTTAGGCCTAGTGATTCAGTGAGGATTTCGGTAAATTCGGTTTCTATTGATGAGGGTGAGGTGGTTTAGCCTTGGAAAGCCCTGTTTGGTTCTTTTGGTTTTATTCCCACATTCATGCTTGGAATATGGCACATGGGTGATTGGTTGAAGAAACATTTGGCGCAGCCAATCTATGGTCGGTGGAATGTGGTAGTAACATACCAAGTTGGATTTTGTATTCATGAATAGGAGTTATTTTCCTTGGTATTTTATGTGTACATATATTGGATTCTATGTAGCATTTATGGTTATTGTATCCTTAGTATTTATGTTGTTTATATGTTGGTTATGAATGTGTTTGTGACAGTGGAAATGTATGGTTCTCACCATGTTTTGATTTGTAAAGGAATGAGCAATGAATATATGATAATGCAACTAATGTCATAAGGCACCAATGATTCTGAGTGATTCTCAGATAAGTATTGTACCCCTATGCTTAGATCTTCTTTTTTCAACCTATATATTACATATCTATGACATGTTTGATGAAATGTTTGTCATGGCTAGTAGGGGTCCATTCAAGTCCTTATTCAAGTGATTGCATTTATATCATTATTCTACTATTATTTTTAATTTTTGGAAGTGTCATGGAGTTCTGGGAAGTGACCAGACCCCCAGGCCTGAAAAAGTGGCACATAAATCAGGGTCACAAGCCCAAACTACATGTAAACTCCCCACTTGCATGCATGACCATGTCGTGTGAGCGATTGGACGTTTCTAGTTGCACTATTTCCCATATCAAGGGAAAAACTTGGGGATTGATGCACTAAAAGGTCACTTTATCTCAGGGGCTAGCCTACTGGAAGTTTTGGATGGCTCCTGGGTGTTCTGTAGCAGGTGAAAAAGGTCTGTGTATTTGTGTGGTGTCAGTTCCACTTCCTTAAGGTGAACTAGGAGGTTGAATTAGATCATAGTAGCCTCTCATCACATGTTTATCTCAGGGGCTAGCCTACTGGAAGATTTGGATGTCTCCTGGGTGTTCTGTAGCAGGTGAAAAAGGTCTGTGTATTTGTGTGGTGTCAGTTCCACTTCCTTAAGGTGCACTAGGAGGTTGAATTAGATCATAGTAGCCTCTCATCACATGTTTACCCAGGCTGGCTGATTACTTGGGTAGATGTGGGAGGAGGGTGTTACAGAGTGGTATAATAGCATGGTTCACCCCTCATACTAGATGGGCATTGTTTTGGTCATGCATTAATGTCAGTTTCACATGTGTTACTCATCCTTGTGGTCTATATGATTGTTGCATATGTATGGTGTTAGTCATGGTTGTAGTGATGTTGCCATGTGAAAGTGAGGGTGTTATCGTGGAATGTTTCGTCATGAGTGTATGATTGGTTATATGTTTTTTATGCTTACATGTTGTTAGTGTACATTGATATGGTTGTTTTTTTCATGCATGAGGTCATGGTATGTGATTGATATGGTCATGCATTTATGACTAGACTCTAGTTACAATGATGTATGAATGTTTATATTTTATACATCTATATGTTGTTATGATTATGTTTATACATGTATTATGCTGATTTGGTTGATCTTGCAGATGAGATATCCTCCCTAAATTATGCTAAGGTATGTGGGTTTATTATGATTTGGTTTAGCTGACAAAAAATGCCTTGTAGGAAAGAGATCAAGATGAATAGAAATATGGTATATTATAGTTCACTAGATTCTCCTTATGGGTCAGATGAGCAGCGTGGTGTTGGGAAGACTTCTGACTTGGTAGACACATTGAGAATATTGAAGGTAGAAATAAGGATTTGTAAGGCGCACAGTGGAAAAATCATGTAGGCACAAGAAAAATAAGCAGAGGTTAATGAAGTAATCCTTCAGAGTTTGTCATAATTGCAACAACAGGGGCCACTTCATATCAGCCATGGACAGGAGGATAGAACTAATTGGGCATATGGAATTGGGTCTCATGGTGGTCATAGGTCAAATAGAGATGACACAGTGAGAGATGGCATTTTTTTGGATATTCCGGATAGGAGAGGTTATGGACACAGGTACTATTCTATTTCTGGTTCTGACAGGAATTATGATTGTCATCGTTATCACATTTACAGTAGGAGGGAAAGGGGGTACTTTCCAGATGAGTTTAATAAATCAAAGCCACATAATTTTGCTGGATATTTGAAGATGTTGGAAGATGCATAGGCTTGGATAGTTGGGATGAAGAAGTTATTTGAGTTGCATAATTACACATATAATATGAAGGCATGAGGAGCCTAAGAGGTAAAGTAGATATCTGGTGGGAATATGTAAAGTGTTTCAGAGACATTAGGATAGAGGACTTGAGTTGGCATGAGTTCAAGAGGCTTCTCTCGAAGAAGTAATTGTTAGAGAGGTACTACGAAAATAAGGATAAGGAAATCTAAGAGCTAAATATGGGATTGATGAAAGATGAAGAGTATACGACTAAATTTCTGGAGCTATTGAGGTATGTATCATATCTTAAAGACGAGAAGTATAAATTTCATAGGTTTTTCAGTGGATTTCCATTATCATTTAGAGATTTGATTGAGTATGATGAGCCTCGGTCACTTGAGGAAGTTATTGGGAAACTGGAGCATTTTTATGATCATTCAAAGCCTGAGAATGAAACTCAACAGGAATGGAAATGGAAGGACAAAGGTAAAGGTAAATGGCAGTCGAAAATAATAAGGCCTAAGAATGTAGAAGAGAAAGAAAATGTGGCAAACATGTTCAATGTAGCCAGACAAGGACATGGGTCACAACATCAACATAGAGGTGATGGTACAGGAAGGTTGGAGTGTTGGACATGTGGCATATAACATCTTAAGAGGGATTTTTCATAGAATCATGGTGGTAGGTATCAGATCTACAGTGCACAGGATGCACAGGCTATTGGGGATGTTCGTTAGAGTATTCCCCATATCTATGAATCACTAGATAATAGGCAGGTCAATCATCAGGCATTTATCATTAAGATGGATGATAAGCTTTGTGATCAAGTTGTTTAAATTTTTATTGACCCTGGATCTAATTATAGCTATGTTAGTTCTAAATTGGTGGATAAATCTAGTTTGAATAAAGAAATTCATGCATAATCTTGGTTAGTGCAATTGGTTACAAGTACAAATAAAAGAGTTCATCATTGTGTAAGAGCTTGTCCATTTGAGTTGAATGCCATGTCTACATTGGTGCATTTGAATGTATTGTCGTTGGGTTTGTATAGTATGCATTTGGGTAAGGATTGGTTATATGTTCATAGGTACAAAGTGGAATTTTATGACAAATTAATTAAGTTCTTGGATGAAAATGGAGAGAAAAGAATATTACATGGTAAGAGGAAAGCAACATCAGTTAGGATGGTGACAGCTATGCGGGAAAATCCCAGTCGCAGAAAAGGGTGTGTGTTATTTGTAGTGCATATTTCTAGCGACCAAGGTAAGGAAGTTGAGGATGCATATGTTTTAATCAGGTACCGATATTGCAGTAGTTTCAGGATGTATTTCCCAAATAGGTTTCATAATTAACACCTCATAGAGAGGTAGATTTTTCTGTTGAGTCGGTACCAAGGGCAGTGCCAACATCTAAGGCATCTTACAAGAGGATCACACCGAAGTTGGTAGATTTGAAGTTGCAGTTGAAGAAAATTATTTACAAGGGATACATCAGGCCAAGTGTATCACCGTGGGGTGAACTGGTATTTTTTGTGAAAAATAAGGATGTCACTCTTAGGTTATGCATTGATTACAGGCAGTTGAACAAGGTAACCATCAAGAACAGATATCCGTTACCGAGGATTGATGACTTGTTTGATCAGTTGAAGGGAGCAGCATTGTTCTCACATATTGATATGAAATTCGGATATAATCACGTACACATTAAGGAAGAGGATACTTACAAGAAATATTTCCATACCAGGTATGGGAATTATGAGTTCGTTGTAGTTCCATTTGGTTTGACTAATTCTCCAACTACTTTTATGTGCTTGATGAATAGTGTGTTGTGTCTATATTTGGATTTTTTTTTTTAATTCATTGATGACATTTTGATATATTCTAAGATTGAGGAAGATAATTTTGAGCATTTAGCAAGAGTATTGATATTGTTGAGAGAGAATCAGTTGTATGCTAAGCTCATTAAATGAAATTTCTTTGAGACAAAGGTACATTACTTGGGGCATGTGGTCTCCAAGGATGAGATAGCAGTGGATCCAGAGAATATAAGAGCTATCATGGAGTGGGAAGCTCCTAAAAATGTGGAAGAGGTAAGATCATTCATGGGATTAGAAGATTACTGTAGGAGGTTCATTAGGAAATTTTGTCGGATTTCATATCCCATTACATCATTACAGAGGAAATGTAAGAAATTTTAATGGATAGAGGAATGTGCATCAAGTTTTTTGCAGTTAAAAGAGTTGTTGACAAATTCTCCAGTGTTAAAGATTGCAGATTCGGACAAAGAGTTTGTAGTATGTACAAATTCTTGCAAGAGAGGACTTGGTGGAGTCCTTATGTAGGAAGGATATGTAGTGTGCTTTGAGGCACAGGAACTAAATGAGCAAGAGAATAATTATATGACACATGATCTTGACCTAGCAACGATCATACATGCTTTGAAGATGTGGAGGCACTATCTTCTTGGTAGGAGGTTTTCACTGATGAGTGATCGTAGTGGTTTGAGATACGTGTTTGACCATTCGAATCTGAATTCCAGGAAAGTTAGATGGTTGGCCACGATCAATGAGTTTTATTTTGAAATGAGGTACATCAAGGGATAGGAGAACAGGGTTGCATATGCTCTTAGCATATGGATATAGGTAAACGACATTGTAGCTATGAGTTTTTATGCGACATGCTTATAGGATCGGATTTTACAGGCAGTTCAGCAGGATGTCAAGTACATGGATCTTAGACATAGGATACAACAGAGTACAGGTATAGGTACAGGTACAGGTACTGGTATATGTACATGTATAGGTACAATTACAGGGACAGGTACAGGTACAGAGATAGGTATAGGTGCAAGAACACAAGATATGGAATATTGTCTTACAACAGATAGATTGTTTAGGTTTAGAGACAGGATATATGTTCCAGAAGATAGTGATCTCAAGAATATTACCTTCAGGAAATTTCACGCAAAACCATATTCAGTTCACCCACACTACCAGAAGACATTGAAAGCAGTGAAGACATTTTATTATTGGCCGAAGCTAAAGAAAGATGTGGCATAGCTTGTGGCTAAATGTTTGGATTTTTAGTAGGTAAAAGCAGAGTGTAGGCATCCAGGTGGACTGATACATCCGAATGTGATTCAAGAGTTGAAATGGGAGGTAATTTCCATGGATTTCATCGCAGGCTTTTCGAGGACATCTAGACAGCATGACTTGATTATGGTTGTGGTTGATAGGTTGACAAAGGTAGCGCACTTCATTCCAGTGAACTCTATTTATTCATCTAGTTATGTGGCACTCGTGTTCATCAAATATGTGGTTATATTGCATGGTGTTCCGAATAATATTGTGTTAGACAGTATTGCTAAGTTCACTTCCAAGTTTTGTAAGGAGTTATTATGTGTTTATGTACAGATTTTCATTTTCCAAGATAACCTATCATCGTTAGACAGATGGACATTATTGTGAAGGATCAAATCGTATGGAGGTGATTTTCGAAAAGGATTTATGTTTATCTTCCACCGGTAGAGTTCACTTACAAATAAAAAATAAATGAATCATTGAGGATGCAGCTTTTGTTTTAGGAATTGTATGGGCAGAATTCAGGTCATTACACGCATCACTTGGAGGATCCGATGAACCGAGCATTGATTGGATCGAAACAAGTAGAAGTAGGGTCATGGAAATGTGTAATCAAGAATAATTTAAAATCATACAGGATAGACAAAAAAATTTATGCATATCGTAACAAAGGTTAATATTAGAGTTCTTCTGTGTTGGAGAATAGGTGTACTTGCACATCGATCCCAAGAAGATCTCCTTGAAAATTCGATCATGTGCCAAGATGGCACCTCATTTTTGTGGACCTTTCAAAAATCTTGAAAGGATTGGGCCAATGTCCTATCGACTTGCACTGCCTCCAACAGTGAAATTTCATGATGTTTTCCATGCATCATTTCTTAAGATGTATGTTAAAGATGTTGATCATGTTATTGCCTAATATTTATTGTAGGTGGAGCCAAAAGGAGAATTCCAGCCAGAACCGCAGTGTATATGGCAGAAAAATATGCTCATGCTCCGGAACCGAGCAACCGTGCAGGTTAAAGTGCAATGGAAGCACTTTGGGCCCAATGAAGCTACATGGGAGATGGCAAATTAGATGCAGACTATATATCCTTCATTGTTTGTTAGTTTTGGAAAAGCAGTTTAGGTATGATATCTTGGTATATGTTTTGGCATATTTTTTGGTGTGATGTTTGGTATATGTAAATATGTATATGGGTGTAAATACCGCCATGATATATGTTATAAATCTCCAATAAGAGGTATGGGTGTCATGTCATTATATTTGTCATGTTGTTATGTTGTCATGTTGGTTTTCTTCTCAACAATGTGATCATTGTAAATACTGCATCGAGCTATGTTATAAATCGCCATGGGAATTATGTTTTATTTTCAATGGTTTTGCTGAGGTATAGGTGTGGTTGAACACTGAGGATGGTGTCCCCCAAGGGAGAGGGTTCTATAATAGCCCTGGTGAAAATTCCATGTAATAAAAGTTAATAAAGGAAAAATAATAACCACACTTATGGGACACTTATTCCAAGCTTAATGTTTGGAAAAACATCCTAGTGTAGGTGTCTATCAAGGAAGGGCTCAAGGAATTGGAAAAGGAAAAGAAAGGCTGAAAAGGAAAATGGCATTTTTGGAAATTTATTTATGAAAATAATGAAATAGGGAGAAAATAAAGGTGAAAGGTCACAGGTTGCACGTGAGGAGGAAAATGAAGAAAATAGAGGCTACATTAATAAAAAGGCTTATGAGTATTAGTTCATGGCTTTTTGTCAGTACAACCTTTTGTCAGTTCAGTTTTGGAGCTCTCTCTATATTCTCTCTCTCACTAGGAAACATATATTTTTCTTGAGCATTTTGGAAGATTGGATCAATAAAGGCAAAGAAGGAAAAAGGAAGCAAAGATAAAGTAATGAAGAACAGGACTGCCAGACATAGTATCCTTTGTGAATCAATTTTCATGTGTGGTTTCGTTATTTTGGCATGCATGGTGTCGTACATGTTCTTGGTTATCATGTTATCATTGCCATGGGTTTTACCTGTGTGTAACCGTTTTTTTCAACCTAGCCTTTCCATTTTTGGATAGTCATGGTGTGATGGGTTTCTCATGTTTGGTTGAGCTAGATTGTTGGATGGATTTGAAGCTGAGTGAGGTGGATATCTTAAAGAACACATGACCTAGTAACCCCTGAACCCAAATGTGGATTGTGTTAAAGCCATATTTTGTTCTTCCTCAGTGGACCTAGGAATCCTTGAATGGTGAATAGAGATATATACGGTAAAGCCTAGAAGTGGGTGCTCTCCATCAGGCCCAGGAATCTTGGGATGGGATATACGGTAAAGCCTTGAGGGTGGAGTATCGGTTAAGGCCTAGTGATCCTATGTGAATTGCAGTAAATCCTAGAGCCTAGGATATAGGAAAAATCCTCACAGTGTAGGTGGAGAATCCGGTGGCATCCATGCTTGTTTTGGCCTAGTGATCTGGTGGGGATCATGGTAAATCCTGATATTACATGTTTATTTTTCTAGCCAAGTGATCTGGTGAGGATTGTGGTAAATTCAGTTTCTATTTATCAGGGTGAGGTGGTTTAGCCTTAGGAAGCCATGGTTGGTTCTTTTGGTTTGATTCCCATATTCATGCTTGGAATATGGCACGGGGGTGATTGGATGAAGAGATATTTGGCTTAGCCAAGGCTGTGGTTGGGTGGAATGTGGCAATCTCATACCAGGTTGCCTTTTGCATTCATGAATAAGATTTCCTTTCCTTTGTATTTTAAGTGTAAATGCATTGGATTCTATGTATAATTTATGGTTGTTGTATCCTCAGTATTTGTGTTTTTTATACGTTGGTTATGAATGTGTTTTATGGCAGTGAAAATGTATGGTTCTCATCATGTTTTTATTTGTAAATGAATGAATAATGAATATACGACCTAATAGATTATAATGTAGATAGTGTGATAAGACACTAACGCTTCTTAGTGATTCTCAGATAAATATGAGACCCTTATTCTCATATTTGTTGTTTAAATATGTAAATTGCATATTTCTGACATGCTTGACAAAATTCTTGTCATGGCTAGTGTTATCACTCCCTCCGTTTCCCAACGCTGAGAATGGAGACTGAAGGAGGTAACCTCAAACCAATCTTTAGGTCTGGCAGCTAGCCATACCAAAACCATAGATGGCTCTCTCAATTTCACTTTTACAGTCAATGAGGTAATTGTATATATAATAATCTTATGTTAGATATAAGCTCAGTGAATTAGTGTTGTTTGTTTTGAATTTTTGCTGGATAGGAATGACAATCAAAGAACTAGGTCTATATTTTAGGTATGATTTCAAAGGTTCAGTTGCATATATGAAGATGAGGCCAGGTAGGTATACTTAAAGACATACTTAAATTGTCATTGTGTATAGGTTTTGAAAAGAGAAAGAGAGTCAGAATGAGCATGAATACATGAGTTCATTCATCAAAATAGGTAAAACAAATTCATGAAAATATTATAAAACAGATCATAAAAAAGCCATAATTATGTTCATAGACTCATAATATCATCATATAGAAGCATACATGTGATGGAAATAAATAATAAACATTCAAATTGATGGTGATTACTGAGAAAAAACAATGCTAATAATCATACCACTAGATTCCCAAAATTATAGCTGCAATAGGTCTTTGATTTCACTAAAAACGTTTGTACATAAGCTCCACACTACAAATAACAACTATCCAACCTCTAAAATGACTTGATTTGAAATAAATATAGAAAATAGAAGATATGACACATCATTGGGTTGAAACCTTATCCAAAATACATCATAAGTACACCCTATGAGTCATTACCTTGAATCTAGGGAAGTTAGAAACGGTTCCCCAAAATTTAGCTAATAACTAGTAGTGTATGTCTCCTTGATCAATTACATGATTCCTAAACAATGATAGGAAAAAAAAACTCTATTATCGAAAATACACCTCATAGGAAAGTTGCAACCTCAAAATTTGGATCATTCTGGCTTGACACTTGTCCAGAAGGAATCTAAGGCGGAAGCATCGTGCCACTTTAGCAGAAGCATCGTGCCAGTTTGAGGGAAATTTTGGCTGAACTTAAGGTATCCTCCTACAAATCTAAAGATTTTGCTAGGTATCCATGTGTTTCCTCTATCCATACCAACCTTGAAACTGAGAAAATACCTCTTGGAAGGCCTTCAAAAATCCATTTTCCCAACCTTACTCTAGAAGCACAACGCACAGGAAAAAATAGTGGCACAAGCATGAGAAAGAGGTTGTTTTTTGGGTTTTTCTCCAAAACTGGGGGGTGTCATCAAAACTTGAGACCATATCTGGAAATTACTTGTCAAGAGGAATCCAACCATATAAAAAATTATTCATTTGGAGGCTCTGGGGAAAATCATCGCGCCGCTGCGCGACGCTTCTGCAAATGTCAATTTTCCATATTTTCAAAAAAATCACAAAAAATACCCAAAATCTCAAAAAATTGCTGAATTTTGGTCCATGACAACCTTGGATAATAATCTAAACAGCTAGGGATGCCTCAGCTAGAAAATCCAAGTTATATTTCTCCTTTAGCTTAATTAGGTTTTCTTTAAGCTTTTTTCTCAAATTCTTCACCCTAACTTTGGCGATTTTGTTTCTAGTGAAATAGTGTCTCGCCATATGCCTTTGGAGGTTATTATCCCTTTCTAACTTCTTCAAGATATTCTAAAGATGCAAATTCACATTGTCAATCCATAGCTCTTTCTCTTGCTCAATTTCAGCAGCGATCAACTCATCAACGGTTAGCTAAACTGATGGAGGAGATGGCCTCTTTCTTGTTCTTTTTTCTTGGTTAACCTTTTTGTTATTGGCCTCTTTTTCTTTGATTCAGCCTCTATGTCTTACAACTAATCAACATCTACCATTGTTTTTCCTTTAACTTTGTCTGCCTGAAGATCTACCTTTGGTTTTCTTTGGAGCAGTTGAATTGCATGTCTTCTTGTTGTAGGAAGGTAATCATGATTTTTTCCCTTGAGAGGTTTTCCTTAAGCTCTGCCATCTCTCCATCCTTTTCCCTTATTATCTCCTCAGTTGACTTGTCTTTCACCTACTCTACCATGTCAACTTCCATAGGTGTTTGTTCCTCATGATGTTGTAATGGTGACTCATCCTCATGCATAGGTGGTTCACTCTCATGAATAGGTGGTTGCTACATGGTTTCTCTTTGCTCAATTATAGTTTAAGGTGCAAACACAACTTTAGTGGTCTTAGGAGAAAAAACCATCCTATTACCCTTCTCATAGGTTTTAGTGATTTCAACCCTAGGCTCCTTTGGAACCTCGTCTTGTCTACTTGAAGAGCCAACTTCCTTTGGTTGTGATGATGCTGATGGTATGTTCTAAATGATGGGTGGACTAGTAGTAGGCACTGATGCAACTGTCTCCATGAAGGTTTCCCAAGACATATTGATTGTTGAGAGCTGATGAAAAATAACAAGCTTGACCAAAACATGGTGGAACAAATTAGCGTGATAATATTTTCCTTTATTATGTTCCCTTTCAGTCATTTTGACCAAACTCTTGAATAGATAATTAGGAAAATTGTGTGGTTTAGTGGTAGTGAAGTGCATCAATAACCTTATGTGGTACTGGTAAAATATTGAGAATCTCCCTTCACATGTAAAATAATTCATAATTAGCTTCATCAAAGGGGAATATTTATCAATTAAATTCCTAAAAGGAAAGATGTTCTTAGGAGCATCTTTGCAATGGGTTTTTAAGAACATTTTGTAGTTCTCAATGTCCAAGTCCATATGTTTGAACCAGATTTATCCATGGTTCTGGATACCTATTGCTGAAGAGATAATTTTTTTTGATATGGGTAATTAAATACCTTCTATGATAGCCTTATCTCTCCTAGAGCTGTTAGCAAAAAGGATTTTCAATTAAGAATGACAACCTACCTCCTGGATTCTCTCACAAAACCTCCAACAACCACTATTTTCAAAACATATCTTAACATAAGGAGAAGCATTGATCTCCTACAAGTTGGATGGACCAAAACTGGAATGATGACCTCCCTTATGGACCCTCTTTTCACCCTCCATGATGTTTGTCAACAAGGAAAAACCTAGCTTGATGTAGTGGAAAGGGAGGGTGGAAAATTAGGAAAACATGGGATAGTGGTAGAGTGGTTTAAGGGACATAAATGAGGTGGAAAGGAGTTAGGGAAAAATACCTAAAAATTTTGGGAGGTAGGGTGATGAGTTGGCTACAATATGCAAGTGGAATTTTTAGAAATGGGCGTGTGAAAGGTGCTGAAAGGGTCAAAACACAGTTTTCCTAATTTCTCTGCAAAAACGTAGTGAAAACTAGGGTTTGAGTGAAAATGGTGGCAAGGAGGGGTGTGAGTGATAGGTAGTGTTTGGATAAGGTATATGGATGATGTATCAAGGTTTTTAGATGGTGAAATTAGGGTTTTTTCAACTGAAACAAGCCAAACATGGAGGAAACCAAAACCTGGTGAAGAAAACCCGAAGGAGGGAACCCACCCTTTTGCTGAATAATTTGACTTGAAAGAGGTATAAGGAGCATTCAATTACTTATTAGGATGTACCTTAACCTTGGGAAAAGATGATTTTACCCTTGGATAGTTTTTTTGAAGCTTGGAAGCAAAAGCGTAGCACCCTTTCCAGAAGCGTAGCGTAGCAAGACAGAAGCATAGCGGAACTTGCCAAAAGCGTAACACAAAGCAATTTGGTACAATTTTTCTGGTTGTATTTTACCTTTAGATAGTTGTGGAGTGTTGTGAGGATAAGAAAGGATATCTATTGAAAATAAAATGATTAAATGAACTCCAAATCTCTATTTCTTTTATAACTCATCACAAAATTTTCTTTTTTGTCTTCTAGTGAAATCATAAATATTTTGAGAAAAACTTAGTTTTTGAAAAAATTGATCATGTAGCATAATTATTTGAGAAAAGGAAAATTTCCTTTACTTTTTTTCCTATCTTTGCTAATTCCCAATGTAAATTATTTGTATGGTGAAAATGACATCTTAAAGTTGCCTTCTTTCATGACATGATTTGGACATTATAATGGCGAAACAAAATAAACCTAGACCATGACCTAGATGGAGGTATGTTGACTGATCTATGACCCTAGGCGATAATGGATGACATGACCTTTGAAATTATGATGACCATGAATGGAGTGAAGGGAGTAGCATTCATACCTTGAAAACATTCAATGAACAAAATTTTATTTGAGATTGGTTTGAAAACATAAAATTTTGACCTAGGACCACTACCAAGTAAACCTGAAAGAGTATATTTGATCACTAGACATTTAGACGCTAACATTGGCTCCAGCTGGGGATGGTAGCTCCTTCAGGAGGTGTCAAGAACGTCGTAGATCAAGTAGCCTCATCCATTTGGAAATGGAGTCAAAAATGGAAACTGGAATAACTTCGACAAACTGAAATGACTAACTAAAATAGAAAATGACTTTGACTCAAAAACTGACATGAATATTTAAATTTTTTAAGAGAAAAAAATTAGCTTGATCATAGAAGCCTCATGGCCTTCTCCTCGGGCTTGAAAATTCTGCAACAACTTCCTTATTCTTTGACAGAAAATTAAAGTGATATTTACAATTAAACTGAACCTTTTCTTCAACATTGGGTAAGGTAATGTTTGAGGAACCTACCATTCACTGGTCCTCCCAGAATTTTCTGCCCATCAAGATATTCTAACAAAAACGTCTTATTACCCTTGAATTTTGTAAAATTGTAAGGACCTTTCCATAGGTTATCAAACTTTCCATGCTTGCATTTGTCTTCATTTCGGGCATCTCATCGAAGAACAACATCTTCTAATTTGAAATCATTAGCTTTGGTTTTCTTGCCATATATCTTCTTTATTTTCTCATGAATTTTTGAAGTTTGATTGAAAACTTCTTCTCTTGACTGATGTAAATGAATCATTTGACTGATTCTTTTTTTATGGAATTTGGCTCACTGTCAATCTCTTGTGGAATTTTCATCACCGACATTGCTAAAGAAGTGGGAAGAAATGTGTCGATACCATACACTATCTAGAAAGGTGACATGCTGATTGATCTCTTTGTGCTAACATTGTATGCCAATAAAGCATTTATGAGCTTTTTCTACCAATTTCGTTTTTTCTCTTGCAACAATTTCTTGATTATGTTCACCAATGATTTTTTTAACAATTCACCCAACCAGGTGCCTTGAGGATAGTATGTTGTAAAATGCCCGTGTTTTATGTGATATTTATCAAAAACGTTTATCATCTTTATGGACTTAAAGGCGGTTGCATTATCAGTGATAATTTTCTATGGGCATCCAAAACGAAACATAATATTTCTCTCCAAAAAATGAATAATGATGGTTTTTGTAGATTGTCTCGTGGGGATGGCTTCAATCCACTTTGTGAAGTAATCGGTGGCAGTGAGTATCCAGCTATGTTGAGTTGATGGAGGGTGGATCTTGCCAATGAAATCAAGACCCCACTTCTGGAAGGGTGCTTGAACTGAAATTGATTTCAAGGGCATCAATAAGAGCTTTCTCTTTCCCTGAATTTTTTTACTTTCATGACAATTCATGACAGTTTTATAAACATTGGAAAACAAACTTGGCCAATAAAATCCAACCCTCAATATCTTGTTTGCAGTAGTCTTTGAGAAAATGTGAGCACCACAATCACCTTTATGAAAGTAATTTATTACTTTTTCAACTTTTCCTTCTACCAAATAGTTCAACAAAACTCCGCCTGGATATTTCCAATACAAAATATTGTTAAGAATGAAATACTTAAGAGCCTTTAACTTTAGATATCTACCTTTATTGCTAGGAAATCTGGGAGGAGGATTTAAATGTTGTAGCACATGAATAATATTAGCATACCATGGTGATGAAGTAAATATTTTAGATACCTGATGTACTAAATCAACATCTTGCTCTTCAGATAAGGTAACAATGAAATTGATGTCAAAGGCATGCAAGTTTAAGTTTTCCATGAGCTTAGCCAAGACTTTTCCCTTGATCAGTTTTGTAGGTTAGACTTCCAAGTCATACTCCAACATGGTAGCTATCCACTTGCCACGACAACCTTCAGGATCATTATGTGTTAGCACATCTTTGACAACATTGTTAGGGACATATGCAAGAACATGAGAGTGAAGAATATAGATTCGGAAGTACTTCAATGCTTTAACTAGCGCCAAGGCGTATTTTTCAAGGCTACGTCTCTTATGGTTCTATTGAAGAAGGTGATGGTTTGTTCTATTTTTTATCTTTATTTTGCATAAGGACAATATCTAGAGTATGTTTAGAAGCAAAGGAAAAAATGATGAAATCAAGTGTATAATCCAGGCTGATAAGAATAGGATCATGATACAATGCAATTTAGCTTGATTGAATGATTTTTTTGCCTCATCAGACTACTTCACCTTGCTATATTTCTTCAGCATATGAGTAATTTCTCTTAAATGTTTAGCAAGCTTAATAATAAACCTTCTCAAGGAATTTATTTTACCATTGAATGACTAGATTTTGTTCTTGCTTCTAGGATAGTCCAAATTCTGAATTGTCTCAATCCTTGAAGGATCTATCTGGATGTCATCTTTAGATATGATATGACCAAGAAATTTCCCTTCTTTCATAGCGAACAAAATCTTCTTTGGATTCAACGATATGCCAAATTTTCTGCACTTCTAAAAAAGTGCCTTCAAATGTTGTAAATGCTCTTCATCGGTCTTGGAAAAAAATTTGATGTCATCAAGATAAATGACCAAAAAGACATCCTTTTCATTGGGAAAGAAGATATCTATTTCTCACTGAAAATTTTCTCTTGCATTCTTCAATCTGAAGGCCGTTTTAGCATACATAAAATTGCCCCAAGGTGTTGTAAAGGATGTCTTCTCATGATCATCCAGATGAACTAAAATCTGATTATACCTGGAATATTCATCCAACAATGAAAGTCTGGAAGAACCAACCACCCTTTGCAGAATATGATCCATCTTTGGAAGTGGGTAGTTGTCTTTCAACGATACTTATTCTTCAGAAATCTATACATAAGAAAATCTCGTCGGTCTTCTTTATTACTAGCACTAAGTTTGACATCCAAATTGAAAAATGAAGAGGAACTATAATACCACTAGTATACAACTTGATCACTTATTTTTGAATGGAGGGCAGCAACTTGGGATTCATTCTCCTTAGTTTCTAGCAGAAAGGCTTCTGATCAGGCTTTAAAGGTATGGTGTGTTTAATTATAATCTTGTCATACAATTTCATATCAGAATAATCCCATGCAAAAATATCAACAAACTGAGACATGAGTGCTTCATATTTAACTTTCATTTATGAGTTCAAATATTTTGAAATATTTACCATTTTGGGATTTTCAGGAGTTCGAAGATTGAGGTCTTCCACTCCTACTTCTATTGGCATCATTGTTGGTTTCCCTGCAACATCATCTTGGTCAAAAATATCCTCCAAAGGTACAATATCTGTTGGAATGGAGTTTCCTTTCAACTATAGTACCTTCATTTATGATGCATGCACTTCTTGGTCATCTTCATAAAACTAGTAATCTTCTTGTGAACTCACAAACTCTTCTTCCGTCTACAAGAAGTTATTGATTTTCTTGTCATCTTGAAAAAATTTCCAATACTGAAAATTATCTGTAAAAACAGGGCGATCTTTGACATTAATTTCATAATTATTGTTGGGATATAGTGGAATTTTGAACATGCTGGCTGAAGTAGCAAGAGAATCAGCAATGACATTGTTGTCACTTGGAATCAATGACAAAATATATTCAGTGAAGTTCTTCAGGATGTCTAACATTGCATTGTGGTAAGCTTGCATTCTAGGATTCTTGGCCTGGTATTCCCCTTTGACTTGATTTATTACCAATTTGAAATCACCATACACAGAAATTTTATTGGCACCTAATTTCTTCAGAATTTTCAGGCCAACTATCAAAGCCTCGTATTATGCTTCATTGTTTGAAAAATCAAATGCAAATTTGTAAGAATACATTCGAACATTAGGAGGACATTTAGATGATTGATTCATAGGGTTGTGAATCAACACTCCAATTCCATCTCCTTCCTTAACTAAGGCTCCATCGAAATCCATTGTCCACAAACCACTTTCTTCATCGGGAAGTTGCAATTTGGATGAATGATCTTTATTAGCTACTTGAGAAAGGTATATTGTACCAATAGGTTTTGTTTCTTTCACTGTTTCATCTCTCTTTTTTGCTAATGCATTTGTCTCCAAGCCACTTGGCATCTTTTCTTGTTTTTTCTGCACTTCAAATTTTTAAAACAGAATTTGAAAATTCTGAATTTTCTAATTTTTCTTCCATCAAAATTTCTGAAGATGATGAACAATCATCATTGAATAAGATAAAAGACTCAAAATCCATGTGAACATCATGTATGGGGTGATTATTAGGCTTTTCTTTTCTATTTATCATGTACTTCATCTTATTTTCTCGGTATAGTTTTCTGAGTTTCCCAAAAAACGATATTGTAGCATAGGAAAAGTCGAGTTGCAAGGTGTCTCTAATTTTTTCTGCCCATGACTAGGAGAGAAGAATTCCATATCTCGGAGGGATATCAGCTACAACAACTTCCATGAGGAAATTCTTGGTTGGAATTTTCTCTAAAGACACCATTAGATCTTTAATGAGACCAAGACATTTAACCCTTCTTGAATCAAAAGAGTAAAGGTCATGGTAGGGTCTTGTGATATCCAAACCTAGTTTGTCCATGATGGTTTTAGTCATGAGGTTGTGAGATGCTCTGGAGTCTAGCATGGCGTTATGGAGGATAAAATCATGGATTTTGAGGCTAAGATAAAAAGGAGGGAACTCACTATCTTCTAATTCACCATCAACAACCGGGCCAAATAAAAGTTCAGGGTAATCATCTCTCACATACACCATATCATACGTTTGATCTACCCTAAGAAACTTAGATACTTGAAACTCATACTGGTCATTTTTTACTATTTCAGTTAAAGGAATGGGTATTTTTAGTTTTGAGATTTCATTTTCAAGACTAAAAAGAGCAGAATGTTTTTCTACCTCTTTGGATTGTGCATCTTTCTCTTCAAGCTGATCTTTGTGTGGAATATCATTTCTTTGTACTCCATCTTGAACTTCTTTATCTTTATTCTGATTTCCGGTAGAAGCTTCATTCCCTTTCCCATGATTAGGAACAATAGGTCCTTTATCTTGGCTCTAATTTGAAGTAGTTGTCTCTTTATGGTGAGCCTTTGTTTGCAAATTATGTTTTTTATGACTTGAGGTTATTGGCACGTTCCTATTTCTAAAACCATAAGAGAATTCTGAGATCCCCTCTGGTAATCTTCCGTTTGAACTGATAACATATCATCATTAGAAAAAAACATATTTATGATCGTATCATGCATAAATTTCTACAGAAAACTTATCTTCTTCAGTCAGGAAAATCGTCTTTTGAGTTTCCTCAAATAAATGATTTTCGCCTAAAATCTCTTCTTCTTATTCATAAGGGCCTTTGGTATAATTTTTTTGTAATGGAGTGTGAATTTGCTGCTGAATTTTTGGATCCTAAACCATCTACTCCATTTTCTTGATCCTGTATTGAGGCTATCGATTTTGACCCTTGAAATTGGGATTTCTAATTGAGGATTCAACTTGTCTATCTGTGATGCTCATTTTATCCATCATCTTCTCCATCGTTTTGATTAAGGTGTCAATTTTTCTTCTGATGAAGTAGATGTTTCTTCATTTATGGTTACTCTCTTTTCTGTTTTTATTTTTGACGTCTTGATAATCAGATTCACTTCAACACTCACTGCATTTCTTTGCATTTCTTCAAGGGTAGATGAATTTATTTCTCTCCTCTAGCAATCCATATCAGGATAGAAACCATCAGGGTAATGAAGTATTACGAGGCATGGAGGAGGCTTGATATTTTCAGGAATGGAATCATAAAATCTATTAAATCTAGTTGTGAAGCCTTGTACAGACTCATTAGGATTTATTTTCAAGGAGTTGTATTAAGATAGAATCTGTAAAGGGTTCTTCTTCTCCTCCCATTTTTCCATAAATAATTCAATTAACTATTGTGAATTAGCTATGGAACCAACTATTAGGGAGAAAAACCATTTTTTAACCTCTCCTGAGAAAATTTGTGCTAATATTCACATATTGGCATCATCATTATCAATCTCTTCAAGATAAATTAAATCAACTACTTTGAAAATGTGTTGGTGAGTATTAACCTCTGATTTTCCATAAAAAAGAGGCAAAATTTGACCATAGTTCTGAGGTAGTGCAATGAGTTTTGGTGGTAGAATCAACGGAGAAAATTTGGCCATGACTAAAGGAGGAGGTTGTGAATGTTTTGATGAAGTGTATACTTGCAGAGGTAATGATGGACTGAAAGTGAGGGATGATGATGTAGCTGTGTGAGAAGGTGTGATAATAGGTGGTGAAGAAAAATCTTGTTGTTGGTATTGGAAATAAGATTTTTCAGAAGTTACTTGAAAATTATCGACCAAACCCTGATGTTTATGAAAATTAGACCAGACTTCAATATCAAGCTCGAAATAAGAGGACTCATAAAATGTAAAGTAGGTCTAAAAATCAATGGGGTCAGACACATTTTCTAAAAGGAAGGATTCAGACTTAGACCTGAATAAATATGTCTCAAATTTAAAATTTAAGCATGATTCTTTTGGAGCAATTAACCTCGTAGGCAAGGAGTTTGATTTCACAAGGTGGGGTATAGCCTTTCCAAAATTTCGAGATTTTTTTTTTCTACTTTCTTAAAAGAATCTTAGGGTCATTAACAATTCGTGAAGGGTTTGGGTCTGGATTTCACCTAGTGTGTCTTTTGGGAGCCATTTTTCTTGAGAATTTTCACTTTGTCTAGAATTTATTAACTAGACCTTCTTTGAATGTCACAACTTGTCACCCACAAGTCTAACCTTCATTCAACTAAAATAAGTATCTCTAGGGAAAATTTTTCAATCGATCCCCGAAAATGGCGCCAAAAATGTTATCACTCCCTATGTTTCCCAAGGTTGAGAATGGAGGCTGAAGGAGGTAACCTCAAACCAATATTTAGGTCTGGAAGCTATCCATACCAGAACCAAAGAGGGCTCTCTCAATTTCACTTTTATAGTCAATGAGGTAACTGTAGTTATAACGATATTAGGCTAGATATAAGATTAGTGAATTAGGGGTATTTGTTTTGAATTTTTGTTGGATAAGAATGACAGTCAAGGAACTAGGTCTAGGTTTTAGGTCTGATTTCAAAGGTTCAGTTGCAAAGATGAAGATGAGGCCGAGTAGGTATACTTAAAAACGTACTCAAATTTTCATTGTGTATAGGGTTTTAAGAGAGAAAGAGAGTCAGAATGAGCATGAATACATGAGTTCATTCATCGGAAAGGTAAAAAAAAATTCATGAAAATCTTATAAAACAGAACAGAAAAATCTATAACTATGTTCATATACTCATAAGATCATCATATAGAAGCATACATGTGATGGAAAGATAGAATACACATTAAAATTGATGGTAATTACTGAGAAAAAGAAATGCTAATAATCATACCACGGGAGTCCCAAAATTAAAGTTGCAACATGTCTTTCATTTCACTGAAAAAGTTTGTACATAAGCTCCACAACATAAATAACAACTACCCAACCTCTAAAATGACTTTATTTGGACTACATATAGAAAATAGAAGGGATGAAACTTTAATGGGTCGAAACCTGATCCAAAATACGTCATAACTGCACCCTATGAGTCGTTACCTAGAATATAGGGAAGTTAGAAACAGTTCCCCCAAATTTAGCTAATAACTAGGAGTGTATGTCTCCTTGATTAATTACATGATTCCTCAACAATGAGAGGAAAAAACAGACTCTCTTATCCAAAATACACCTCATAGGACAACTTCAACATCGAAATTTGGATCATTCTGGCTTAACACCTGTCGAGAATGAATCCAAGACAGAAGCGTCGCTCTAGTTACAAAAGCGTCACACCACTTTAGCATAAGCGTCGCTCAAGTTTGAGGGCAATTTTGGTTGACCTTAAGGCATCCTCATGCAATTATGAAGATTGGGATAGGTAGCCCTGTGTGTCCTCTATCCATCCCACCTTGAAACTGATAACATACCTCTTGGAATTCCTTCAAAAATACATTTTCCCAACCTTACTCCATAAGCGCTGCGCACAGGCAAAAATAGTGGCAAAAGCATGAAATCGAGGTTGTTTATTGGGTTTTGATCCAAAACTAGGGGGTGTCATCAAAACCTAAGACCATATCTAGAAAGTAATTATCAAGGGGAATCCAAAAAATGATAAAAAAATTCCTCATTCGGAGGCTTTGAGGAAAATCATTGCACCGTTGTGCGACACTTCTTCAAAGGTCAATTTTCCAGATTTTCTAAAAAATCACAAAAGTACCTGAAATGTCCAGAAATTATGGAATTTTGGTCCATGACATCCTTGGATGATAAAATAAATTGCTAGGGATGCCTCAACTAGCAAATCCAAGTTATATTTCTCCTTTAGCTTCATCAGGGTTTCTTTAAGCTTTTTCCTCAAATTCTTCACCCTGACTTTGGGGATTTGGTTCCTAGTGAAATAGTGTCTCGCCATATGCCTCTGGAAGTTTCTATCCCCTTCTTCCTTCTTCAAAATCTTCTCAAGATGCACATTCACCCTGTCAAGTCATAGCTCTTTGTCTTGCTCAATTTCAGAAGCGATCAACTCATCAAATATTAGCTGACCTAATGGAGGAGATGGCTCTCCTTTTTGTTATTTTTGCCTGGTTCACCCTCTTGTTCTTGGCCTCCTTGGCCTTGTTTCAGCCTCTATGTCTTCCAACTGATCAACATCTACCACTGCTTTACCTTACCTTTTTCTACCTCAATATCTGCCTTTGGTTTTCTTTGGAGCAGTTGTTTCACCTTCAATTGCATTTTTTCTTGTTGTAGGAAGGTAATCATGAATTTTTACCTTCAGAGGTTGTCCTTAAAATATGTTATCTCCGCATCATTTTCCCTTATTATCTCCTCAGTTGACTTGTCTTTCACCTACTCTTCCATGTCAACTTCCATAGGCACTTGTTCCTCATGTTGCTGCAATGGTGACTCATCCCCATGCATAGGTGGCTCACTCTCATGTATAGGTGGTTGCTCCATGGTTTCTCTTTGCTCAATTGTAGTTTTAGGTGAAAATACACCTTTAGTGGTCTTAGGAGAAAATACATCCTCTTACCCTTCTCATAGGTTTGAGTTATTTCAACCCTAGGTTCCTTTGGAACATTTGCTTATCTACTTGAAGAGCCAACTTCCTTTGGCTATGCTGATGCTGATGGTATTTTTTGAATGATGGGTGGAATAGTATTAGGCACTAATGCGGCTATCTCCATCAAGTTTTCCCAAGACATAATTATTGTTGAGCGTTGATGCAAAACAATAATCTTAACTAAACCATGGTGGAACAAATTATTTTGATGATCTTTGCCTTTACTTTGTACCTTTTCAGTCATTTTGACCATACTCTTGAATAGATAATTAGGAAAAATGAGTGGTTTAGTGGCAGTGAAGTGCATCAATAACCTTATGTGGTACTGGTACAATCTTGAGAATCTCCCTTCACATGTAAAATACTTCATAATTATCTTCATCAAAGGGGCATACTTATGAAGTAAATTCCTGAAAGGAAATATGTGCTCAGGAGCATCTTTGAAATGAGGTTTTAAGAACATTTTGTAGTTCTCAATGTCCAATTCCATCCCTTTGAACCAGATTTCTACATGGTTCAGGATACCTGTTGCTGAGGTGATAAAATCCATTGATATGGTGAATTCAATACCTTCAATGATAGCCTTATCTCTCTTGAAGCTGGTAGAAAAAAGGCTTGTCAATTGAGCATGACAACCTACCTCCTGGATTCTCTCACAAAACCTCCAACAACCATTATTTTCAAAACATTTCTTAACATAAGGAGAAGCATTGATCTCATGCAAGTTCAAATGAAGCAAGCCAAACAGGGAGGAAACCAAAAACGTAGTGAAGAAAACCCTGAGGGAATCCACCCTTTTTCTGAAGAATTTGACTTCAAAGAGGTATAAGGAGCATTCACTTACTGATTAGGAGTTATCTGAACCTTGAGAAAATATGAGTTTACCCTTGGATAGTTGTTTTAAATCTTCGAAACAAAAGCGTAGCACCCTTGCCATAAATGTAGCGCAGCTTGCCAGAAGCGTAGCATAGAGCAGTTTGGTACAATTTTGCTGGTTGTATTTGACATTTAGATAGTTGTGGAGTGCTTTGAGGATAAGAGAGGAGCTCTATTGGAAAGAAAATTATGAAATGAACTCCAAAGCTCCATTTCTCTTATAACACATCACAATATTTTATTTTTTATCTTCTAGTGAAATCATAAATACTTTGAGAAAAAATTCTTTTTTGGAAATCTTGATCATGTAGCATACTTCTTTGAGTAAAGGAAAATTACCTTTACTTATTTTCCTATATTTTATAACTCCCAATGTCAATGATTTGTATGGTGAAAATGACATCTTGTTTTCCTTCTTTCATGCCATGATTTGGAAATTATATTGGTGAAACAAAATAAACCTAGACCATGACCTAGATGGAGTTATGTTGATTGATCTATGACCCTAGGTGATAATGGATGACATGACCTTTGAAATGATGATTACCATGAATGGAGTGAAGGGAGTAGAATTCATACCTAGAAAACATTCAGTGAAAATTTTTTTATTTGAGAATTGGTTTGAAAACATAAAATTTTGACCTAGAACCACTACCAAGTAAACCTGAAAGAGTATATTTGATCACTAAACATTTAGAAAATAACAACTAGTATAGGGTCCAGTCAAGTCCTTATTCAAGTGATTAAATTTATATCTCTATTCATTTTTTATTTTTCAGTTCTGGAAGTGTCATGGAGTTCTAGACAGTGACCTGAGCCCTAGGCCTAAAAAAGTGTCATAGAAATCAGGGTTGTAGGCTCAAAACTACCTGGAAAAGTCCCCAGTCGCATGCATGCCCATGTTGTGCGAGTGAATGGAGATTTCCAGTCGCAATCTTTCCAATATCAAGGGAGTGACTGGTTTATTGATGCACTAAAAGGTCAGTTTGTCTCAGGGGCTAGCCTCCTATAAGATTTGGATGGCTCTTGGGTATCTTGTAGCAAGTGCAAAAGGTTTGTGTAGCTGTGTGGTGTCAGTTTCACTTCCTTAAGGTGACCTAGGAGGTTGAATCATATCATAGTAACCTCTCATCACATGTTTACCCTGGTTGGCCAGTTACTTGGGTAGATGTAGGAGGAGGGTGTTAGAGAGTGGTATCAGAGCATGGTTCACCCCACGAACTAGGTGGGCGGTTTTTTGGTCATGCATTCATGTTGGTTTCACATGTGTTATTCATCCTTATGGTCTATATGCTTGTTGCTGTGGAATGTTTCGTCATTAGTGTATGAAGGGGTATTTGTTTTTTGTGCTTATATGTTATTAGTTTACATTTATATGGTTGTTTTCATCATGCATGAGGTCATGGTATGTGATTTATATGGTCATGCATTGATGAATGGAATCTATTTAGAATGATGTCAATATGTTTATATGTATATATGTTATACATTTATATGTTGTTATGATTATTTTTATAAATGTATTACACTTATTTGGTTGATCTTGTAGATGAGATATCCTCCTCGAATTATGCTAAGGTATGTCGGTTTATTATGATTTGGGTTAGCTGACATAGAATGCCTTACGAGAAAGAGATCAATATGAATAGCAATATGTTAGATTATAGTTCACTAGATTCTCCTTATGGGTCATATGAGTAGTGTGGTATTTGGAACACTTCTGACTTGGAAGACACATTGAGAAGCTTGAAGGCATAAATAAGGAGTTGTAAGTTAGACAACGAAAAAATAATGCAGACACAAGAGAAACAAGAAGAGGTTAATGCAACAATACTTCAAATTTTTCCAGAATTTTAGTGACAGGGGCCACTTCAGGTCAACCATGGAGAGGAAAAACTAATGGGGAATATGGCAGTAGGTCTCACAGTGATCACAAGTCAGATAGAGATGACACAATGAGAGATGGAAGGTTGTTGGATACTCCAGATAGGAGAGGTGATGGAGACAGGTACTATTATAGTTCTATTTCTGACATGAATTATGATCGTTATCACCCTTACAGGAGGAGTCATAGGAGGTACTTGTCGAATGAGTTTAAGAAATCAAAGCCACCTACTTTTGATGGAGATTTGAAGAAACCAAAATATGGAGAGGCTTGGACATTTGGGATGAATAATTTTTTTTGGTTGCATAATTACATAGATAATATGAAGTCTAGAGTAGTTATATTCATCCTGAGAGGTAAAGAAAATATCTAGTGGGAATATGTAAATCAGTTCAGGGACATCAGGACAAAGGACTTGAGTTGGCATGAGTTCAAGAGGATTTTTTGAAAGAAGTACTTGCTAGACAGGTACAATGACATTAAGGCTAAGGAATTCTATGAGCTAAATATGGGATTGATGACAGATGAAGAGTATACGACTAAATTTCTGGAGCTATTGAGGTATGTATCATATATTAAATATGAGAAGGCTAAATTTAAGAGGCTTTTCAATGGATTTCCATTAGTGTTTCGAGATCGGATTGAGTATGATGAGCCTCGGTCACTTGAGGAATTTATCGGGAAACTCAAGCATTCTTACTAGCAGTCAAAGCATAAGAATGAATCTCAGCGAGGATGGAAATGGAAGGAGAAAGGTAAAGGTAAATGTCAGCCGAAAAGAAAAAGGCCTCAGAATGCATAAGAGAAAGAAAATGTGTCACCATATAAGAAGTTCAATGTAGCTAGACAGGGACATGGGTCACAACAGGGGCATAGAGGTGATGGTACAAGATAGTTGGAGTGTTAGACATCTGGCAAAGAACATCTTAAGAAGTATTTTCCATAGAATCAGGGTGGTAGGTGTTAGAGTCCCATGATTTGGCTGATTGGAAAGCCAAATGATAGTGTAACATCAAACCAATCTTTGGAGCCCAAGGACCTAGCCTTCCTGGACTCAGAGAGGGCTCTCTCTATTTGTGTAAGGGATATATGTGTGTTTGCTTATTGTGTTCTTGATTTTAGGCTAGTTATGAAGTAGGTTTTTGGTTTTGGTTTTTAGTTTTGTGAGGGATGAATTGATCAAAGACTAAGATAGGTAAAAAGATGTCAGATCAACTAGGCTATGGGGTCGACAGGTCAAGAAAGCTTTCAAATGGTGATACAAGGTTGTTGAAGGGCCGATTTGATTCGAGGTAAAATGGATCTTTGGGTAAAATGGAGTGATATGGACATTAAATTTGTGAAGAACAAAGGATTTCAAACATAAATAGTTTAATAGATGACATAGACATGGTGGGGCTAACCATTAATCATGAGAAATGTGTTGGAAATGTTGTCATTGATGGCAAAGAAGATGGCAAAGGAGGAGTACCTGAACCAGCAATGAGGCAAAGTAGCAGACATGAAGTAGAGGCAGTTGTGTAAGTAAATTAAGTTTTGTATGAAGAAGGATTGGTTTCATTATTATATGGATATTGTTGATACAAGAATTCTATGTGAAAGAGATTTGATTTCAATTCTGTATGAAGGAACATTCGAGTTCTGTACATGAAGTTTAACTCTGTAAATGCAACTGACTACTGGAAAGTATGAAGTTTAAATTTGTACATGGATATACTGTGGAGTATAGTTTGTGAAGTTATATATATACTAAGGATCGATCATAAATGACTAAGGAATTTTAGAAAGTAGAGGAGTTCTAGTCTATTCGAGACCAAAAGATGCGGACTTGTCTGAGGTTTATAGCGGCCATAAGATACCAATAGAACAGCGGACAAGGTTCATAGTAATAATGTGGATATTTATATGAATAAACAGTGCAGACATCATATGAAAACCTTGAGGTAATTACAGTAGAAGACAAAGCATGAATGTATAGTTGGATCGACCGATGGAATGGTTGATGGCAGAGTTCGACGAAACAGTGCATTGAGGGGTTAGACAAAACCCTAAGTCAGTGAACTGAGCGGATATAAGAATAACGCAAACCAGACTTAAACCGTGGTCAAATCCCATTCCAAAAATCGTGAGTGGATTTGCAATTCTGGGTTGCCCATATCGCACTGCTTTTGCGAGTTGAGCAGTATTTTAATTTTGGGAGTGATTCCATAGATTATTTAACACGTGGCATAGGCAAGACCCCTAAAACCTCCATTCAATGCGTGCCATCGCACGTTAACGATCGACCAAGGACCCCATGCGATATTGATACAAGCTGTCGATCTGGAGGAAGGCTGATTGAACGGCGATCACCTTCGAAAGTAGCCTGAAGGATAAACCAAGGTTTGGTGTACGTACTTAATTGAGCCATCGCTTATATATATATATATGTGGGCCCGAAGCCAGAGGTTCGTTATACGTGGTTTAAATTGAATTAAAAACTCGAGATATATATTTAAAATTCCCAAGGTCCGAGCGTTCGAGTAAGCATTATATATTTAAGCGGGGAATGTAATACAGTTTGATGTTTTAAAGATTATAAAAGCGTGACCATATATATGTTGGGCGCTAAATAAAAGCCACAGTTTATTAATAGTTTGAATCAGGAATATGCATACATGACGATATATATTTATATAATGTAATAAAGTCATAAGATTGGGTTTATTACAAGAGCCTGAAGATTGGGTTTATTATAAAAGCCTACAAGAACGAAAGAGCTAGAGACAGCGACAGAAAAATGGTACAGGGAAAAAGGATCAATTGAAATTGTAATGTGAATTTCAAAACATTATGTTTAAACTCATATATGAACAGAGAATGTAGACAGGGAGCCCGAGAATAGAGATGGTAATGAACAGACGTCAACCAGATTCATATGTATTTGAGAATAAAACCTGAAAAGCAGTTATATATGTAGCTGGTGCACACAAGTACAGTGAATAGATAAATAGACACAAAAGTGAACCAAGATATATAGAAAAGTCACTCAACAGCAGCAGAAGAGACAAATCCAGTAAATCCAAGGTTCAGAAAAGGATCTGAATGGTATTGAAATGTGTAACTGAAAATGTAAATATTTTTTATTTACATTGTTTGTGATGCAAAGGCAAGTATCCTAAGGAAAAGACAAATCCCACTGTGGCATGAAAATTTGTACATATTGTTATAAATTTAAAATGAGTTGAATAAAAGGAATGAGAAGACAGAAGCCAAAGAGTCATGGGTGTTCACTCCAAATTCCTTTGAAATACAAATAGTCATGTGAGGAACTAGATATGTTGTATCAACTTGATATGCAAAAAAAAAAGGGTTAGAGAGAAAGAGAAAATATAGAGAAGGCGGAGTATAGAAGAAACAGGCAGAGAATATTAAGAAAAGAAAAGAACAAAGAGAAGCTACAGAATAGAGCTGATATCCGAGGTAAATCAACAAACATTTAGTTTGATAAATTGAGGAAGTTGGAGCTTCCCTATCAAGTTGCAGCTTGATAGTTGTCAATTGTAGCTGACTGAGGTTGGAGCCTCCTGTAGGTTGGTGCCTGCAAAAAATTGAAGGGAGTTGGTGCTTCCTTGCAAGTTGTAGCTTGCAGAATTGAGGATTGGAGCCTCCTGTAGGTTGGTGCCTGCAGAAAAACAGTGGTGAGAGGGAGTTGGATCTTGCCTTTGCATCACAACAATAATAAGATGTGTTTTTCTCCCTTTATGGGTTTCCACTTATATCTAGTGTCTCTGTGCATGATGTTTATGTGTTGATCTGATTTATATCTTCTGCTTAATACCTGCTGCTTTCATATTAAGTCTACTATTATATTATATTAACACTTGCTGCTCACATTCTAATATTACTCACATATTAAGTTGGACATGAAATGAAGGCGTAAATAAGTTTTAATGAAAATTTTTAAAATTCCATGAATGTATTAAACTAATTCACCCCCCCCCCCTCTCAATTTAACTAAGGGTTCAACAATTGGTATCAGAGCAGGTTCCTTTGTACCAGTCTAACAACTGAAAGGAGATCCTAGGTTCCCAAGATGGCTAGTAAAGAAGGATGCTCAACCAATAAAGCCACCTTTTCACTGGTGAAAATTATGCTTTCAGGAAAATCATAATGAGGACATACATCATGTCTCTAGGCATAGAAGTCTAGGCTATTGTGGAATTGGGATATGCCCCAAAGACAACTGACACAGAGAAAGAAACAAAACAAGATTTTGTGGCTAATGCAAAAGCCATGAATGCCATCTTGAATGGATTGTGTGAAGCAGAGTTTATTAAAGTAATGCACAAAGACATTGCCAAAGAAATGTGGGATACTCTGGAGAACATCCATGAGGGGGACAAGAAAGTAAAGACTGCCAAACTTCAAGTCTATAGAGCCCAGTTTAAGAACTTAAAAATGAATGATGATGAAGACATTGCCAGTTTCTTCCTAAAAGTAGTAGAAATTGTTAACAATATGAAAGATCTTGGAGAAACCATGCCAAAAAGTATAATTGTGCAAAATATTCTAAGATCTCTTCCATCCAGGTTTAATCCCAAAGTGTCTGCAATAGAAGAAACAACTGATTGGGAGACCTTGACCATGAACCAGCTACTTGGAAATTTAACAGCATATGAGATGAGGCTCCCATAGAAGAAGCCAAGTACGAGGGAGGCAGCCTTCAAAACAGAAAATAAGAAAGAATAAGAGGAAGACAAATGCTCTTGCTCGGATGAGGAAGAGGCAAAATTTCTCAAGAAATTGGATAGAGGCTCAGATAAATACAAAGGTAAAATTCCTTTCAAATGCTTTAACTGTGGAAGAGTTGGACACTATGCTGCTAAGTGTCCTCACAAGAAAGTAAGGAATCAGGGTCAAGAGTCAGAGAAAAATAAATCAAAGAACTGGCAGAAAGGAAAGAAGTTCAGCAGAAAATCCTTCTATGCTCAACAAGACAGCAGTACATCTGAAGATTCAGATGAACCCTCAAGTGAAGAAGGAACCTCTGAATTCTTATTGATGGCCATAGAAGAACTTGAAGGACTCCTGCTAGAAGATGAAGAAGAAGAAGGGGAAATCGACCTTGAGGGGGAGCTAAGAAGTGCTCTAGAGGAGATTGATAGACTCAAGCTGAAATGCAGAAAATAAAAGGACATTCTCCTCAAGTATGTACGAGAAGAACAGAATTCAGAAGTCCTTATGCAGCTAAAGATAGAGCTTGAAGAAGCCAAAAAGATATAGGACATGTTACTTAAGCAAATCAAAGAAAAAACTCAGGAACAAGAAAAGTTGGAAGAAGAAGTAGTATGTCTCAAGAAGAAATTAGAAAATTCTCAAAAGAAAATGGTTATAAACTCTTCTCAAACAACAAGCTCTAGTAAGTTGAATGAAATTCTTGGTGCTCAAAGATCTCCTATGATAAAAACTGGAATAGGATATGAAGGAGAATCAAGTAAAGGCAAAGAAAAGGTTGACAGAGAGATTATTTTTGTAAAAGAAAAGAAGAATGATGAAGCAGCTCAAACAATTCCTACAAAAGTAGAAACCTGTAATAAGGAAGACAGAGAACAGAAGAAACCACTAGTAGCAAATAATGTAATAAATACTAAGACCCCTGAGTATGTAAAATTTGGAAATCATCAAAGGAGATTCTTCCCTCCTATGAAGAATGATACCTTTTATGCTTGTCACAAGCTGGGACACATTTCTGCATATTGTCATGCAAGGAGGCGTAATTCAAACGAGAAGAAGATGAAAACATTGAAGAGACTGCCTCAATAAAACAAATGGAAGAGACAACCTTACATCAGGTATGCACATAGTTTCTATGGTTACTATTTTTATTGTAAGGAATTTGGCCATAAAATTATTGAATGTAGAAAGTATGGACAAATATTGATGTTCAACACCTCAAGGAGGTTTATGAATCAAAGAAATTTTGTTCATACTCACAATTCTGCAAAAACTATGATCAAATGTTGTATATGCAATCAAGTTGGACATATGCCTTCCAAATTTCATCTGAAAGGATGTGATTCATCATCTCACAAAAGAAACCAAACAAAAGGATGCCTCCAGTGGAAAAAGAAGGTGAATAAATGTGACCTGGCTCTAACTGCTCAAGATCTGAAAAGCCAATGGTATATGGACAGTGGCTGCTCAAAACATATGACTGGAGACAGGAGAAAATTTATAACTTTTGATGAAAAGAAAAATGGTAACGTTACTTTTGGCAATGATAAATCAAGAAAAATCAAGGGAAAGGGCTCAGTTAGCTTAGATAATGGCAGAGGAAAGGCCCAAGATGTACTATTTGTAGATGGGTTGAAAGAAAATTTACTAAGTGTCAGTCAGATGTGTGACAAAGGATGTGAAGTTCTCTTTAGAGCACAAGATTGTGAAGTCAGATCAAGCACCACGGGTAAAACTCTGCTCAAAGGTGTTCGAACAGAGAGCAATGTTTACATTGTGAAAGAGGAAGATGAAGCATGCCATATTAGCAAATTAGAAGAGTCATGGTTATGGCATAAAAGTTTGGGACATCTCAGCTTCGATCACATCATCAGACTAAGCAAGAAGAAAGCTGTCAGAGACATGCCAGAAATAAAGAGGCCTTCTAATACCATATGCAAATCTTGTCAATTGGGTAAGCAGACTCGCACATCCTTTAAGGCCAAAGAGGAGTTATCAACAAGAAGACCACTCTAGCTTGTGCACATGGATCTGTGTGGACCTGCAAGAACAAAAACACCAAGTGGAGAATCCTACTTCATGCTGATAATAGATGATTTCTCCAGAATGACATGGGTTGCTTTTCTCAAGAATAAATCGAAAGCTCTGGACAAATTCAAAATAGTAAAAGAATTAGCAGAAAATCAGACAGGATGCAAGCTGAAATGCATCAGATCAAACAAAGGAGGTGAATTCACTGATTATGACTTTTCATACCTATGCAATGAACATGGCATAAAACAACAATTTACTATTGCAGGGACACCTCAGCAGAATGGAGTAGCAGAGAGACAAAACAGATCTGTTCAACAAATTGCCAGAGCCATGATGCAAGAGAATAATATTCCTCAAACCTTCTGGGAAAAAGTTGTACACACAACAGTGCATATCCTTAATAAAGCTCACTTAAGTCCAAGCAGTGACAAGACTCCCTATGAACTATGGCATGGAAAGCCAGCTTCAATCAAACATTTCAAAATATTTGGGAGGAAGTGTTACATAAAGAATAATGATGAAAACCTTGGGAAATTTGATGCAAGAGTAGATGAAGGGATTTTTCTAGGATATGCTTCCAAAAGTAAAGGGTACAGGTGCTACAACAAGACTCTTCGAAAAATAGTAGAAAGTATTGATGTGAGATTTGATGAAGAACTTCCAAACAATACAAGAGATACAGACTGCTGCAGTCCATTAGACAACCATGAAGAAGAAAACCAAGATGATGAGGAAACAAGCAAGACAACAGAAGATACAGAGCTGAGTTCTAAAGCTCCCTCAAGATATACTCAGAAGAACCATCCTGAAGATCAGATCATAGGAGACAAGAAGGTAGGGGTCCAAACAAGAAGGTAGCTAACAGAACAAACTAAAGAGGTATACATAGCCATGTTATCACAGATAGAGCCAAAGAGATTTGAAGAAGCCAGCAAGGAAAAGTATTGGGTGAAGGAAATGAATGAAGAATTGGACCAAATTGAGAAGAACAATACCTGGGAATTGGTTCCTAGACCAATTGAGAAAAATATCATTGGCTCAAAATGGGTATTCAAGAATAAAATGAATGAGCAAGGCCAGGTAATCAGGAATAAAGCCAGACTAGTTTGCAAAGGATATTCACAAATTGAAGGACCTGATTATGATGAAACATTGGCTCCTGTAGCCATAATGGAAGCCATTAGAATGTTTCTGGCCTTTGCATGCTACCAAAACTTCAAAGTATATCAAATGGATGTAAAATTTGCATTTTTGAATGGAGACTTAGAAGAAGAAGTCTACATGGAACAACCAGAAGGCTTCTCATTGACAGACAAAGAAGACTATGTGTGCAGACTGAAGAAGGCTCTATATGGACTGAAATAGGCTCCTCGTGCTTGGTACTCAATACTGGATAAATATTTGCAAGAACAAGGCTTTAAGAGAGGGGGAGTATACATCAATCTATACATAAAATCCCATGAAAATGAACCCCTGATTGTTGTAGTATATGTTGATGACATTATGTTTGGAAGCAACAGAGAAGAACTAGCAAAAGGGTTTGCTGATGAGATGAAAACAGAGTTTGAGATGTCTATGATTGAAGAGCTCAATTTCTACTTGGGACTTCAAATTCAGCAAAAGAACACAGGCACGCTCATCTCACAGGAAATTTACTTAAAAGAAATGTTGAAAAAGTTCAAAATGGAGGACTGCAAGCCTGTGTCAACTCCCATGATCACGAGATGCAAGTTGTGTGCTGATGATGGATCTGCTGATATAGATCAAAAACTATACAGATCCATGATAGGAAGTCTATTGTATCTGACAGCATCAAGACCAGACATCATGCTAGCAGTAGGATTAGTGGCTAGATATCAAGTAGCACCTAAACAAAACCATCTTCTGGCAGTCAAAAGAATATTTAGATATCTACAAGGAACAACACAGTATGGACTTTGGTATCCTAAAAGTAGAAGCTTCACTTTGATAGCTTACACAGATGCAGATTGGGCTAGCTGTGTGGATGATAGGAAAAGTACAAGTGGAGGTTCATTCTATCTAGGAGAAAGTCTAGTGGCATGGTTAAGCAAGAAACAAACATCTATCTCTCTGTCTACAGCAGAATCAGAATATATAGCAGCAGCAGCATGTTGTACACAAGTCATGTGGATGAAGCAAACCCTCCAAGACATGAAGGTAAGCATTGATGAACCTATCTTAATCAAATGTGATAATACAAGTGCTATAAGTATATCTAAAAATCCTGTGCTTCACTCAAAAACTAAGCATATCCCAATCAAGTATCATTTTCTCTGAGAACAAGTGGCTCAGAAGATATTAAAGCTGGAGTATGTGCCAACAAAAGAACAAACAACATATATATTTACCAAACCTCTTGCTAGAGAACCATTTGAATATTTGAGAGATAGACTAGGGGTAGTATCTGTAGATGCTACTCTCTGATATAAAGAGAAAGCACAGTTTTAGGGGGAGAACATAAACGAAAATATCATTCCAGGGGGAGATCAGCCAGCAAGGAAAGCATGAATCAGGTCCTCAGGGTCAAAGGATTATGGAAAGAATACACCCAGCATAAAAGAGTTAAAGAAAAGGCTACAGGGTCAGAATTTTAGATTTAATCCAAAGTTTGGAGCAGAAGGGTACAAAGTCAGAAGATCTCAGAAAGAGGAAATGCAGAAAGTAAACTAGGAAATGAGCAACCCTTTTCCATTGATGTCAAAGGGGGAGAAAAATAAAAAAGGGGCTTTTATAAGGCAAGCAGAGGAAGAGTATTGCCATCAATGCCAAAGGGGGAGACTGTTGGAAATGTTGTCATTGATGGCAAAACAGATGGCAAAGGAGGAGTACTTGAACCAACAATGAGGCAAAGTAGTAGACATGAAGTAGAGGCAGTTGTGTAAGTAAATTAAGTTGTGTATGAAGAAGGATTGGTTTCAGTATTATATGGATATTGTTGATACAAGAATTCTATGTGAAAGAGCTTTGATTTCAATTCTGTATGAAGGAACATTCGAGTTCTGTACATGAAGTTTAACTCTGTACATGCAATTGACTGCTGGAAAGTATGAATTTTAACTCTGTACATGGATATACTGTGGAGTATAGTGTGTGAAGTTATATATATACTAAGGATCGATCGTAAATGACTAAGGAATTTTAGAAAGCAGAGGAGTTCTAGTCTATTCGAGACCAAAAGATGCGGACCTGTCTGAGGTTTATAGCGGCCAGAAGATACCAATAGAATAGCGGACAGGGTTCACAGTAATAATGTGGATATTTATATGAATAAACCGTGCAGACATCATATGAAAACCTTGAGGTCATTACAGCAGAAGACAGAGCATGAATGTATAGTTGGATCGACCGATGGAATGGTTGATGGCAGAGTTCAGCGAAACAGTGCATTGAGGGGTTAGACAAAACCCCAAGTCAGTGAACTGAGCGGATATAATAATAGCGCAAACCAGACTTAAACGGTGGTCAAATCCTATTCCAAAAACTGTGAGTGGATTTGCAATCCCGAGTTGCCCATATCGCACCGCTTTTGCGGGTTGAGTGGTATTTTAATTTTGGGAGCGATTCCATAGAGTATTAGACGTGTGGCATAGGCGGGACCCCTAAAACTGCCATTCAATGTGCGCCATTGCACGTTAATGATTGACCAAGGACCCCGTGCGATATTGATACAAGCCGTTGATCTGGAGGAAGGCTGATTGAACGGTGATCGCCTTCGGAAGTAGCCCAAAGGATAAACCAAGGTTTGGTGCACGTACTTAATTGATCCATCGCTTATATATATATGTGGGCCCAAAGCCATAGGTTTGTTATAAGTGGTTTAAATTGAATTAAAAACTCGAGATATATATTTAAAATTCCCAAGGTCCGAGCGTTCGAGTAAGCATTATATATTTAAGCGGGGAATGTAATACAGTTTGATGTTTTAAAGATTATAAAACCATGACCATATATATGTTGGGCGCTAAATAAAGGCCACAGTTTATTAATAGTTTGAATCAAGAATATGCATACATGACGATATATATTTATATACTGTAATAAAGTCATAAGATTGGGTTTATTACAAGAGCCTGAAGATTGGGTTTATTATAAGAGCCTGCAAGAACGAAAGAGCTAGAGACAGTGACAGAAAAATGGTACAGGGAAAAAGGATCAATTGAAATTGTAATGTGAATTTCAAACCATTATGTTTAAACTCATATATGAACAGAGAATGTAGACAGGGAGCCCGAGAACAGAGATGGTAATGAACAGACATCGCCCAGATTCATATGTATTTGAGAATAAAACCTGAAAAGGAGTTATATATGTAGCTGGTGCACACAAGTACAGTGAACAGATAAATAGACACAGAAGTGAACCAAGATATATAGAACAGTCACTCAATAGCGGCAGAAGAGACAAATCCGGTAAAGCCAAGGTTCAGAAAAGGAGCTGAATGGTATTGAAATGTGTAACTGAAAATGTAAATATTTTTTGTTTACATTGTTTGTGATGCAAAGGCAAGTATCCTAAGGAAAAGAAAAATCCCACTGTGGCATGAAAATTTGTACATATTGTTATAAATTTAAAATGAGTTGAATAAAAGGAATGAGAAGACAGAAGCCAAAGAGTCATGGGTGTTCACTCCAAATTCCTGTGAAATACAAACAGTCATGTGAGGAACTATATATGTTGTATCAACTTGACATGCAAAAGAAAAAAAGGGCTAGAGAGAAAGAGTAAATATAGAGAAGGCAAAGTATAGAAGAGACAGGCAGAGAAGATTAAGAAAAGAAAAGCAGAAAGAGAAGCTACAGAACAGAGTTGATATCTAAGGTAAATCAGAAAACATTTAGTTTGATAAATTGAGGAAGTTGGAGCTTCCCTATCAAGTTGCAGCTTGATCACTGTCAGTTGTAGCTGACTGAGGTTGGAGCCTCCTGTAGGTTGGTGCCTGCAGAAAATTGAAGGGAGTTGGTGCTTCCTTGCAAGTTGTAGCTTGCAGAATTGAGGATTGGAGCCTCCTGTAGGTTGGTGCCTGCAGAAAAACAGTGGTGAGAGGGAGTTGGAGCTTGCCTTTGCATCACAACAATAATAAGATGTGATTTTCTCCCTTTATGGGTTTCCACTTATATATGGTGTCTTTGTGCATGATGTTTATGTGTTGATCTGATTTATATCTTCTTCTTAATACCTGCTGCTCTCATATTAAGTCTACTGTTATATTATATTAACACTTGCTGCTCACATTCTAAGATTACTCACATATTAAGTTGGACATGAAATGAAGGCGTAAATAACTTTTAATGAAAAGTTTTAAAAGTCCATGAATGTGTTAAACTGATTCACCCCACCCTCTCAGTTTAACTAAGGGTTCCACAAAATGTAACTATAAATTGATCAATGCATATAAATAAACTTTCAAGCAATACATAAAGATATATGACTCTCTAACTTTAGGAAATTGCTATCATACTTTGGGGAAATACATTTAAGAAAAACAAACAACTCAAATCACTATGAGGAAACACCTAAGCATAGTATTTCAAGCTATTGGGCACTTTGAAGCAAGATTGCATAGTTTTAGGCAAAGGGCAAGATCAGTACAAGACCTCCTTGTTTCAACAAATGACAATCTAACATTCAAAGAGAGGTTTCAAAGGTGGAGCTATGATTATCCATGAGTAAGTAGGGCATATCTTGAATTATAATTAGCATGCATAAAACCATAAATGAAACAAGCAAACAATTTCTTCAGTTATCAAAGATCAATCAAGGATTCTTTGATATGACTAAGAAGGAAGAAAACATAGAAGCTATAAAGAAACAAAAAATTTGAGGTGCCTCCAAGGGCATGTCTCAAATATATTCTATACTGTCTTATAGCAAGCAAGAACATGGAATTATGAATGAAAACTAAAAAGAATAACAGAGAGGGACACTATACCATTTTACCAAGTCAAGGAATCCAACAACAAACCTCCTTCATCATCCAAAAACATTCAAGAAACTATCCAAATGCATGAGACAAGTGTTTCTTCCAAGCTTGTATAACCATATATTTCTTCTATTCATCAAGTTCAGCCTTTTTTTACAATGAAAGCCTTTGGAATATATAGGCCAAAGTGAGGAAAACCTCCCAGTTCAACTTGCAATCTCAGCGGCCTATCCAAAATATCTGATTTTGTCCTTGAGGCTTTGCAAAGCCCAAGGCACAAAATATCTAATAAAATATCTCAAAAATGCTAAAAAAGGAAAATATATTGACTTTTCATAACTAATCATTCCCAAAAATAGCTCAACGCACATGAGGAAAAGTCACTTTAGAAAGGTTCATTTTTTACAAAAATACTTAAGAAATATATCAGCAGAAAGTCCTCTGACTTTCCGGCAACTTTTAGAGGCCTGACCGATGTCAAAACGAGGCCCGTGATGGCTCTTTGGAAATCTCCGAATCTCTATTTTCTAAAAATTCTTATTTTTCTCCAAACTGACAAATATAAGTCCATCAAAAGTTAAAATGTGTGTAAAAACCCAAAAAATAGACCTTGCTGATAAACGGGGCAGAGTGTAGAAAAAGTGAGTGTTTTTCGCCATTTTGGTGGAGAAAATAATCTTCAAATGATCTGATAATCACTGATTTTATGCCCCTAAAATTATGGCATCTAATGATACCATTTTCATCCCTTGAGGATTCCCCCAAAAGAAATGGCAATGGCCATGAGTTTTAGCCAAAAACCCAAAAATGACAAAAAACCAAAATTTGTTGAATTTCGCCCAATTTTTGCGATCATGACCCTCAAGGATTTTCAGAAACATGCTGTGAAGCTGAGGCCAAAATTTGGAGCTTTGAGGTGTCTTTCTTTAATTTTGGTTCTGGGCGCCTCCTTTGAGCTTCCTTGAGTTTTTCCTGTGTGGCCTTCAATTTCCACCGGGCGAACTAATTGAGCATCTTATAGTGCCTGGTCATCCTCCGTTGAAGGTCCAAATCTCTATTGGCCTTCTCAAACTTCTTTTCCAAGTGATCATTCACCCTCTCGATCCATGCTTCTCAATTTTTCTCTATCTCTTGGGTGAACAAAGTAGTGAGAGGAGTAGATTGGAGAAGGGCAACTTCTTCTTCCTTTTGTTTCTCAAGGGCTCTTTTGAGTCCCATGGTTCTTGGCCTCTTTCTTCTGGGCTTATCTTCATCTTCGTTATTATTGAACTTGCCCATGAGTTATTCCAATCTAACTTGCACCTTGGAGGCCTCTTTTTTGTATTTGATGGCCCGGGTCTCATACACCGCCATGTGGACACTCATCTGTTTATTTTGAATTTGCAAAAAGTGATTGAAGTTTCTAGCCCTCTATAGATCTACCCTCAAAGCATCAATTTGGATTTCTCTATTGATCAAGAGAGTCTCTAGGATTCAGGTCTCATTTTCACTATCATCACTTTGGATTTGAATTATGTCGAAGTCCCTCTCCTTTTCATGGTTGCTTTCTTCTTTCTCCTTTCCCTTGCTTTGGGTGGCCTTCTTGGACTTCCTCCTCTTGGTAAATTCGACAATGGACTGCTTGGGAAATTTCCCCTTGCTTTGGAGGGCCCTAGTAACATTTGGAGTTATAGTTTTAGGCACCCTTTTCCTTGATGTGTGGGGCTTGGCCACTTTTGGAGAAGAAAGCATGGCCCCTTGCCTAGGAGAGGCAGCTAACACATGCTCTATTGGCTCTTTTCCCTTGTTACTTTCCTCATCATTCTTGCCACTGTTTTGAGTTTGTTGATGGCGTTGCTCTTCATCACTGTGCTATATATCATCACTGCATTTTTATTCATGAGGATGCCTTTCCTCACTGTGTTGCACCTCTTCATCATTCTGCTGTTATTTTTCATGAGGCTGCCTTTCCTCACTGTGCTGCACCTATTCATCATGTTGCCCTTCCCTATCTTGCTGATGTTCATCTTCATGTTACTGCTCATCATCATGCTCTTCTTCACCATGCTCTTCTCCCCCTTACTGCCCTCCTTCATCATGTTGTTCCTCCTCTTCATCATGCTATTCCTCCTCTTCATCATGCTTCCCTTCCTCATCAGGCTCTTCTTCTTGTTCAATGGGAAAATTTAGCTTCTTGGGAATGGGCTTGCTTGAAGAAGGCGAAGGGTGGTGAGTGGAAGGTGAAGGAGATGTATGGAAAGAAGGAACAGTGGAAAAAAATGGATTTGCAATGAAAGTATCCCAAGATATTTCCTTCTTCTCAAGCTGATGAAGAATGATAACCTTGATGAGGGAATGATGAAAGAGGCAAGCTGACTGCTGAGAAGGAGGTTTTTTCTGAACAGTGGAGGCCATTTTCTCAATACTTCTATGGAGGAAAAAAGGGAGATTTAACAGTTTGGCTCTTGTGAAATGCATGAGCAACCGGACATGGTAAGCATAGACCTGGAGAACCTTCCCTCGCAAGTGAAGTATTTCATGATTATCTTCATGAGGGGGGCATAACTATTCAGCAGATATGAGAAGGGAAAGATGGATGGACATGTATCTCTATGCTCAGGCTTTAGAAAAGGTTTGTATTGTTCTGAGTCTAGGTGGCTTTGTTTAAACCACTTCTCTCCAACATAAGGG
Organism: Pinus albicaulis; assembly: GCA_034641835.2. Taxonomy (NCBI): domain Eukaryota; kingdom Viridiplantae; phylum Streptophyta; class Pinopsida; order Pinales; family Pinaceae; genus Pinus; species Pinus albicaulis. The sequence continues at coordinate 216,039,303 of CM076577.1, read as the reverse complement.
ATTTTGGTGGCCTTGGAAATGGACCTAGGAGAGAACTTGAAATCCAAGCCTGCCAGCTGAAAGTGTTTCCCTTGAAATCTCAAAGCACAAAGATGTGTCAAAGGGGAATAGATTTTCACCTCCTGCGCCCTTTCACAAAACTCTAGACACCCAACCTCATAAAAGTTAAACAGGACTGATGGATGAGCATTTACTTCTTCAGTTGAAACAGGCTCAAACCTCCTGTGAAGGCCACTCCTACTGTCTTACCTGGGAGGCATTTTGTTTTGGATATTATTTGCAAAAACAAGCTATTTCAAATGGCCCTTGAAATTTTTTGTCAACCACACCTCTATCCTCCTTATAAGTCATTGTTTAATCCTCTTTGATGCCAAACAACAAGTATTTGTCAAATGAAACAACATCAGCTTCTAACTGTAATTGGGCAAAGTCTTGAAAAGATGTGTGGGTGGTTCTTTGTTTGAACGAGGATCTCCTTTGTTTTGATAAGAACACCTTTCTCTTCAAACAAGGCTCTTTTTTTATTCATTTTTTTTCACAGAGGTAGACACAAACACCCTCAACTGACTTCGAAAAATCTTTCAACACACTCTGCTTTTTGAATTATGGAGGTTGCACTAAGTTTCACTGTTTCATCACATAGAGAGGCCACCTTTAAAATGACAAGCTTTCACCTTATAACACTGTTTTCACCTTTGATTTTGTAGACAGGGGTTGTTTTTGTTTTACCACTATTAGAAAACCTTACAACAACTTGAAACCTCTACAACTATGCTCAACTGTCTAGTAATTAGTATATGGTTTATCACTTTGCTTAAAGGCAGTTTAGGCCCTTTGAAACTAGTAAGAACACACCCTACCTATTACTATAACAATCTTTGGCAACCATAGTAACAAAAAACCTTGAGTTTTTACCAAAAAATCCACTCTCTAATCACTGCTTTAGTCTTGGAAAAACATGGTATCAATACCCCTTTAGAATTTCAAATGTACCAAGGGGCAATGAAAAATACCTTGAAAATGGCTACGGACCTTGTTGGATGAATTGAGCAGCTCCCAAGACTCTTTAGTGGCGTTTTGGATGCTTTAAACAAGTGCGGTGCGTATACTTAAAAGAACGCCGCGTTGTGAGGGGTGTCGGGTCAGCCTTCAGGCAGTATGTGAACGACGCCACAGGCGCGCCGCGCAACAATAGAAACCTTTTGTATTTCCTCTCCCAGGTGCACCGTGCGCTTTTCCAGGTGCGCCGCGCAAGTTTTAAGCCTTAAAAATTCTGAAATTTGCTAGAAGCTCCTCGTTTCTCCAGTGAGAAGCCAGGGGATTATTGTTTGTTTGCTTTGAATTTTGCAAGTGAGACTTTGCAACGGTCAATTACTCCTTTTAAAGTCGAAAAAGCCAACACATCTTCGTATTTTGCTTTTGTGAGGGTTTTGAGTTTAAGAAGGCTCCCTTTTGTCATATAACAAACTTGAATCACATTTTAACATTACAAAGGCCCATATTTTGATTTTAAACGCTGTGGGGGCTGCTTTAGCAAGGCTTAGGCTACCTCCTTGTCAATTTTGATGAGTTTTTGAAAAAGATCTTCATGGACAGGAAGAGTAAAGCTTCTTTGAACATCAACATCACTCCTTGGCCTATGTTTAACCCAGCTCTCAACTCATAAACCTTGAATTTATTTCCACTAATTTCAAATCTGCCTTTCAATCATTGAAACTGTATAATCAATCTTTGAAACACCACTGCTATGTTGGTGGTTTTCAGCTATTGGAGAAAAAGGTGTTAAACAAGTTTTTAGGCAGTTTGCATCATTGTTAGCTTTGTGCCCTTTAAATGAGGCCATAACTCTGTTCTTTTCCCTTTTCTTGTTAAATGAAGGAGGCTAGCATCACATTTACCAAACCCTCTGCTCATGTTTGGAGGAGGTTTTACAGTCATTCAACCCTCTGCTCATGTTTGGAGGAGGTTTTCTCAGTCATTCAACCCTCTACTCATGCTTGGAGGAGGTTTTCTCAGTCATTCAACCCTCTGCTCATGCTTGGAGGAAGTTTTACACAGTGATGCCATTTCATCTGCTTTCAAGCAATGTCATATTTCCTTTCACTGCCTATTCATAGTTAAGCAAATAAGAGTGACAAATTGACAATATGCCATGAGGGGCATGTTGAGCCCCAAAGATGTCCTTTTCTTTCACCAAATTTCACTTCATTTCCTTTGTCCTTTATCAGTTATAGGCTTAAAAGATCAATAGGATTGATTAAAGTTACTTTAAGAATGCATACAATGACTGAATTGCTATACGTTTATGGTTATGTTGTTATAGTGATTTTTAATCAGACTTAGCTACAGAATGCAGCCATTCTGTAGCTAGTCGCCTATTCCGTAGCTATCTTCATGTTCACACAGGTTACAGGTGTCACTTAAAGGAAAAATGCATATGGTTGAATTCCAAAACACTCCTACATCATTTATTTCCCTCTATGAAGTCTGAGCAAAAATCTACAGGTGGTTATGCACGTGGAGGAAACCAAAAGTAAGAAGTGGATTCCTACCAGGACAAGGACTCTACAGATGTATTTAGCAAAGTACGAGGCCTCCACAAGAGTTCTAATTTGATTTTAATTGAAAAATACACTTATCCATACTTCTTCTCCAGGACAGTTATGTATTTCTCTTATAATAATAACTCGGGAAACCGAGATACAGTTAGCTAGATTGATGTTTTATTGTTAAGTTGTCCAAGACCGTAATACTTTGTTTTTGAAGCATTTTCCTTTAATGAAAGAAGAGAAACTTTAATACATGATCTGAAGCAATATTAAGGAGATTCATGTGCTAATATGGTGGTAGAGGGCCCCTACTTCCCGAGAGGTTCTGTGCATATTGTTTAGATAAGTAACTTTAGCTCTGTTTCGTTCCTAATTTAGGCAGTTTTCCGAACTTTATGTTTTATGCTCACTTACCTCGAATGGTACAACTAGTATTGTTCTTATGAATTGTTCCAAAATATCACTAACACTGAATGAGATAAAGCTGTATTATTTCAGAGATTAATTGCATTTTAGTTCAGCTATAGTATTTTGGATGTTAATTGCATATTAGTTCGGTTCTGTTTAATGCATTTTAAGTTTTATTAGCTAGTTGTATTCTAGTTCTGTTACATTAGACTTAAAGGCCTTCATTATTTATAAAATGCTCTTGTTCTTAATCTCTGCTAATACATCATTATCATAGGAACAAGAATTGGTAATGTCATTTTGAAGTCTTGACTGTTCCGCAATTTCTCATAATTTTACAAACTTGCCTCTTTCCAAAACTATTCCAAAAGATTTCTAACCTTTGAATGAGGTTTAATAGTGACATTTTGAGTTGCAGAATGGATTAATTTTAGTTTCATAAGTTAATTTAGAGTAGGGTTCCTTACTATGTTACAGATAATCTTTTCCAAATGTGTTCCAACAAATTTCTAACCATGGATGAGATTTTCTCTATGATAATTGTAAGTTGTTGTTTACTTAGAAGAACCTCATTGCATTAAACTTAACCTTTTCTCAAGTTGTTCGAACATACTTCTAGTTAAATGAATTGGACTGAGTTCATGTTATGAGTTATTTTTCTTGTCAAGTTTTGAAATTTGTGAATTAGCATTTTCTGTTTCTTAGGTTCTATACATAGTTTAGAATAGATTTTGCTCTGTTTTAGTGTGACCAACAACTCCTCTTTGTCAATAACTTAGTTATGTTCCTCTTAGCATAAAAACACAAAACCAAAAACACTAGAAAAACACTAAACACAACGAAGTAGGAAGCAGATACCTAGGCACATATAGTGCACTTCACTTCAGCAGTTTACTAGCCCTGGTTGACAATTTATGACATCAATTTAGGAACACTAAGTTGAGCAGACAGGGCATTTCTCTGAGATATGTAATCCTGCTGTTAAAATACCTTTATGCATCTTTAGACATCAGAAGAAACTTGACCAGTATCTACAGAGTATTACTTGTTATTCATAAGTCACTAACCTTTTGACTGTGTTTGCAGGAGCTCATTAAAATACCTCTCTGTCCAGTACTTGCATCCCAGGCTCAAAACCACATGAGAAGCAGTTGTCTTCTCATGTTAAGTTTAATAATGTCTTCTGGAACACTGGTGCACTTATGCTCTTGAAAAAGACCTTGAAACACTGTAAATCCACCTAATATCAGTTTGACTTGTGGCATATGCACTGCTGAGACATCAAGGTTTGTTAGTGGCGCGACTTAAGGGTGTATCAAGCTTTATTTCCAGAATAGGAAGGCTATCTATGACTGGTTGATATTAGACAGAGGTTCTTTTGGATTTTAGGATAGTTTTCCAAGGAAGGAAATGCCTAAAGCGCCACTACCTAACTTAGGGGAGACTTTTTGACAGATTTGAAGTATTCTCTTTGGAGTTGATGGACAAGTTTGTATGACTGAGACTAGATAGGGCTTGACAATTAGGTTTTATCTCATCATGGGTTGATTGAAAAGGTAGGAGGGAAAAATGTTTATGGGTGTTTTATAGCTGACAAATTTGACAAATTGGATATCAGCTGCTAGAAAACTTGGCTTTAAAAACTAGTCATCATCAACATGCGAAAAAATACCAATGACTAACAGTGGCTCCATTTGGGGAGGGCAGCTCCTTTTCAGGAGGTGTCCAGAATTTCAGATCTCGGTTCTTTGAAGACCGGTGCCTTTATCCATTGGTGCAAATTTCTTTCTTCCTGGATGCTATTTCTGAAAATTGACAGCATGATTAGCATCAATGACATTTCTACCTACCCCACTATATTTCCTAACATTTTTTCTTCTTTTGGGTGCATTTGGACTAGAAACCCTTTAACATAATATTTTTGAAAAATGATACTATCTAATTCTAAAATTATATTTGTCGGGAGTTCAGATTAAGCTGATGAACTCCTTTGTTTCTCTACCTATGCTGGATTGACTGTCAAGGTTAAGCTGTTTGACAGGATTTTATTCTCTAATCTAAAACATGAAATTGAAAAATGACCAAATCAAGATTAGACAGTCTGATTTGTCATGTACTTGTGGCATGAAAGACAATCAGCACACAAATATTATTTTGCATAAAATGAAATCTAGAAAATCAGGGTTAGGATACACAGTTTTTTTTTCATCCCTGCTTTCCTCTTTGGTTCTATTTTGAGCATGTGGAACCAGTATCTTTTCCTAATCTACTCTCTTTGATAGGTCAAGCTTACACAATTTTGACTATCTTCTCCTCTCACTAACTTATCAGAAAATAAATTTAAAACATGTTCAGTTATGATTAGGCTAGATAACTGAACAAGAAATTTGAGCACTAGTAGTGACATTTAGACTTGCGCGCTTTCAGAATGACTATTTTTTGAACATGGGGATTTCTTACTATTTTTCAAACTGCCCTCTTTTCTATTTTTCTATTGTTTTTGATTTTATTTTTTTATTTTTTATTTCTCAAACAATGGGATATACAATGATTGAAAATATTTAAATTTGGAGCTCTTGACAAAAATAATGCTTTAATGTCCTGCCATTCACAGGACCTCCAAAAGTTTCAGTCCCATCAAATTCTTGCGGGAAAAAGGCATTGTTTCTGCTAACCGAGCTGATGATGAAAGGCCCCTTCCATAAGTTTTCAAACTTGCCATGTTTACCTTTGTCTTCTCTTCTAGAATCCCATTTTAACACTTTGTCCCCAATCTGAAAATCATTTTCCTTGGTCCTTGTGTCAAAAATCTGTTTTATTTTATCTTGCGCTAACTGAGCCTTTTGGTAAAATTCTTCTCTTGTTTGCTGTAAATGGATAGTCTAATTTACCCTCCTTTGCATGTCATTTTCTTCTATTTGAACTTCCTGTAATAGCTTCATTACTGGAACCCCTAAATATGCTGGGAAAATGGCATCCATGCCATACACTAGTTGGTAGGGAGACATACCTATTTATTTTTTGGTGGTTAGTTTGTCAGCCCATAGTGCGTGTACTAGTTTCCCATGCCATGCTTTTTGATTTTGTTCCAGAAACTTCTTGATGATGTTGAATAGGATTTTGTTAGAGGACTCGGCTAAACCATTACCTTGAGGGTAATAAGCTATGGAATGTACTAATGAAATGTGATATTTGTAACAAAAGTCAACCATTCTTTTGGAGGAAAAGGCAACAACGTTATCCGTAATGATCTTTCTAGGACAACCAAATCTAGATAGGATGTTGGTTTCTAGGAACTTAATGATGACTAAATCGGTGGCGTTCTTGGAGGGTATGGCTTCTATACATTTGGTAAAGTATCAGTGGCTGTAAGGATCCATTTATGTTGAGCGGACGAAGAAGGATGAATTTCACCAATAAAATCTAGACCCCATTGTTGGAAGGGTCCTTCAACTATGATGGGATGTAAGGGCAAAGGTAAAAGCTTTTTCTTTCCATAAAAAATTTGGCACTTATGGCATGTCATAACTCATTTGTGAGTGTCAGGAAATAAGGTAGGCCAATAATAACTGGTTCTAAGGATTTTTTTCACTGTGGTTTTTCAGTAGAGATGACCTCCACATTATCCTTCATGCATTTCGTGCATAATTTTCTCTGCATCATACTCAAGCAAACATTTAAGCAGCATACCAGTGGGATTTTTCCAACACAGAACTCCATCTATAATGAAAAACTTTAGAGATTTTTGTTTAAGGAATCTTGCTTTTGTTTTTGATAAAGTCGGAGGAGCATTTAGATAAAATAACACATAAATAATATCTGCATACCAAGGTGAATTTAAAAACACTTGTTCAACATGAGGGGCTGTGCATTCTTCCTATTCTTCTAAGGTGTTAACAAAATTTATATCTAATGCTTGGAGGTTAGTTTCAGCCATTAGTCTTGCAAGTCCCTGTCCTTTAACCAGTTTAGTGGGCCGAATTTATAAGTCATATTCTAAGATGATAGCAATCCATTTTCCCATTTTACCATCGGGATCTTGGTTTAATATGTCTTTGACGACGGCATTAGGAAAAAAAACAATGATGTGAGAATTCAAGATGTAAACTCGAAAGTATTTCAATGCTTTTACCAATGCGAATGCCTGTTTTTCCATGATGTTATATTTCAAGGGAGCATCTCTTAGGGATTTGCTAAAAAAGGAAATAGGTTGTTCTTGCCCTGCTGCGTTTTTTTGTAACAACACAACAGCTATCGTGTGTTCCGAGCCAAATGAAAAAATGTAAAAATATTTGGTGAAATCAGGACTTATCAGTACTGGTGTTTCGGTTAGGGCCTTTTTAACTAATTCAAAAGATTTTTTGGCTCCCGTAGTCCATTTAACCCCGACCTCTTTTTTCAACATATTTGTGATATCTCTTAGAAGTTCGGCAAGATTTGGGATGAATCTTCTTAAGAAATTAATCTTTCTGATAAAGGATTGCAGCTCCTTTATGTTTATGGGGTGACTTATTTGTAATATGCCTTCAATTCTCTGGGGGTCTATTTTTTTCCCTCTTCCGACATGATGTGACCTAGGAGTTTTCCTTCTTCTAGACCGAAAAGTGTTTTCTTGGGGTTTAGGGATAAACCATATTTTCTACATTTGTTAAAAACCTTTCTTAAGTGAACCAGGTGCTTTTCATCTGATTTGGAATATACCGTGATATCGTTGAGATATATGACTATGAAATAACCTATGTCTTCTGAGAAGGCTATGTCCATGGCTCTTTGGAATGTGGCGCCAGCATTCATCAATCCAAAGGGCATTTTAACGTACATGAAAGTGCCCCAAGGTCTAGTGAAAGCCATTTTGTGTTGATCAATGGGTAAACCAGCACTTGGTTGTAACCAGAAAAACCATCAAGTAATGAAATCCTTTTAGCACCTACTACCTTTTGAAGTATGTGGTCCATTTTGGGCAATGGATAGTTTTCCTTTAAACAGGCTCTATTCAGGTTTTAGAAATCGATACAAAGTCTGATCTCACCAGTTTTTTTCCTAACTGATACTAGATTTGAAACCCACTCAGAGTACCTGAGGGACACTATTATCCCAGCATCATACATCTTTTTGATTTCCTTTTCAACCAATGGTAGTAAGACTGGGTTTATTTTTCTTAACTTCTGTTTGAAAGGCTTCTGGTTTTCTTTGAGGGGAATCTTATGTTGAATGATGCTTGTGTCGTATGATTTCAAATATTGGTATCCCCATGCGAACACATCTTTAAATTCTTTAAACAACTTGATGTACTCCTGTTTTATGTGAGGAGGGAGGGTTTTGGATAGTTTGATCTTTCTTGGTTCTTCCGTGCTTCCTATGTTATATTCTTCTATGTCGACCTCGGTAGATTCCATTTTTGGTTTTTTGGCCACATCGTTAAAATCAAACAATTCTTCTAAAGGTGCAAGCCCTCTGGGTATGGTGTCATTTTCACAGTGTAAGACTTCAAGTTCTCTTTAATCTATGTCCTCTCCTATCTCAGTTTCATATGAATGATTTACCAAGTTTACATCTGTCCAAGAAGGTAAATTTGGCTCTTGATCTTGATTTTTGCCAAGATTCTTTTTTTCATTTTCTAAGTCTGTTTTGGTTACTTAAAATTCATTTCTAGATTGTAAAAAATCATCAATTTGATCGTCATCTTTGAATATTTGCCAATGGTCAATATTGTCTGGTACTGTAGGGTGATGTTTGACCTGAATACTATATTGCTCGTTTAGACATGGCATTTGGCCATTTCTTGCAGCAAAGGCGAGCTCATTGGCTAGGCTATTTTGAACCCTAGGAATATAAGTGAGTTCATATTTTTCGAAGGTTTTGAGGATGTCTAGAGCTGCATTCCTATATTCTCTTAGTCTTGGGTTTTTTGCCAAATATTCACCTTTGATTTGCCTAATTACAAGTTCTGAATCTCCCTGGGTTGATATTTTCTTAGCACCTAAGTCCTTAAGTATGTGCAAACCAAGGAGAAGGGCCTTGTTGAGGAAAAATACTGAGAGGGGGGGGGGGGTGAATCAGTATTTTGAGCTGACTGATAATTTTTTTTTTTTGGTTTTCCTTTCTCTTAATAACATATGTTACATTACTTGTATGTCCAGAGATCTTATCACGTCTTTACTTAAATCATTGCATCATTTATTCATCAGATAAACATGAATAGAAATAACAGTACAAACCATCAAACATAGAAACACATAAGAACACCAGGATTTAAGGTGGAAACCCAATTTGGGAGAAAACCACCATTGCTGAAGTTTTTGTCTTCAATATTTTATTATAAAGAAAACATATTTCAATTTCTGTGCTGACGCAGACTTATACCAGCACACAGGCACCCACCTACAGAAGGCTACAACCTTCTCTTGTTTACCAGCCTCTCCTGGAAGGGAGCTACAACCCCCTCTGATCATAACATTAGCTTCTATATACAGAAGGCTTCAACCCTTTGACCCAATGCAACCATTTATTCAATTAAAAAACATATTTTTCCTAATTCTACATAACAGAACAGCGAGACCACAGTGATCCAGACTTTAGAGAATTTATGCATTCAACATTCTGTGTGTACTTCTATGTGTATTAACCTTCAGAAACTCCAACTATCATATGCACCAGATCCATATGTGTTCTTCAGTAGACATCCGCTAGCTTTTCATCGTTTCTTCTGTTGAATACTCTCACGACTCATCACCTTTTAGATCAATGTCTCAAAGGGTGCATCATGGACTCATAATCACCAATTAAGCGCGTTGTCTGTCCATACGGGTATTCCTTAGAGGAATTCCTTCTTCACCAATGCTCGCACAAAAAACCCCTCCATCGAATAATGATATTTTTCCTTTATATAGATCTCACCTTTCTTAATACCATGAGTCTAAAACCACTCAACCTCTAATGGTATTCCTTTAGTTTATCCCTGGGGCTCTTCGATTTCTTTTTAATTTATTTTATTCAAACGAGGAGATTCAAATTATCTATGTGCACCCAGCCTTTAACCCAAAGTTTAACCCTTTGGATTTTATAAAAAATATCCAATTCTTTTCCATACGCAAGTGTCTTGTTGATGTGGTGAGTTCCGCAAGCAGAACAACCATACATCTCAATCATTTTTGTATTAATAATCGTGCCAATCCAATTTGAAAACCCTAACCTCTGTTCTTCCATGCACGAATCATCCCAAAGGTAGTCTTTTATCTCCGCCATATAATATTATTTCAATTTGGGGGCTTCCTTCACACTTTATAACAAAATGTTCGAATTTTATAACTATAACCCCTCTGTGGGTCCCTGTGGAGGCACCAAACGGGGTATGCTGACTTGGCATGCAATGCCCCCGTAGTAATTCTCCACCGTTGATCTATGGACAATGCTTGATTTCCTGTTCAACTGCGGGGGCACCCCCTCCAGTTATTTTAAAACTTTACACTGCCCCCGTAACATTACTTTTAATAAAATTTCAATGAAATTTTAACCCGAACTTAAATCTTCAAACAAACTGGATTTCATTCTTTGGCCCCGGGCCCACATCACAGTCGGCCATTTGCGATATGCGATATTGGCGGATCAAACAAAATGCGAAGGTGCGATATGTGATGGCGCGATCAAGCAAAAGGCGGAACACATGGATGTGCGATATTGCGATCGTGCGATAGCGCGATGATCGCACATCACAAACAACGGAACTTGCGATGGCAGAAATAACAAATGTGTGATATTGCGATATTGCGATGATCACATATCGCAACAATCAACAAACTCTGGCTTGGGTGGAGGGTGATTTTGCGACATCGCGATGTTGCGATCGTGCGATGGCGCGACGATCGCACATCACAAATAATCCATATCAACAAGACACTTGAAACTTCAAAACTGCGCTTTGCGATTTGCGCTCAAGTGGTAGGGACCACTTGTCCTGCTGCTTTCAAAGACTTAAAGAAATTCCGCTTTTTTATTCAATTTTCTTCATACTTGGTTGTTGAGGGCTTAAACACCCGAAATGACTGTTTTTAAATAAAATCTGCTCCTCCGTAGTCTGGAACTTCGACTGTCTTCATTTCACTGTAAAATGGCACTGCCCAACACCATAATCAACTCTCCTCTGCAATTTGTGGTTGCGGCCCATGACAATTCATTCATCCTTACATTTCTCCCATCCTTCTTGAATGCGTGTTGCTGTACACCAAAACTCTGCTGCGCCTTTGTACTCTTTTCTCCCATTTTTTCTCTGCTCCTTTTGTTCTTCCTCTGTTGCTTCTGCTTTAATTCCTCTATTTCATCTGCTGCCTCTGCTACCTCTCTCTTTTCTTATTTATTGTTTCAGATGCTCCTTCTTTGCCAATTCCTTTTCCATCAAGGACAACTTCATCTAGTAGGTTTTCATCATCTTCATCAAAATGGGTTGCCATCAAGGAAAATACTCTGCATCATATTGCCAACAATCTCCCCCTTTGGATTTGATGGCAACCACGATGGTGTTTGATCACTACAATAATCATAACCATTCTTCAAGTACCATGACATTCTTTCCCCTTATTCAAACACCATGTCACTCTCCCCCTTTGACATCAAGGGCAAAGGGTAGATCAAAACCAACACAAGGTTTTTCTCCTCTTGTAGAAGGAAGCGCTCTGCAAATCTGATGTGCATTGAAGTTACCATGCTCCCCCTGAGTTCATGCTGAA